>SJYV01053437.1:289474-492435 GCA_006410875.1 Neotragus pygmaeus | reverse complement strand
TCACAATAAAATGTGGAAAATTCTTAAAGAGATGGGAATAACAGACCACCTGACCTGCCTCCTGAGAAACCTCTATGCAGATCAAGAAGCAACAGTTAGAACTGGACATGGAACAACAGACTAGTTCCAAATTGGGAAAGGAGTAGATCAAGGCTGTATATTGTCACCCTGTTATCTAACTTATATGCAGAGTACATCATGAGAAATGCTGGGCTGGAAGAAGCACAAGCTGGAATCAAGATTGCCAGGAGAAATATCAATTACTTCAGATATGCAGATGATACCACCCTTATGGCAGAAAGTAAAGAGGAACTAAAGAGCCTCTTGATGAAAGTGAAAGAGGAGAGTGAAAAAGTTGGCTTAAAGCTCAACAGTTAGAAAACTAAGATCATGGCATCTGGTCCCATCACTTCACGGCAAATAGATGGGGAAACAATGGAAACAGTGAGAGAATTTATTTCTTTGGGCTCCAAAATCACTGCAGATAGTGACTGCAGCCATGAAATTAAAAGATGCTTGCTCCTTGGAAGAAAAGCTATGACCCACCTAGACAGCATATTAAAAAGCAGAGACATTACTTTGCTGACAAAGGTCCATCTTGTCAAAGCTATCTTTTTTCCAATAGTCATGTATGGATGTGAGAGTTGGACTATAAAGAAAGCTGAGTGCCAAAGAATTGATGGCTTTGAACTGTGGTGTTGGAGAAGACTCTTGAGAGTCCCTTGGACTGCAAGGAGATCCAGCTGGTCAATTCTAACAGAAATCAGTTCATTGGAAGGACTGATGTTGAAGCTGAAACTCCAATACTTTGGCCACCTGATGTGAAGAACTGACTCATTGGAAAAGACCCTGATGCTAGGAAAGATTGAAGACAGGAGAAGGGGACGACAGAGGATGAGCTGGTTGGACAGTATCACCAGTTCTATGGACATGAGTTTGAGCAAGCTCCAGGAGTTGGTGATGGATAGGGAAGCCTGGTGTGCTGCAGTCCATGGGGTCGCAAAGAGTAGGACACAACTGAGAGACTGAACTGAACTGAGTCTGAGCAAAGTCCGGAAGATAGTGACGGACAGGGGAGCCTGCTGTGCTGTAGTCCATGCAATTGCAAAGAGCAGCACATGACTTAGCGACTGAACAACAGCAGTGGAAGATAAGGACTTTAGGATTTGAACAGGCTTTTGGTCTGTGGTTTCTTTGTTAATGCAGCCCACTTAAAAGCTTACTAGGCTCTAGATGTGTGTCCTTGTTTCCACTTAGGTCTAGAATGTAAGTACCATAACTGGAGATCTAAGGGGAACTGTTTTTTAATTTTAAATTTTAGATCTTTCACTTAATGTTCTCTTAGTTTATCCTTTCCCTTCCAACTTTGCTTCTGAGCAGGCCAGCATTGTCTGGCAAAGATATGAATAAAAGGCCCGGGGCATGATCTTATCTCCTGCTAAGATTATTCCTTTGCAACCTTCTCCTAAGTTTGCTTCAGTTTTGGTTACAAAATACATTGACATATTACAAATTTGATAAATTTGTGTGACCCAACAATTTAAGCAATAGTAAAAGATAAACAGCATAAATTGTTCTTTTAACCTATTTCCCTATTTTCTACTCACAACTAACTTTATGTATTATCTTCTAACATATTTATGCATGTGTAAGCCAAAACCAACCTGAGATCTTATTTTCAATCAATTTTTGCACTGTTTTCTACTTTGCTTTTTTCACTTTGTAATACATTTTAGAGACCTTTCAATGATAATACACAGAATGCTTTATAACAATTTCATAGTGTTATGTTTTATATAAGTCCTATGGTGTATTTAATGAACACCTTTTGATGAACCTTTGAGTTGCTTCTCAGCATTTGCTAATACAAATAGTGCAGTAGTAGATAACCTTGAACAGAGAGATGTGTGCATGCTCAGTCGTGTCTGGCTGTGTGGAACCCCATGGACTGTAGCCCACCAGGCTCCTCTGTGGAATTCTCCAGGCAAGAATACTGGAGTGGGTTGTTATTTCCTCTCCCGGGGAATCTTTCCAGCCCGGGAAAAGAACCCCTGTCTCCTATGTCTCCTGTATTGCAGGCAATTTCTTTACCCGCTGAGCCATTGGGGAAACCTAGGCTTAACACGGGGAAATGTCATTTATAGAGTGCAAGTAAATTTCAGGAATTTGACTGGGTCAAGGGTATATGCATTTGTAATTTGGGTAGAAATTGCCAAATTGCTCTGGATAGGTATTTGAGATTGCCTCATTTTCCAGCAGAGTATATTATCTAACTATGGACCTTCACCAATCTGATAGGTGAGAAATGGTATCTGAGTGTTGCCTTAACTCAAACTTACCTTTTTAAAAAAATAATCTTTATTGGAGTATAGTTGATTTACAGTGTTTCATTGTTTTCTGCCGTACAGCAGTGAATCAGTTATGCATTACATACAGCCACTATTTTTAGATTCGTTTCTCATTTAGGTCATTACAGATAATTGAGAAGAGTTCCCTGTGCTATACAGTAGCTCCTTAATTAGTTATCTGTTTTATATATAGTAGTGTGTATATGTCAATCCCAATCTTCCAATTTATCCCTCCCTCTTTCTTTCCCCATTGGTAACCTTATGTTTGTTTTATACATCTGTGACTATTTCTCTTTTGTAAATAAGTTCACTTGTACCATTCTTTTAGATTTCACATGTATGTGATACCATGTGATATTTATCTTTCTCTGACACATTTATTTTATGATAGATGAGGCTGCGCCATTTGTATTTCTTCTGTCAATTTTTTTTCTTCCCAGTTTTTCTGTTAAGTTGTAGTCTTTTAGGATTCATTTTTAGGGCTTTTTATATAATAAGGAAAATTCTTAAATTTTATTATAGTATGGAAAATTATTCAAAGAAATGGGAGTTCTAGACCACCTTACCTGTCTCCTGAGAAGCCTATATGCAGGTGAAGAAGCAACAATTAGAACCGGATATGGAACAACTGATTCGTTCAAAATTGGGAAAGGAGTATGACAAAGCTGTATATTGTCACCCTGCTTATATGCAGAGTACAGCATGAGAAACTCTGGGCTGGAAGAACCACAAGCTGGAATCAAGATTACCAGGAGCTCAGATATGCAGATGACACCATCCTTATGGCAGGAAGTGAAGAAGAACTAAAGAGCCTCTTGATGAAAGTGAAAGAGGACAGTGAAAAAGCTGGCTTAAAGCTCAACATTCAGAAAACTAAGATCATGGCATCTGATTCTATCACTTCACGGGAAATAGATGGGAAACAGTGGCTGACTTTATTATTATTATTATTATTGTTTGGCTCCAAAATCACTGCAGATGGTGACTGCAGCCATGAAATTAAAAGACGCTTACTCCTTGGAAGGAAAGTTATGACCAACCTAGACAACATATTAAAAAGCAGAGACATTACTTTGCCAACGAAGGTCCATCTAGTCAAGGTTATGGTTTTTCCAGTGGTCATGTATGGATGTGAGAGTTGGACTATAAAGAAAGCTGAGCGCCAGAGAACTGATACTTTTGAACTGTGGTGTTGGAGAAGACTCTTGAGAGTCCCTTGGACTGCAAGGAGATCCAACCAGTCCATCCTAGAGATCAGTCCTAGGTGTTCATTAGAAGGACTGATGTTGAAGCTGAAACTCCAGTACTTTGGCCACTTGATGCGAAGAGCTGACTCATTTGAAAAGACCCTGATGCTGGGAAAGATTGGGAGTAGGAGGAGAAGGGGACGACAGAGGATGAAATGGCTGGCTGGCATCACCAACTCAATGGACATAAGTTTGGGAAGATTTCAGGAGTTGGTGATAGACAAGGAGGCCTGGCATGCTGCAGTTAATGGGGTCACAAAGAGTCGGACACGACTGAGCGACTGAACTGAACGGAACTGAACTATTTTCATAGTTAAAAAAAAATCTCTATGTGCATATATTTCTCTACTACTTGATGTTTTATTGTTAAATACCTACTGTGACTGCCAGCCAATGTATGCTTTAGATTGCAGTCCTCACTCCACTCCTATCTTTGTTACTCTCTTCCCAATTTTTGTAAATGGTACAATTTCTACTTTGTCAGAGTATATGACATTTTCCCTGTGTTTGTCACCATTTTCCTCATCTGTTTTAGTCTGCGTGCTATAGTTGAATATATTCAGTGCTCCTTGCTTGCCCTTTTGCCATTGCCTATGTAATCATGTCATGATCAGCTGAAGTTTGTTTGCTAGATGCCTTCCAGAAGTCAGGCTCCCAGTTTCAGTATTTCCTCCATGCTCTGGCACACTTGCACATTTTTGCTGCTATGTCTCCTATGTTCCTTCCTGTGTTCCTGGTTCCTTCACAGGCCACTGCAAACAAGTCAAAATGGGCCTTTCATCTTCCAGAAAGCATATGGTGCACAAAGAGATCTGCTTCCTTCTTAGTCCCTCAAGCTCTTATTTTGTAGTGTCTGCCCAATCGCAGCTTGTTTTGACATTTCTCACCTATTTTATAATCTGTAGATCACACCTTTTCAAAAAGTAGGAAGAAAAGGAGACACTTCTACTCCTTTTAAGGATGTGTTCTTGAAGTTGGAAGTTGCAGCTATCACTTTCCTACACTGTCTTAGTTGGAACCTAAGTCATATGGCTTTTCCTCAGTGAATGCGGAATTTGGAAACGCAGTGTTTATTTCATGTAGCCATGTGCCTAGCTAAGGTTTCTTGTAATTGGAGGAGAGAAAGGATAAAATGATAATGGAGGATAGGGGAATATTTAGGTGTTTCTGCCTGTTTTGTAGTCTTATTAGGGAAAAAGAGCATTATTGTCTAAATTGTTATTGTTCAGTTGCTAAGTCATATCCAAATTACACATAATTAAATGATAAAGCATAACATATATAATATTGGTAAGGATCAAAGGATGTTTATTTCTCAAACTAGAACATGAAATATGAGGTAAACTGAGAGGAGCCTTACTTATCCAAAAATTTTCCTTGAGAGTGTCTAAATTCTTTAGATGATTAATTGCTCTACTTGCCTTTAGTGGTAATAAATGTAGCCAGTTATTATTACCCAAGTCTAGCTAAATGTATAAAGGTCTTGAATAGTATTACTTAATTATTTTCTATGTATTATGAGGCTCTCTTTTATATGCAGATGATCTTCCAAGGATTACACTTTGGTCATTAGTATTACTCAGTATTTGAAATCAATATATCAGAACTGAGCAAAATGTCTCTGACAGGTGGAGGCGGCAGAGAGTGGTCTGGAACATGGAATCTTTTCTGGATATCACAGCACTGCTGCTGCTAAGTCGCTTCAGTCGTGTCCAACTCTGTGTGACCCCATAGACAGCAGCCCACCAGGCTCCCCCGTCCCTGGATTCTCCAGGCAAGAACACTGGAGTGGGTTGCCATTTCCTTCTCCAATGCATGAAAGTGAAAATTGAAAGGGAAGTCGCTCAGTCGTGTCCGACTCTTAGCAACCCCATGGACTGCAGCCTACCAGGCTCCTCTATCCATGGGACTTTCCAGGCAAGAGTACCAGAGTGGGGTGCCATTGCCTTGCAGTACTAGGGTGTCCTAAATACCTTTTAAGACTCAAAACTTTGGGAGTGGGGGCCATGTGGGAACAAAGCTGAAAAATGAGGTGAAATGATGCCAGAGATAACCTTGAAACACTGCCATTATGTTTGGAAATACCCTAGATTTTCATACTGGGTATACTCTTCCTCATACTTGCTACTGATTTGCTGTATTTGATTATACTAATTAACATCAGTTTAAAAGAAAAATTCACCAGAGAAAACTGTTTTGTTTATTTTGAGTTTACCTGATATTTTTCAGTACACCTCCACTATTCCTTTCACTAATCTCTGCATTCCCTTTTAATTCTCTGGAGTCTAGCTAATTTGGGAAAGCTGACAGTTTCTTATGTGCTTGGTAAAAAATCCTTGAGATGCATTCTCTTTAGTTTATGATTGTTATAATTTGTTTTACTACTGAACAGTTGGTTCATGTTGTCCAGTTCTAGACTGTGGACTCNGAGCCTCTGCTAGCTCCTGGAGGCTGCCGGCAGCCGTGGCTGTCCCTCGGCTTGCAGTTGCACCATCCCGGTCTCTGCCAGGCGGTCCTGTGGTGCTGCTCCCCGTGTGTGTTTTGTGTCCAGTTTTCCCTCTTCTTCAGCGGGTGACGGTCATTCTTTCTCATAGATGTATTTTGAATAGGTTATAAGATTATCAGGTGAAAAATAGTAGAAATAGTCAATAGAATGAAATATTTTAGATACTTATACTCACAAATATTTTTCAGGAAAAAATTATAAACTAATTGACCTATCAATAAAATAATTCTGAAAGTCTGAAACATAGTAGATGTAAGACTTATAAACTACTATTAATGCTAAGGAAGATGCCTAAATTATCATATACAGTTTTATTTCAACTGAGCTCTTTGTTGTTTTATTTATTAGGAAATAGTTAAAATTCTTTAACTGTTTAGCAGGAGATAGTTAAAATTATTGAGAATGAGCATATAGAGGAGGCAGGAAAAATAGGTGAAGGAAGAAAGAATAATTTAGTAAATTTACTTTGACATGCAAAAGTCTGAAAAAATAATTTTTTTTTGCCATGCCATATGGCATGAAGGATCTTCCCTGACCAGGAATTGAATCCCTACCCTCTACAGTGAGCACGCAGAGTTTTAACTGCTGGACCGTAGAGTCTTAACTGCTGGACCACAGGAAGTCCCCCAAAGTCTAAATATTAAAATGCATTTGTGTGCATGCTCAGTTGCTCAGTTGTGTCCAGCTCTTTGCAACCCCTATGAACTATAGCCCTCCAGCTTCTCTGTCCATGGGATTATCCTGGCAAAAATACTGATGTGGTTTGCCATTTCCTCCTCCAGGGGATCTTCCTGACCCAGGGATAGAACCTGCATCTCCTGCATTGGCAGATAATTCTTTACCACTGAGCCACCTGGGAAGCCCAAAATGTGTTTACATTTTCTTATTTAAGCTATTAATATAATACCCAGAAATGAAATGTATCATAGTTGGGTGAACTATGATCATTTTTGTTCACTTTTTCTTGGTCAGTATTTTACAAATCTGATTCTATATAATCATGATTTGAACAGGAAATATTACCTCTTCAATACAGTGTAACCTTTTAAACCAGATTTAAATTTCAACTATATTGATCTTGACGAATAATGCTTATAAAATGGTCCCAAGATAAAATTATTTGTGTGTTCTCACTATAAACCTACATATTCAGATAAACTTAATTAAAACAGAAAATTGTATTTCCCACATAATAAATTGCTTGGAAATACAGAAGATAGGTCTGTGGGTACATACTACCGTATTTTATATGCATAGAGAAATTTAGCCCAACTACAAAGAAAATGGGGTGTGTGTGTGTCAAAATCCATTCAATTTGGAGATAAGAAAAGAATAATATAAAGAGTTTTGCTGATATAAGCATAGGCTAATGCTATTACTGCCTAACTATAGCTATGCTGAGCTATTCCACTATTATTCAGGTGTCAGCATTTCTATTGTGGACTTAGGACATTGTCGTTATAAGAATTTACTGTAATTTATAGTCTAAAATAAAAGGATACTATTGTTTTTGAACTTCAACTGAGAATGTTAATAGGAAGAAAATACAGCACAAGGTTTAGATTTTCAGTCACATTACTCAGCGTTTTACTCACTTTTTGAGAAAATGTATATGTAACTATCTGAAACTTCTTAAAGAAATTTCAGAAAAATGAGTATTATACATCTTTATAGATTCATATGTATATAGTATATTTTGTAGTTATTCAGATTCTCTATATAATTTATTCCAGTTTTGCAAATAAATTCCAGGAATCCACATACCAGGCTTTTGTTTAGTGCATTTAGTGTTTTTCTATTTATTCATTTCCTTCTCAGACTTTCTCTGATAACACCATTCTTTAAAGTAGGAAAACAATAAGCCGTCAAGTCACAGCTTGTATTCAGGAGTTTGTTGGATCACTGGATTGCAGCTCATTGAAAAAGACTCTGATGCTGGGAAAGACTGGGAACAGGAGAAGGGGGCAATGAGGACGAGATGGTTGGATGGCATCAGTGACACAATGGACGTGAGTTTGAGCAAACTTCCAGAAACAGTGAATGACAGGAAAGCCTGGTGTGTTGCAGTCCATGTGGTCGCAGAGAGTCAGGTATGACTTAGCAACTGAACAGCAAAAACAAATATTATTGACCGCCTTGATATGCCAAATGCTTTAAAATACATGATCTCATTGGATCATTCCAAAGTCCACTTTTAGATGAGTGTGAGGCCCCAAGTTTGAGTAACTTATTTCAGGCCACTAGCCCTTCCTACTATTATATACACCTTCTTACCTTTGTGTACCCAAGACTTCTCTTAGGAATACGTATTCTAATTTCTGTCAAAGAAAAAGGTGGTGTTATCAGGGGCCAAGTGTGAAGTAGCGAAATTTTATCTTTTTACCTCTTTTTGTGCCATGATTATTTTCTTTATACTATGCATTCTTTCCACTGTTCTGTTTTAAAAATTCTTTCTGGAAATTCCTCCCCACATAGAGATTTAGATGACAGTGTAGCTTAACGTATTACTTTTCTCAAAGATATTGGCATTTTAACTTGTACTGCAGAAAGAGAATTGAAAGAAGTTGAATCTCATGGTACCAATTGCCTAGCTATTAGGAAGACTTTTACCCATATCTCATCAAAGCTGCCACTAAATTTGATAGCCCTAATCCAAATGGATTTTTACTAATTTATCATTTAGTTTCTTGTAAGATAAAAGAAATTACAGTGCTTTATTGCTTGGCATTCCTTTTTGTATTATTTTTAAAATAATTTTCCTGTTGTATTACTGTGTACAAGTGGCAGAAATTAACCCTTGGCATGTTGTGTGTTTCTGAAAGAAATTACATATTTTTCTTTACTTTTACATACTTAGTTGTTAAAAATAGGGTGGTAGATAGAAAAAAAATGCAGAAGTACAGTTCTGTAGCGGTGCTTTCTCCCAAGCATCACATTAAAACAAAACTATATAGATGACAGTTATTAATGACTATGGGTAATTTATTTCTCTAGTTAATTATATCAGGGTGAATAAGGGTAAAAGTTTCTGTTGAAGTATATAACTATTTCATAAGAGTTTTGATTGGCATTTCCTCTGTATGAACTGGGAATTTCCTGGTGGTCCAGTGGTTAGGACTCTGTGCTTCCACTGAAGGGAGCATGGGTTTGAGAACTAAGATCCCTTATGCTGCATGGTACAGCCAAAAGAAGAAAAAAAAAGCAAACAAACAATACTGTGCAACAAAAGCATTGACAGATGTCCAGGAAATTTCATAGATTTTTGTTCATTATTTTACTGTAATGATTATTTCTATCATCTCTGTTTTTAAAAGTAGACAAAGAAATATTGTGATTTTCTGGAGTCCTCTGGGAAATCTCAAATATAGTTTTGGATATAATGGATATCATGATTTTTTATTTTATTTTTCCAATATTCAGGTTCTAATTTGGGGAAGGCAAAATCATAAAAGTTATCAGAGGAGATCTGGGCATTTGGTTAAGATAGGTGCCTAAGAAGTAATATTCACTTACCTCTTTAGTCAAAACAACAAAATGTATTTTCTAAGCTCTGTTCTTCATTATACTTATATATATACTATACTTCTACACTTCATTATAGTTTCTCATATTCTAGAACAAACTGATCTAGTTCTCTTTTAGGAGTTGACCCATTCAAGCCATTTTTGTAATACTGAGATGTAATTTTTAACACACTTTGTGTTCATTATTATTATTATCTTCAAATTAACCAATTAATAAGTATTTTGTAAATTTATATTTTACTTCCTAATATAGTAAATGCCAATAGTTCTGAACCCATATAAACGAAAGCCCTCTGGAGTCCTGAGTCCTAGAGTCCTTTGGATTGGAGACTGAAAATCTTGAGAACTACTGCAAACTGCTGCTTCCAGACACACCTACCTTGGAAAACAAAAGTATTGTATTTCTCTGTCACAGTTGTTCCAAGTATAATCTCATAGCTCATATCAATTATAATTTTCAACCAAGTAACTATAACTAACTTGTACTTTAAAGAGAAAACTAGGGTAGTGGATAATTTAGAACTGTATGGCATCCACAAGCAGTTTAGTAGGTGTGCAAAGTCATGAATTCACGTGTTGCAACTTTCTACTACCACACACATCTCTTACATGACTTTCTAATATGGAAGAAATGAGTATGTTCATTAACATGACCAAAGCTGTAACCTTAAGAAGCAAAATTATATAAATTTAAAATTATACTTAGTGATTAATATTTCAGTATTTTGTCTTGGGCTTCCCTGGTGACTCAGACAGTAAAGAATCTGCCTGAAATGCAGAAAGAAAGATCCCTGGGTCAGAAAGATCCCCTGGAAAAGGAAATGGCAACCCACTCCAATATTCTTGCCTGGAGAATCCCATGGACAGAGGAGCCTGACGGGCTACAGTCCATAGGGGCACAAAGAGTCAGACATGACTGAGAACTAATACACACATTCTACCTTACTTAAAATTTATCTATGTCTAACAATATCCATTAATTCAATTTAATATAAGTTTAAGCTTTTACATTACCTTGGAAATTATCTACTAAAAACAAATACTATAAAACATAATTATCGTTGAAATAAATGTTTGTCAGAATAATGATTGAATTTAACTGAATACAGTGTTCATTTTTCATAGTTTTTAATAAGATGTGGGAGTAATATTAGCTTAACTTGATTAGTAAACCTGTATAATTTTAGGAAAAACAAACCCAAGTGGAATAAAATGTATGCTTCTGTAATATTTAATACTGATAATTCAAAGATATAGATGTTTTATTAAGGTAGTATTATTTACCAAAGATTTACTCTTATTAATGTGAACTTGGTTCTTAGAATATTTCATACTTTTAGCGAGAAGAATTTTATTTAAGTTTAGTATATTTAAAGCATTAGAAGTTCAGAAAACAAAGTCCTACTGTAGGGTACAGGGAATTATATTCAATAACCTGTGATAAACCATGACGGAGAAGAATATGGAAAAGAATATATATAACTGAGTCACTTTGCTGTATAACAGAATTTAATACAACATTGTAAATTGAGTATATTTCAATAAAATTTTAAAAAAGCATTAGAAGTTCAATTTCCTATTCTGAGAATTTTAGGAATGTTAAATTTATGTAAGAGCTTATTTATCTCTGTTAAGTCAATCAGATCAGAACTTCTTTAATTTAAGAAACCTTGTACTATCATTTTTTCATATCCTGTGGAAAAAGGAAGAAATTTCACATAGAGTGAAAGGTAAAGGCCTTTCTGAGTTTTACACATATGCACAGAAAGGGCAAATAGCTTCAGATCTATACCTTTGGGACAGATCAAGTAAACACAGAAACTTAAAATCTCACTGTCCAAATGTCAAAGAGGTATTCTCCTCCCTAGTGGGTATATAATTTTCTATTTATTTGAGCTAAAAAAATAGAGAAAATTTTAATAAGAGTCTAATAAACCAGTTTCTCTGTCATCTAGATAAATAGATCTCTATCATCCATTTACAGAGATCATCAGATTGTCAACTATAAAACCAAACTCCTTATCATTGCTCTTACTAATGGGAAAATAACTTATCAGTAGTAAGAAAACCAACAACAACAAAAACTAAAACATGAAATTAGTGGATAGGGAAGAAAGCTAGAGAAACAAGAGAGCCAGAAAATTTTAAATTCTATTGCTGCTTGAGATTCACCTCTGGGAGCCAGGAAAAGACATGCCAGGGCTTAAGCTACTCTGGAGGTGCACTTCACTGGCAGCTAGCTCCGTTTACTAGCTTTCTCAGATGAATCCATCTCAGTGAGTGACCTTCAAAGTGGTTTAAAAAAAAAAAAGAATTTAAAGAGAAAATCATGATTTTCATACAAATATAATATGAACATGTGTCAAAGACATATTTGACTCATTCATTAATAAGGGAACCAATAAAATGTTACAGCTGACTCAAAGACAAGCGCAAACAACACATGCATGGGAGTTTCCTGGCCTTCCAGTGGTTAGGTCTTCAGGTTTTCAGTGCTGAGGGCCCTCACAGTGGGGCCAAAAACAAAGAAAAACCAACACACACATGTAAGTATAGGTGATCAGTCTATAAAGTTGAAGTGAATTTTAAATACTGATCAGTATCCACAGGGAAATCTCTTGTATTATACTGGACAAAATTAATTTACATTGTAATCGATTTTCTAAATTTCAGAGTTGTAAAATAACTCAAAGACAATGAAAAACACAGGACCCTATAGTATCAGACAATCCAGAGTGTTGTTAGACACCTAACAACCTTTCTTATCGATTTCAAAGTCTTTCACTGAGAACAATCCAGGTGAAGTCCTTTACTGCCCTTGTCTTCTTGGCCAACTTAGGCACAAGGTTAGCCAGCCCCTGACCTTTCAGCCTTCCAACTAGAACTTTCTAGGTTCGTGGAGCAAAGATAGAGAGAAAGGATTTGTTTTCACCTATGTTTGCATCACTAGCTGGATGAGGCCTCTCCTTGCTGCTTCACTTTCCTCCAGGTTTCTTGTGATCACTTTGGAGCCAACCATTGCACAGTGTGGAGGTGGAATTTTAAATATCAGGCAAAAGGTACCTTCCCAGAGTGACTCAGTAAGCTCTGGCTCCCTGAGCCTGATGACCAGAATTCTTCCAGAGGGGCATTCCTAAGAATTCTCTCTCCACAGAGCCACAGGCTCAGACCAAAGAACCTGAGATCCTGCTGCCTTGGCTAAAGCCAAGCTTTTTTTTCTTTTTAAAATTTTTGGCTATTGTAAGATATGAGTTCCCCAACAAGGGTTTGAACCCACACCCCCTGCATTGGAAACATGATGTCTTAACCACTGAATTGTTGGGGAAGTCTCTGAAGGCAAGCTTTGTCCCCTATCTACAGCAGTTCCAGTGTTGGGTAGGTAAAAATCATCATTTGTCAAGGTGATAAAGACTGAATTCTATTTAAGAGAGGCAATTTAGGACTACAAACATAATACACGAAAGTTTTGCTATATGAAAGACTTGTTTTATGAAAGTAAAATAATTGATGTTGGGAATCAGAATTGAGAAAATAAGGAAATCAACATTTATTGTACTTCTGCATTGGACATGTTACCTCTTTTAACTGTATATTGCATTTGTGCCTGTCCACAGTTTTGCCGGGCCTCAGTGTACACTTTACTAAACTCGATTTCCAAAAGGAATTGACTTGTTTTTACAAGTTGTTTTGTTAATCACATAAAATGTTAGTTTTCTTAAGGTCAGTAGTTATGATAGACCAGTTCTTGGCACTCTTTTTAGGTAAGGCTTGTGGCTTTTCATCTGTAAATTTAGTAGAGGGTTATACTTCTAAGAAAGAAAGTTCAAAATGCTACTGTGATATTAATCAGAACGGTGTCCTCTTCACTTTGACTTTTGGCAGTGTACCACATGCTTTATTAAACATCAGGATTTAGATTGATCTTTAGAACACCTTTACAGAAAGGAAATCACAGCCTTGAAGCTGATGATAGAATAGTTGCAAAACTTCAAACAACTGCTTTATTTAGCTATGCATTTTGTTGACACTTTTCATTTTAGTAACCTTATTTTTCATTAGTATTCTCAGCAGAAATAACTGATATATCTTTCTTGACCTCACCATGCTTAGAACAAAAACTTAAAAGGATAAATCTTCTTGAAACCTCATGCTTTTCCAGATCACCTGCTTGTCAAACATGGCAGAATATGGTTTTGAAACAGTGCAAACATACCTGCTGTCTTAGGTCTCCATGTCTTCCACCAGCCTTTGTCTTACTCCTTTGTATCGTTTGTCCAAGAGTAGAAACTATTCTTCAGAACTGAATCAGGTGTTCTAGGAGGCAGAGTGCCAATAAAAGACAACGAATGTCCTCCTTTAAAGCGCCTTCATTTTCTTCTTATTTGTAGCATTATGAAGTTATATCAGACTGTGTATTTGCTTCTGAATTTTGGTTATCTTTTTAGATAGTGTCTTTTTCATCCACTACTTCCTTTGACAGGCCACTGAAAAATATCCCAATTTCTCACCAATAAGATTTCATTTTCAACATAGGAATACCATGCAAACTGGAAACTGTGACTTTTGTTCAGCTCTAATACTTAACTTCTTTTGTCAGGAAGTGAGCTGATGCTGGCTTCTCTTTGTCTTATTCCAAGTTGGGGCATGAGATTTTCTCTACATTAGAAGGTTGTTGAGACCTGAAGCCTGGGAAGGTAAGATGCCAGCATGAATACTGTCCATTTAGAACTGTGGTTTAATTGAGTGGTGATTTAAGAGGATGAGTCTTTCCAGTTGTCCCTGACCTTTCAGTTTTACCAATGTCTACGGTTAGGAGGTCCATTAATATAATTTGTTTTTGTATAAATTTTAAATGTAGTTTTATATTTACTGAAATTATTACTTAAAAGAAAGGAAGAACTGACCTATACTGATTTTATATATAAATAAACCTTTGTATATACAAATATATATATTTATACCAAGGATTATAGCAATATAGACTACAAATATATATATATTTCCTGCTTATAGTTTTACTTTTCTTCCCTGATCATTTAAAAAATATATATACCTTGTCTTTTAAGAACATTTTTGAATTTCTTTTCTGATTTTCTTTTTTTTTTTGAGGAAAGCAGAATAGGGTGAGCAAAGAATTGAGATAATAATTTTTCTCACACAGAGAAAGGCAATATTTGGGAAAAAATTTTTCATCACAAAATTTTGCCTAAGTATTCTGGTGAACCAAGCAGCATTCTGTGGCTGTCTCTCCCAAAAAGTCTTCATTGGAAAAGACTGGCCAATGCATGGGTTCAGTATTGAAGGTCCTGTTTTAAGTTACTCTTGCTTACTCTCATCATTTGTTTACATGCTTCCTTCATTCATGGTGCTTTAGCTTGTTTCAGTAAGTAAAATGTTTAAAATTTTCAGTGTTTTACTAAAGCAAAAAAAAATTATAATTTTTCACTATAATACTACCATACATGACAAATATTAGTTATTCTCTATGGAGAACATTTTATCCATTTATATACAGATATAATCTGTAGTCCATTTCAGCGCATGAATTATCTGGTTAATAGTCCACCTTGGAAGAACCTAATAGATTATGCTTTTTTATTGGACTTAGATTATACTTTACACTTTTGAAGTGCAATATTTATTGGTTTTTAAGGGTGCTGAGGTGAGGTGAGGTGAAGTCACTCAGTCGTGTCCAACTCTTTGCGACCCTGTGGACTGTAACCTGCTAGGCTTCTCTGTCCATGGGATTCTCCAGGCAAGAATACTGGAGTGGATTGCCATTTCCTTCTCCAGGGGATCTTCCCGACCCAGGGATCGAACCTGGGTCTCCCGCATTGGAGGCAGACGCTTTAACCTCTGAGCCATCAGGGAATATCATATAAATATTTTATTAAGCAAAACTTTTACAAAGTTGAATATTAGCTAAGTATGTCTTAGTATTAAGAATCTATTAATGTTTAGTGAAATTATATTTATGGCATTAGCTAATAAAAGAATCAGTCTTCCCTAGATTCTTGACCTATAAAAATATAGTAGGAGTTCCATAGGACATTGGCATGTTTTTGTATTATTAGTTCATGTTTTTTTGAACACTCTAATAGTTTTATTTTATTTTGGATTTGCTTTTGCCATTTTTCATGGGTTTCAGATTGAACTTTGATTGCTATAAAGTAGGAATCAAACTTGGAAGTCAATTTTAGCATATGCCAATGTTATACATTTTCTTTCTAGGATAGATTAGCCCAAGTCAAGTGGCATTGACAGCAAGTCTCTACTTGGTTAGTGAACTCTTCTATAATTGTTTATTATTTCTGAAAACTTTTTAATTTTTTCTGGCTATAACTTTTCTTAAGTATTTATTCCATGTAGTCATACATGAGACGTAAACATGGCCTTTGTAAAGTAACTAATATCAGTTTCACTTTTATAGTGTGTTTCCATATTCAAAGCACTTTAGACATTACTTATTTGATTCTGACAGTAGGCCTATGAAATAGCTACAGCAGGTGTTATTTTGATTTTACAATCTTAGAGAGTTGGAGTGACTTGCTGAAGGTCACATAATCAAGTCATAAGAGTGGATCAAGAAATCAGTTTTTTCTAGCTCACAGTCCAATACTCTTTCTTAGAGCTATATGGCACTGTTTATTTACATGATTAAAAACTTGGTTCTAACAACTTACCTTGAGTGCTGTGGAATCTAATGAATTTATTTCATGTCCAGTGTACTAACATAGCTTCTGGGTTTAAGGAGATTGTTGGTGATGTTCAGCTAGAAAACCAACACATATGTCTTGGATTCTGAATTTTGAAATTTCTCACCTGGTTAAGCATTAATACCTGTTTTGACATTCATCTTTCAGTTTCAGGAAAATGTGCATAATCCTAGTACTTGGTATTTACCTTGGTAGATGGCACAACTGTTTCCTACTTGGCAGTCTGTGCAGAAATGATGTCCAAAAATAAATTAGCAAGGAAGTTACATAAAGACTGAAGGCTACTTAGTTCTACATGAAATGATGGTACACATGGCTCACCTTTCTATTTTGCTTCAACCGGTACTACTATTTCATCATCTGTCTAAATCTTAATTCACCTCCCCTGCCTTTTTTTTTTTTTTTGAAAGTCGCTCAGTCATGTATGACTCTTTGTGACACCATGGACTGTAGCCCACCAGGCTCCTCTGTCCATGGAATTCTCCAGGCCAGAATACAGGATGGGTTACCTTTCTCCAGTGCATCTTCCCAACCCAGGGATTGAACCTAGGTCTCCTGCATTGTAGGCAAATTCTTTACCAGCTGAGCCACCAGGGAAGCCCTAATTCACCCTTATTTATTTATCCTTAAAGGAGCTAACTTGCCTAAAGTTTGATATTTGTGTCATAACTGGGTCATAACATTTTCACAAATGAGCTCAAGCTTTAAAAGTGGGATCCTCACATTCTGGCCATAAATCTAGCCTTGGTAAATTCAAAAAATTGAATCATTCCAATCATCTTTTCTGAACACAATGCAGTAAGATTAGATCTCAATTACAGGAAAAAAAAAAAAAAACTATTAAAAATTCCAACATACGGAGACTAAACAGCATGCTTCTGAATAACCATAAAATCACAGAAGAAATAAAAAAAGAAATCAAAATATACATAGAAACAAGAAAACCACAATAACCCAAAACCTATGGGACACTGTAAAAGCAGTGCTAAAGGGAAAGTTCATAGCAATACAGGCTTACCTCAAGAAGCAAGAAAAAAGTCAAGTAAAAGCACCTAAAGCAACTAGAAAAGGAAGAAATGAAGAACCCCAGGGTTAGTAGAAGGAAAGAAATCTTAAAANGAAACCAAGAGTGAAAGAGATACATGAACCCCAGTGTTCATCGCAGCACTGTTTATAATAGCCAGGACATGGAAGCAACCTAGATGTCCATCAGCAGATGAATGGATAAGAAAGCTGTGGTACATATACACAATGGAATATTACTCAGACATTAAAAAGAATACATTTGGATCAGTTCTAATGAGGTGGATGAAACTGGATTCTATTATACAGAGTGAAGTAAGCCAGAAAGAAAAACACCAATACAGTATAGTAACACATATATTTGGAATTTAGAAAGATGTTAATGATAACCCTACATGCAAGACAGCAAAAGAGACACAGATGTATAGAACAGTCTTTTGGACTCTGGGAGAAGGCAAGAGTGGGATGATCTGAGAGAATAGCACTGAAACATGTATATTATCATATATGAAACAGATCGCCAGTCCCAGATTCAATGCATGGGACAGGGTGCTCAGGGCTGGTGCACTGGGGTGACCCAGAGGGATGGGATGGGGAGGGAGGTGGGAGGGGAGTTCAGGATGGGGAGCACATGTAAACCCATGGCTGATTCATATCAACAAATGACAAAAACCACTACAATATTGTAAATTAATTAGCCTCCAACTAAAATAAATACATTTTAAAAAATGATAAAAGTGGTATCCTTGTAAGATACTCATTGCTAGGCTATGTTTATTTTTTGTAAATATATCTGAAAATTTTAAGTTAATTTTTAGATTAGTCTCTTTGTTTTTTCTCTAAATTCTGATATGACTAGCTATATAACAAAAAGATGTATTTTTTTCTTGACTTTATTTAAAGATACCATCTTGTGATTTTCTCACAAGAAAATCACAAGATGTGTTTGTTTGGCTGTGCTGTAAGATAATGGACAGCACTCTGGTGTTGAGTGGTTTCCTTTATATGCCTTTTTTTGTCTGTTGGCCTATACCCTCACCTGACCACTCAGTTTATATTTATACCATTCTCTTGACTCCATCCAACTCCTATGATGTAAGTAACATATAGTTAGTTACATCAGTTAGTTTGCCATCTTGCTTGAAGTTCTATCTTACCTAAACTTGACCAGCCTTAAGAATTTTGAGTAATGAGTTTATAGTTATTAAAAAAAAAATCTTGCTCATAAATAATTCAGTTCAGTTTAGTTGCTCAGTCGTGTCTGACTCTTTGCAGCCCCATGAACCGCAACACACCAGGCCTCCTTGTCCATCACCAACTCCCGGAGTCTACCCAAACTCATGGCCATTGAGTCAGTGATGCCATCCAACCATCTCATTCTCTGTCATCCCCTTCTCCGCCTGCCCTCAATCTTTCCCAGCAGCAGGGTCTTTTCAGATGAGTCAGCTCTTCGCACCAGGTCGCCAAAGTATTGGAGTTTCAGCTTCAACATTAGTCCTTCCAATGAATACCCAGGACTGGTCTCTTTAGGATGCACTGGTTGGATCTCCTTGCAGTCCAAGGGACTCTCAAGAGTCTTCTCCAACACCACAGTTCAAAAGCTTCAATTCTTCAGCACTCAGCTTTCTTTATAGTCCAACTCTCACATCCATACATGACTATTGGAAAAACCATAGCCTTGACTAGACTCACCTTTTGGCAAAATGTCTCTGCTTTTTAATATGCCGTCTAAGTTGGTCATAACTTTCCTTCCACGGAAAAAGCGTCTTTTAATTTCATGGCTGCAGTCACCATTTGCAGTGATTTTGGAGCCCAGAAAATAAAGTCTGTTAATGTTTCCATTGTTTCTCCATTATTTGCCGTGGAGTAATGGGACAGGATACCATGATCTTTGTTTTTTGAATGTTGAGTTTTAAGCCAACTTTTTCACTCTCTTCTTTCACTTTCATCAAGAGGCTCTTTAGTTCCTCTTCACTTTCTGACGTAAGGGTGGTGTCATCTGTGTATCTGAGGTAATTGATATTTCTCCCGGCAATCTTGATTCCAGCTTGTGCTTCATCCAGCCTGGCATTTCACACAATGTACTCTGCATATAAGTTAAATAAGCAGGGTGACAGTATACAGCCTTGATGTACTCCTTTTCCAGTTGGAACCATTCTGTTGTTCCATGTCCAGTTCTAACCATTGCTTCTTGAACCACATACAGATTTCTCAGGATGCAGGTGACTTGATCTATGGGGAAAATAAGTATTTTTTATTTAGACTTTAGGTAATTGGGCTTTCTAAAGTATTTTACTTCCATTTCAGTTTGCCACTCATATTCTGTCCTTTCTCTTCCTCTCTGTGTCTCCTCAACTCCATCTTTACAGTAGTTTGAGAGAATGGGAATTGCTGCGTTGGTCAAGCTGACACCCCCTCTAGTGGAAGCTCTAACCAATAACACCACTTTCTCACTATCAATAGGACTTGAGGTTCATAAAACATCTTTCACATGCTCATTTAAGTAAAATTGATACCTTGATATTCTTTTCTCTTATTTATTTGTATACTACTTTATTAGCCTATCACATTAGTTGCCAAGCTTTGTTAGTAATTAGTTCACATGTAAATTTCTAGGCCTGCATCCTTGTTAGTCTAGGATGGGAGAAAAGTAACATTTATAAATAGTTTCTAAACTGTAAAGAGGTGGAGAGGAGAATTAATTAAATAGAACAAATATTTCTAGTTTTGGTAATGCTACCTTGAAGAATATATACACACACATACTTTTTTACACAAAATTTTTGCTAAGTGTAGTTTACTGTTTAACTTTGTGGGTTGCTTTATAAATAAACATTAGTATATATTAAAATACTATTATTTATCTTAACTGCAAATATGAAATAATTAAACTGATCTGGTGCTAAACTCACTAATTCATATCAACTTTTATGTTTTATAATCTTTGAACATATTAACAGGGAGAAAACAACTGGTTGATATTACCAAAGAATATGGATTTCTGTCACGTAGTTTTAAAGAGCTAAAAGTAAATGGGCTTAAAATATTTGGCTGGCAAATGAAAATATCACAAAATCTCTAGAAAAGCAAAGTGATAATATAAGGAGTAGAACTACCAGATACTAAAACATAAAGTAACAGTATTGAAGCAGTAAGGTAGAAGCCCAAGATTAGATGTATAAATTACTGAGGAGTAAAGAACTGTTGTCACTTATACAAACTTGACATATATTAAAGGAGGCACTGTTAAACAGCAGGGAAGAGAATGATTATTTAATAAATGGGGTTGGAATAACTATTTAGCATTGTCAAGGAAAAATACGCTTAGAATCACATCTACACCAGAGATAACAAAATAAATTTCAGATGAACCTTAAGTGTGGACAATTGCACATTGAAAATATGGAGGATAAAAGGACTGAATATAATTTCTCTGGAGTTTCTAAGCAATTTGAAAACTGGAAAAGGAAGAGAGTAAAGATCAGACTGCAGATGCTACTTTGTTTTATTACAACTGTAGCTCTGTGAGTAAAGCATTCCTAGTCTATGTTCAGAATCTCAAAATTAGTCTTTTTTTTTTATACCAGCTAGAAAACTTATGCTTCCTATATTAGTTAATGGAACAGAGAATGCAACTTTGTATCTAACATTTTTTTTCCATAGATGCATTGAAAATTATACAGGAGCTCGTTGTGAAGAGGTTTTTCTCCCAAGCTCCAGTATCCAAACTAAAAGTGACCTGTTCACAGCTTTCGTGGCATTGACTGTTCTTCTAGGAACTCTTATCCTTGGAGCCCTCTACTTCCTCTGCAGGTAACCATAATAGAAACATGCTTTTGAAAAGAAAAAAGTAATACATAGCAGTTACTGTTTGACTAAATAAACAATATGCCCTTTAGCTCTAGATTATTTTTCCAGATCATGTTTTCTGTTTAGAGTTATTTCTCTAATGCAGTTATTGTTACTAAATTGTACCTTTTATTTATTTTTGTTATTAAATTAATGTCATTTTTGAAAGGATCTTATTCTTTGTTACTATCATCATTACCTTAACTTTTCTAAACTAGTAAGGTAGACCCACATTCACTAAAGTCATCATGCCAAAAACACCTAAATATTTGGAGTAAATCTATTTAAAGTAGACTTTGAATGTGAAAGAAAGCAATGATTTATTAGTTACCCAAGTACCCATCAACAAAAGAATGGACACCAAGTTATGATATATTGCTATTAAAGGGTAATATGTAAGCAGAAATGAATTACAGTTACACAAATTGTGATTCTGAAAGCTCAGCTTCTCTGTACATCAGTGCCAAATCGAATCTTGGAGACAAAGTTTTGGGTAAGGTAAAAAGGATAGCTTTATTACTTTGCCAGGCAAAGGAGGACACAGTGGACTTTGGCCTCGAAAACTGTATGTCCCAGCTTGGAGAGGATAGTTAGAAGTTTTCTAGTAATGATTTTAAAAGGGTGTTGATCAGCTTGTGGACATTCTTCTGATGGGCTGGTGGTAAGATAAGTAGGAGTCTGCATCATCAGCCTTTAGGTTCCAACTGGTTTGGATCTACATGCTTGTGGATAGCATACCATCTAACTTTCTCCCACCTGGAGAGGGTTTCAGTATCTGCAAAACAACTCAAAGATACTGTGTGTTTCCGTTGATGGGGAACCAGGACCTTGTCCCAAGGCTGCACTACTGTTTCTCTTGACTGTTTGTTTCTTCCTGGTCTAGCATTCCCTCCCTCCCCTAATTAACAGCTGCTTGAGTCTGTCCATTAGAACTCAGGAAAAGTCAAAGAGACTGAAAAAGAGGCTATTTCCGATAATCAAAGAAATGAGAGACACAGAAAGGCTTTGTGCCCAGGAGCCCCAGAGGACCCTGCTTGGTATCAAGTGCCTGGGTAAATCTTAGAAACATAATTTTATGTGAAAGAAGCAAGTCACATAAGAAAATGTAACAATATGATCCCACTCATGAAAAGTTTAAAACGAGACAAAATTAAATAATATATTGGTTAGGGTGATATATATGATTGGTTCAAGTAAGGACTGGTTAGCACAAAATACGAAATGATGGTTACTTATTATGGTGGGAAGAGAAAGGGAAGCACTCCAAGAAGGCGTGGATTGTTAATAGCCTGTTTCTAATCTTGTGCTGGGCTTGTAAGGGTCTATCATGGATTTTTAAACTGGTGTCAAGTTAAGTATTCACAACCAAAAGTTGAGAGTTATGTGTTTTTTTGGCAGGAATTTTTAGGACTTCAAGCCTGGGAGGCAGCATCTCAAGTAACCTTGAGAAAATTGCTCCGATGAGGCAAGGGGGGAGCTAGGGTAGATAGAAGTTTTGCCACAAAGGGCAGGTAGTCAGACCATCAAAAGATGTTTAAATCTTTTAATTATTGTTAATTAAGTTAAAGGAAACCAGCTACAGTAAGTTAAGGAAGTTAGCACTTTTCTGTGGAAGAGAAGATGCAAGAATCTGGATCCACTGAAATCATTCCTTTGATATGCACCTTAATTATTTGGGGCCAGTTTCCTGTGTTTTTACCACCTGTTTTCCCCAGGGCTCACTACGGGGAGTGGCAGCAGTCAGATGGGGGCAGTCTTTCCTTTCTAAGTTCCCTCAGGGCTCCGCAGCGGCCTGTGGGCGGGCTGCCGGCTGATGACTGTGACAGCCTTTGTTTACTGACATGGCAGGAGATATTCCATTTCTATCTAAGCGTAAATATTCACTCTTTTTAAATGTGTACTTTATTTAAAAATAAAATAAAGCAACTTTTTGCTATATATAAACATTAAACATTTTCATATTAATTGGAAAATGAATGTAAATTTAATAACTGAGAAAAATAGCATCATTAAGATTCTTATGAAAATAATATGACATTGAATCATTTTCAGAAATGGTTAAAACATGATACCCACTGAACCTTTTCCATTTTTAAATGACAACACGAGCAAAGGTATTTCTACGTGATGATTTGTGTCTTGTCAAAATCAAGAGTAGAATTAATTTGAAAAAACATGAGTAGCTATTGCTTATAAAATCTAGTCATTTAGGCTCTTGCTTACTGACTAGGTGAAACAATCTGTCTGAAATGGGCTTTTAAGGATTAAAACAACTCTATTTACTGTAGTAGTTTTTAGGTCCATCAGTGGTTGAAATTGCTTTAAGCTGAAGCTCTTTTGAAATTTAATAACTAATTAATGTCATATTTGAATGAGATCCAAATGATAGCCCATATGCTGAAATCTAGGCAGAATCAATCATGTTTTACAAAGAGGAATCAGTGTATTTGTAGAAAACACATTTCATTTTGCTATGGTAAAAAGTGGTTTTGAATTTTCATTAATGTAAGGTAATACTCTAGGCATTGACTTACTGAAAAAAATAAAGAGCAAGTATACATTCCAATATCTTACTTAATATTAAAAGTGGTTTTGTCACGCAAGTGTATGTTCCTCGGTTCTTTGTCTCGTCACAACGAAGATTTGGAGCGACGGACATTAAAGCCCTCGGCGCATCACAGCTCTCAGGTCTTGAACAAACCGTGTTATAGCTCTTAGGCAAATCAGTGTTACAGCTCTGTTTTATTTAGAAGATAGCAGCAGAATCCATCCTTGAAGCGTGAGGGCATGCCGACCCAAAGACTTGAAGAGAAGAGAGTGGAGGGGCGCGTGGGGGGCAGGGGATGGAGAGAGAAAGAGAAAGAGAGAAAGAGTGCATGCACATGGGAGAGAAAGAGAGAGAGAGAGAGAGAGAGAGCACGCATGTGGGAGAGAAAGAGAGAGCGCGCGCTTTGGCTCTTCCTTTTATATGTTTTTGCCTCCACCTGGGCCTGCCCTATGCAAATTGGGCTTAGCCAGGAGCGCTGTTTGTTCTACCTGAAGTCTTCACTCTGGTCCTTTGACCTTCCTTGTTTTTTTTTTTTGCCACCGCCATTTTGGACTCCTTTTCCCAGTTCTATCTACCTAACAGTTTTAAAAAAACTCTTTCATGAGCATTTGAATGTAATTAGAAACTATATTAATTGACCAGATGACAAAAAAGATTGATGAACTGTAGCCTTAAAAAAGTGCAAGTGAGGGACTTCTCTGGTGGTCCAGTGGTTAAGAATCTGCCTGCCAATGCAGGGAACATGGATTTAATTCCTGGTCCAGGAAGATCGCGCTTGCTGGGGGGCACTTAAGCCCACACACCATAACTGCTGAAGCCCATGCATCCTAGAGCCTGTGCTCCACAATAGAGAAGCCCCCACAATGAGACGCCTATGCGCCACAGCTAAGAACAGCCCCACTTGCCTCAACTAGAGAGAGCCTGTGCCAACATTGAAGATCCAGTGCAGCCAAAAATAAATAATTTTTTTTAAAGGTGCAATTGAGTTTTTCAGTAGTTGAGTGAACCACCCCATGTCACATAAAGTGTTGCTCAGTAGACTCTGACTCTTTGCGACCCCATTGACCGTAGCCCACCAGGCTCCTCTGTCCATGGAAATCTCCAGGCAAGAGTACTAGAGTGGGCTGCCATTCCCTTCTCCAGGGGATCTCACCGACCCAGGGATCAAACCTGGGTCTCCTGCATTGCAAGCGGATTCTTTACTGTCTGAGCTACCATAAGGATCCCAACTGATAATGAAAGCTAACCACTTTAAGAAGAGCACAGAAATGCTCCATTAAAATAACACAGTTCTGCTGTCTTAAAGGAAAAAGACTAAGTGACATCATCAGCATCTGAAGCCCCTACAGATGACCTACCTGCCCTGGTGCATTTGTTAAATAATGGGGCACAGTTTTAGGGAAGCTCTGGCAGTTTCAGAGAGTTGTGGAAAAGAAAATAAACCTGCATATATTCAAATTTAAACTTGCTTTCTGCATTTGCACTTACCCATTTTCCATTTGTGTGTTTCTTTCTCCTTTATTGTCAGGAAGGGCCATCTTCAGAGGGCCAGTTCGGTCCAGTATGATATCAACTTGGTAGAGACGAGCAGTACCAGTGTCGACCACAGTGAGTAAATTAAAAATAAATGTGTATTTAAAAACCCTAAGTTAGATGTTGGTTGTCTAATGAAATTTGGATCTATCCAAAAAATGTTGACCCTAAAATTTTTTTCTGTGGGTTTTTTACCTGAAGATGAATTTCTCGTTAGCTGTATGACACAAGTCATCTTGTTCCCCCAAAGAAAACTGTTATTGCAATATGTGAAATTGTGATGTTAGTTATAATATGTTTCACAGACTGATTTTTACAGAAGTAATTTGAAGTGGGCTGGTATATGGACAGGAGGAGGATTTTTATCTATAAGGATAAGCAAATCTTTTGGAAACGTATGGGTCAATTCATGTTTTAAAAAATATCGTGAGACTTCTGCTTCTGACCTGCTTCTTACTTAAGATGGAGTAACAGAGACTGGATTTACCTCCTCCTTGAAACAATTTATAAATGGACATTATACATTAAGTGATGGTTTTTAAGACATTGGACAACAGGGAACAAAGGATCATGAGAGACTGAAAACAGATGAGATGAACCAATGATTCCCTCAAAGTATTGCCTTGAGAATTTCCAGGTTGTGGCATGGGAAAGGTGGGTGGATGACCCAGGTTGATCAATGTGGCTTGATCAATATAGTTCACTGGAAAAGAGGAGAGCCACATAGAGATTTTCAGAGATCTTCAAGTATTCAGTTGAATAATAATCACATGTATACTAGGAAAGTACTTGATATTAGGGAAAGAATCACCTGATAGGATTAGAGGTACCCAGTATTTGCACAAGGCTAGGAAAAGTGCCTGTTCCCAATAATAAGACTAACAATCCTAATTGTTCATTGAGTAATAGTGTACACAGAAGATTGTTTCTTCGGTAGTGGGGAATAATTAGCCCTAGATTGAGTAGTGCTCCAGTCCTCTCTAACAGACCATAAAAGCAAGAACTGAAAGAATCAAACTGTTTCTAAATAACCTAACTGCATCATCATCATCAGCTCAATCACTCAGTCATGTCCGACTCTTTGCGACCCCATGGATTGCAGCATGCCAGACTTCCCTGTCCATCACCAACTCCCAGAGCTTGCTCAAACTCCCAGGATCAGGATCTTTTCCAATGAGTCAGTTCTTCACATCAGGTGGCCACAGTAGTAGAGTTTCAGCTTCAGCATCACTCCTTCCCAGTGAATATTCCGTACTGATTTCCTTTAAAATTGACTGGTTTGACCTCCTTGCGGTCCAAGGGATTCTCAAGAGTCTTCTCCAACAACACAGTTCAAAAGCATCAATTCTTTGGCGCTCAGCTTTCTTTATAGTCCAACTCTTACAACCATACATGACTACTGGAAAAACCATTGCTCTGACTAGGCAGACCTTTGTTGGCAAAGTAATGTCTCTGCTTTTTAATACACTGTCTAGGTTCATCATAGCTTTTCTTCCCAGGAGCAAGCGTCTTTTAATTTCATGGGTGCAGTCACCAACCACAGTGATGTTGGATCCCAAGAAAATAAAGTCTGTCACTGTTTGCATTGTTTCTTATCTATTTTCCATGAAGTGATGAGACTGGATGCCATGATCTTCATATTTTGAATGTTGAGTTTTAAGCCAAATTTTTTACCCTCTTTCACTTTCATCAAGAGGCTCTTTAGTTCCTCTTCACTTTCTGACATAAGGGTGGTGTCATCGGCATATCTGAGGTTATTGATATTTCTCCCAGCAATCTTGACTCCAGCTTGTCCAGCATTTTGGACTTCATTCAGTCCAGCATTTTGCATGATGTACTCTGCATATAAGTTAAATAAGCACAGTGACAATATATAGCCTTCACTTCCTCCTTTCCCAATTTGGAACCAGTCTGTTGTTCCATGTCCAGTTCTAACTGTTGCTTCTTGACCTGCATACAGATTTCTCAGGAGGCAGGTGGTCTGCTATTCCTATCTCTTTAAGAATTTTCCAATTTGTTGTGATCCACACAGTCAAAGGCTTTGGTATAGTCAATAAAGCAGAAGTAGAGGCTTTTCTGGAACTCTCTTGCTTTTTCAATGACCTAATGGATGTTTGCAATTTGATCTCTGGTTCCTCTGCCTTTTCTAAAACCAGCTTGAACATCTGGAAGTTCTTGGTTCACGTGCTGTTGAAACCTAGCTTGGAGAATTTTGAGCATTACTTTGCTAACATGTGAAATGAGTGCACTTGTGTGGTAGTTAGAACATACTTTGACATTGCCTTTCTTTGGGATTAGAATGAAAACTGATCTTTTTCCAGTCCTGTGGCCACTGCTGAGTTTTCCAGATTTGCTGGTATATTGAAAATGGTTAAAATGGTAAGTTTTATTAAGCATATTTCACAATAAAAAGCCAGAAAGAGATGCAGGGTTTTTTTTTGTTTGTTTTTGGTTGCACTGGGTCTTCGTTGCTGTAGGCAGGTTTTCTCTAGTGGCGACAAGCTAGGGCTACTCTTCATTGCAGTGCACAAGCTTCTCATTGCAGTGGCTTCTCTTGTTGCAGAGCGCAGGCTCTAGGGTTTGCAGGCTCTAGGGTCTGCAGGCTTCAGTATTTTCGGCACAGGGGCTTGGTTACTCTGTGGCATATGAAATCTTCCGCAACCAGGGATCAGGTCTCTGTCCCTTGCACTGGCAGGTGGATTCTTAGTCAGAGTACCACCAGGGAAGTCTAAGATGCCATTGTTAAATGATACTATCAGATGATTCATTTTGATATACTCAGAATTATCATTTGGGTTACCAAGAGATTGAGTTGTGTTCTTCTACTTTGTAATGAGGTGAAGTTATGTATTTTAACGGTTTGATGAGTTTTTTATTTTTGCTGTTATTTGTAATGTTAATGTCTGGAACTACATTCATTTTTTAAATGCTTGATGATAAAATACCAGTGAAAAAATTCTCAGAGAACTGAATGTATCATCATACATGGTTTTAACTGGGAAGATTAATACAAATAGGGCCAACTGTGACAGGAAAAAATGTGGATATAGGTGACTGCCACTAACGCGTGAATGCACAAGTATCCATGCTTGTAATTCACCAATGGTTTATCTCCTCAAAGGATTTGCCTCTTAATTTTTTTTCAGATCATTCAATGGGATGGTAAAAACTCAAATTATTTTTTAGAAGCCACATACACCTAAAAAGCAAGTTGGGTTTATTATGTTTATAATAAAATAGAAACTACTTTGGAGCTTTTCTACACAGAGGTACTCTGGTTTAATTTGGAAAAGAGTTTCAGAACTCAAGTATTAAATTGCTGCCTTCTTTTAATGAGGAAAGAAGGGTATCACAACCAGGGGTAAAAATCTGGATAAGGTGTTGGGCATAGCTCACAAAATTAGCTCACTGGCCACTTATTTTTTCGATGTCAAAGAGTCTCAGTATCTGCAAAGCCATTACTTTAAGAAAAGCAAAATAAATGCCTTTAACACATGTGACAAGATCTGTGTCATGAAAACAAAGTTGATCATGGGGATTGGGAATTTCTTNGTGCACTTGTGTGGTAGTTAGAACATACTTTGACATTGCCTTTCTTTGGGATTAGAATGAAAACTGATCTTTTTCCAGTCCTGTGGCCACTGCTGAGTTTTCCAGATTTGCTGGTATATTGAAAATGGTTAAAATGGTAAGTTTTATTAAGCATATTTCACAATAAAAAGCCAGAAAGAGATGCAGGGTTTTTTTTTGTTTGTTTTTGGTTGCACTGGGTCTTCGTTGCTGTAGGCAGGTTTTCTCTAGTGGCGACAAGCTAGGGCTACTCTTCATTGCAGTGCACAAGCTTCTCATTGCAGTGGCTTCTCTTGTTGCAGAGCGCAGGCTCTAGGGTTTGCAGGCTCTAGGGTCTGCAGGCTTCAGTATTTTCGGCACAGGGGCTTGGTTACTCTGTGGCATATGAAATCTTCCGCAACCAGGGATCAGGTCTCTGTCCCTTGCACTGGCAGGTGGATTCTTAGTCAGAGTACCACCAGGGAAGTCTAAGATGCCATTGTTAAATGATACTATCAGATGATTCATTTTGATATACTCAGAATTATCATTTGGGTTACCAAGAGATTGAGTTGTGTTCTTCTACTTTGTAATGAGGTGAAGTTATGTATTTTAACGGTTTGATGAGTTTTTTATTTTTGCTGTTATTTGTAATGTTAATGTCTGGAACTACATTCATTTTTTAAATGCTTGATGATAAAATACCAGTGAAAAAATTCTCAGAGAACTGAATGTATCATCATACATGGTTTTAACTGGGAAGATTAATACAAATAGGGCCAACTGTGACAGGAAAAAATGTGGATATAGCTGACTGCCACTAACGCGTGAATGCACAAGTATCCATGCTTGTAATTCACCAATGGTTTATCTCCTCAAAGGATTTGCCTCTTAATTTTTTTTCAGATCATTCAATGGGATGGTAAAAACTCAAATTATTTTTTAGAAGCCACATACACCTAAAAAGCAAGTTGGGTTTATTATGTTTATAATAAAATAGAAACTACTTTGGAGCTTTTCTACACAGAGGTACTCTGGTTTAATTTGGAAAAGAGTTTCAGAACTCAAGTATTAAATTGCTGCCTTCTTTTAATGAGGAAAAAAGGGTATCACAACCAGGGGTAAAAATCTGGATAAGGTGTTGGGCATAGCTCACAAAATTAGCTCACTGGCCACTTATTTTTTCGATGTCAAAGAGTCTCAGTATCTGCAAAGCCATTACTTTAAGAAAAGCAAAATAAATGCCTTTAACACATGTGACAAGATCTGTGTCATGAAAACAAAGTTGATCATGGGGATTGGGAATTTCTTCATGCTATTAGCTTATATTTGTTATGAAAATCAGAGCATGATGGTACATGTTATTTTAAAATTTATTAATGACCTATTTTCACCAGGAAACTCCTTTGCCATCATACCGTAAAGTTTTATTCAGTTTAACACTCCTTTCTAATAGATTCATTCATGTCACCTTGTATGCCTCTGAAATAATAAACCTCCCAAGGCATTTTTAAAATTTGTTCATTAAGTAAACCTATAGCTTTAAGTCCTGGCATCCATTTAGATTGTGATTACGTATCATCCCTATTGTAATAACACACTAGTTCTTAAAGTACAGCTTTAAATGAAAAGAAAGTAAGGTAACTATGGAGCCGTGAACATCAGGTACCTATAGGTGCCAGACACTGTGCTGGCATTTCACTTTGGAGACTCTTATAAGTCTCAATACCCATTGTGAAACATCAATCACCTCAGATACACAGATGATACTAAATGTCAATAACCTCAGATACACAGATGATACCACCCTTATGGCAGAAAGTGAAGAGGAACTAAAGAGCCTCTTGATGAAAGTGAAAAAGGAGAGGGAAAAAGTTGACTTAAAACTCAGTATTCAAAATATGAAGATCATGGTATCTGGTCCTATCACTTCATGGCAAATAGATGGGGAAACAATGGAAACAGTAAGAGACTTTATTTTCTTGGGCTTCAGAATCACTGCAGATGGTGATTGCAGCCATGAAAATAAAAGCCACTTGCTCCTTGGTATGACCAATCTAGACAGCATATTAAAAAGCAGAGGCGTTACTTTGCCAACAAAGGTCCGTCTAGTCAAGGCTATGGTATTTCCAGTAGTCATGTATGGATGTGAGAGTAAGACTATAAAGAAGGCTGAGTGCCAAAGAATTGATGCTTTTGAACTGTGGTGTTGGAGAAGACTCTTGAGAATCCCTTGGACTGCAAGGAGGTCAAACAAATCCATCCTAAAGGAAATCAGTCCTGAATATTCACTGGGAAGGACTGATGCTGAAGCTGAAACTCCAATACTTTGGCCACCTGATGCGAAGAACTAACTCATTGGAAAAGACCCTGATGCTGGGAAAGACTAAGGGAAGGAGAAGAAGGGGACAACAGAGGATGAGCTGGTTGGATGGCATCCCTGACTCGATGGACATGAGTTTGAGCAAGCTCTGGGAGTTGCTGATGGAGAGGGAAGCCTGCGTGCTGCGGTCCATGGGGTCGCAAAGAGTCGGACACGACTGAGTGACTGAACTGAACTGAATGCAGGCCACTGTGAGGCAAGTGGCATTCTTTTCTAGGAAAAATAAAACTGAGGTTTAGAAAGGTTAAAATCCAGATCGCACGTCAAAAGGTGGTTAGACAGGATTTAAGCCCAGGTGGATCTAGTTCCCAAGTCCAAGTTCTTCATACTGTACTTATGCTTCCACAAACAGGGGGTGACAGGCTCAGGGCTCCTTGGCTCTTGAGGGAGCCAGTTGTCCCTGCATTAAATACCAGCCACAGGTTTTGTTTTGTTTTTATCTCGGTTTTGTTTTTGCTACTTTCTCCTGTTTTCCTGCCATCGGTTATTCATTTTTATTGATGATAGAGTGACTCACTTTACCAATCTTTCCCTCTTACCCTCTTTGTCATTTGTAATATCTTTTTAAAAATTCACCGAGCTTGTTAGAACTTCAGGGAACAGAAAATAGGCAGTGGGAAAAGGCAGGGACACTTCTGTGAGATCTGAATGGAGGTGCTGATAGAACTCTTCTGTGTTCTGGGGTGTGTTAAGAAGCTCATTTGGATGTTCTAGGCTAGTTCACCTCAACTTTTCACAAGCAGAAGGGGTGGACGTACATGTGTAAATGAAGACGTGTTGACAGTTGTACATATAAAGAAAAACTGAGATGGAGAAGACATCTTGATTCTTATTTTCCACAGGTCATGGAGAACATTGAAGAAATAACACAGTGAAGCCAAATCATTGCTTCTTTGTTACAAAGGCAGAAAGTGAAACACTAAATGGTAAAATAAATTAAACAAGTTAATCTTTCTTTGTTCTCTAAATAAAAAAAAAAGTTTTCATACTTTGAGTTTGAGCAAGTCCAAACACAGTCCATCCTGTTGCAAAGTATGTGTGTTTCTGTAACATATATTAACTTATTTGCAGTTGGTAAATAGAAAAGTAATATCAATCCTGTATGAAAGTTGCATGGGTTCAAACATGATTTTTTTTTCCCCCAGTAAGCTAATATGTTGAAGCAACTAGAGGCAAACTTTCTCACAGCTCAGGAGAAACTCATAGTAATATATAAAGACCTTAAAAGAAAAGCGAAACTCCTTTAAGGGCAAAGAGTGACTGTTTTAGTAGCTTTCACTGTATTAAGCTGGATAGGGAAGCTGCAAAGAGCAAGTTAACCATGAAGACATTTCACCTGGTTATTAGGAAAAAAGCATTGATTGATGAAGGTGAAACTGCATAGCTCATCTCAGGACTTAGAGAATCACAGGTTTTTTATGTCTTGGTGCAGAAAGAATTCAGTGAGGGACAAAGTGAGAGGTAAGGAATGGATTTATAGTTTAGGATGGCTTTTGAAGGATACAAGTAGGCAGGCAAGAGATCTCTGCCCTGAGAAGTTATAAGCAAAGGGAAAATAAAAAGGGTTGAAGAAGACTGCTTTCTTCCTCATTCTTTGAATGGATGTCAAACTTCATCACTAGCTCCTCCTCAAGTCAGGCAGAGGACTTTTTGACCCTATGTGGTCACACTGAGACTGTCATGATGCTATCCACATCAGCAGAAGGGTGGTAATGTAAACTAACATAGATCAAAATATGTTAAATAACCTTAGGTTTTAGTATGATGAGATCTTCTATTTTGGAATGGCACCTTACCCATGTGTTCCTGTCTTTGGTATGTGCTAAGGGGCTTGTCCTAAGTATCCTTCTCATGCTGACTGGGACCAGCAGGGTACAGTCCTCATTTTTTCACTTACTGGACTGGAGCATATCTTATGCTTTTATTGTGTGGTTTTGTTGTTAAGCAGGCCTGTTTCACAATAGTCTGATTGCTTTCTTGAGTGATCATTAGCTTACAACGATCTCCCAAAGTTCCTTCTCTATCTATGACTCCCTAGTGGGATGTGAAAAGCTACCTGGGTAACTATCCTGCTCTATCCCTATCATTGGGAGCTACCTTTAGATCCTATTTTTAATGTTAATGAAACTGGTTTCTTTTAAAAATAAATATTTATTTGGTTGCATTGGGTCTTAGTTGTGCATGCGGAAATCCTTAGTTGAGGATGTAGATTCTAGTTGCCTGACCAAGGATTGAACCGAGGCCCCCTTCATTGAGAGTGTAGAGTCCTAGCCACTGGACCACTAGGGAAGTCCCGAAAATGGTTTCTATGAGGAGCAATTTATTTCAGGGTCTATATCTGAAAGGAAGAAGCACAAACTCCAAAGTTTAAGTATACAAAAGATGGACTAATTCTCAGTGCAGATACTAGTGGAGATTTAGGATTCCTGTTTTTGTTACTGCTCAGGTTACAGAATTCCAAACCTTTTTTCGCCCATTAGGCTTTTAATTTTAGGGCACGATTTTACAGATCATGAGGTTTTCGTCTTATTAGGAGCAATATAAAGAATGCATTTGGTAAAGTTGGTAACAGAAGTCCATAGTTTTCATTAAGGCGCCTCTTTTTTTTTTTTTAACAGTTTTATAGATTTTAACAAATGCATGATTTCATGTGTCCACCACTACAGTATCACATTGAATAATTTCACCACCCCCAAATCTCCTGTGCTCCATCTACTTTTTCCCAGTCTCAGTGGTAACCACTGACCCCTTTACTATCTCTATAGTTCCTTACTATCTCTATAGCTTTTTCTGGAATGTCATATAGTTGGAATCATACAGTAGGTAACCTTTTCAGATTGGCTTCTTTCACTTCTTAGCCTTTTACACATGCAATTCAATGGCATCAAGTATATTCCCATTGGTTCAACCATCACCACTGTCCATCTCCAGAACTTTCTCATCATCCTATACTGAATGCTATACCCATTAAACAATAACTCCTCATTCCCTCGTCTACTCAGACCATGGTAGCTAACATTCTACTTAATCTCTAAGCATCTGAATATTCTCAATGCTTGATTTAAGTCTCAGTATCTCATAAAAATACATGAATCGTGCATTTGTCCTTTTGTGTGTGGCTTATTTCACTTACCATGTCTTCAAGTTTCATCAACAGTATAGTATGTATCCGAATTTCATTCCTTTTTATGACTGAATGATATTCCATTGTACATATTTACCTCATTTTGTTTATTCATTTATCAACAGATGAACATGAGTCATTTCACCTTTTGGCTATTGTGATGATGCTTCTAGGAACATACATCTGCAAATAGCTGTTCAAACCCGTTTTCTATTCTTTTGCATAAATACCCAGAAGTAGTATCAAATGTTAATTCTATATTTAATTTTTTGAGGAACTATGATACTGTTTTTTACAGCAGCTCTACTGCATTATATTCATATATATATATGTATATTATAGCAATGCACTCTAGTTTCTCCACATCCTTGTCAACACTTAAAAAAAAAATAACAGCCACTCTAATGGGTATGAAGTGCTATTGCATCATGGTTTTGATTTGCATTTCCCAAATGATTAGTAATGTTGAGCATCTTTTCATGTGCTAATTGGTCATCTATATCTTCTTTGGATACCTGTCTGTTCAAGTCCTTTGCCCAGTTCTGAANAAATAACAGCCACTCTAATGGGTATGAAGTGCTATTGCATCATGGTTTTGATTTGCATTTCCCAAATGATTAGTAATGTTGAGCATCTTTTCATGTGCTAATTGGTCATCTATATCTTCTTTGGATACCTGTCTGTTCAAGTCCTTTGCCCAGTTCTGAATTGGGTTGTCCTTTATAACTGTTGCTGCATTTTAGGAGTTTTATGTGTGTGTGTGTGTTTGTGTGTATATATATATATATAAATGGGTATTAATCCCTCATCAGATATGTGACCTGCAAATATTTTCTCCCATTCTGTGGACTGCCTTTTTGGCTCTGTTGATAGAGTCCTTGGATACATAACTGTCTTACTGGCTTCTGGCCCTGCCGGGTCTTCACTGCTCTGTGTGGGCTTTCTCTGCGTTGGCTGTGGCAGGCAGGGGCTGCTGTTCGTCGTGGCGTGTGGGCTTCTCACTGCAGAGGGTTACAGCAGGCAGCACAGTAGTTGCAGCACGTGGTCTCCAGGGTGCATGGACGGCAGTACTTGTGGCACACAGGCTCAGTAGTTGAGGAGCATGGGCTTAGCTGCTCTGTGGCATGTAGAATCTTTCTGGACCAGGGATCAAACCCGTGTTCCCTGCATTGGCAGGCGGATTCTTATCCACTGTGCCACCAGGAAAGTCCAAATCTCTAATTTTTGAAGCTCAGTTTGTCTCTTTTCTCTTTTCATGCCTATGACTTTGGTGTCATATCTAAGAAATCACTCCTAAATCCAGTGTTCTGAAACTTTCCCCCTGGTTTTTTTCCTAAGAGTGGAGTTTTAAGTCTTATGGTTAGGTCTTTGGTCCAGCTGAACTAATTTTTGTATATCGTGTTAGGTAAGAATCCAACTTCATTCTCTGGCATGTGGGTATCCCAGCACCATCTGTTGAAAACACTGTCCTTTCCCCATTAAATGGTCTTGGTGTGCTTCTTCCAAATCATTTGACCATATATGTGAGAATTTCTGGATTCTTTATTCTATTCCACTGGTCTATATGTTTGTTTTTATTCAGTATCACACTGTTTTGATTATTGTATCTTTGCAGTAAAATATGAAATCAGGAAGTGTGAGTCTTCCAACTTTGATCTTTTTTAAGATTATTGTTGTTTTTCAGTCGCTAAGTCATGTCTGACTGTGATTCCATGGACTGCAGCACACCAGACTTCCCTGTCCTTCACTGTCTTCTGGAGCTTGCTCAAACTCATGTCCATTGAGTCAGTGATGCCATCCAACCNCCCTAACTCGAGTTAGAAATAAAAGTCCCTTCTTGCTTTTGCATGCTGTGGTGAGTTGATCTGTCCGTCTATGTGGAGACCTGGACCTGGAGCATAACAGGAACCAGGCCATTGTTCCATGTCTAGTTCTAACTGTTGCTTCTTGACCTGCATATAGCTTTCTCAGGAGTCAGGTAAGGTGGTCTGGTAATCCCATCTCTTTCAGAATTTTGTAGATGTTGTGATTCACACAGTCAAAGGCTTTAGTGCAGCCAGTGAAGCAGATGTTTTTCTGGAATTCTCTTGCTTTTTCTATGATCCAACGGATGTTGGCAATTTGATCGCTGGCTCCTCTGCCTTTTCCAAATCCAGCTTGAACATCTGGAAGTTCTCGGTTCACATACTGTTGAAGCCTTGGTTGGAGAATTTTAACCATTACTGTGCTAGCATGTGAGATGAGGGCAGTTGTGTAATAGTTTGAACACTCTTTAGCACTGCTTTTGTTATTGGAATGAAAACTGACCTTTTCCAGTCCTGTGGCCACTGCTGAGTTTTCCAGATTTGCTGGCATATTGAGTGCAGCACTTTCACAGCATCATCTTTTAGGATTTGAAATAGCTCNTTGCTTTTTCTATGATCCAACGGATGTTGGCAATTTGATCGCTGGCTCCTCTGCCTTTTCCAAATCCAGCTTGAACATCTGGAAGTTCTCGGTTCACATACTGTTGAAGCCTTGGTTGGAGAATTTTAACCATTACTGTGCTAGCATGTGAGATGAGGGCAGTTGTGTAATAGTTTGAACACTCTTTAGCACTGCTTTTGTTATTGGAATGAAAACTGACCTTTTCCAGTCCTGTGGCCACTGCTGATTTCCAAATTTGCTGGCACACTGAGTGCAGCATTTTAACAGCATCCAGTGATGCTGGAATTCCATTCCCTAAACTAGCTTTGTTCATGTGAAAAGGCAAAAAGGTATAATGTCCACAGAACACTAACTTTTATAAAGCCTTTCTGAAACGAAATGCTCCACAGACTCTTAGTACCAAAACATTGAATGGTGTTTATTGGCTTCTGCCAATGTTCTCTGCTTTATAGTAGCATATATGCTTCTGTCTCCATCATGGCTCAGTGCAGATATGAAATAAAACAAAAAGAACATGTCTCATATAAATATGACTTTTTCTATAAATGGGCCAATATTAAAATGACTTCCTGGTAATACTCTTTTACATAGTATGGGTGTTAGTTTTGTTCATTTAACAAGGATGTTATTACTAACATTCACTATGTTTTATTTTAGGATTTTCATAAAGCAAGACTCATAAATTGTTTCTACAAGTGAAAACCAAGTCAGTCATCTAAAATCTCAATTTCAAATCAAGAGGATTTAGAGTCTTCTGTTTGGATTAAAATGGAATTTATGGTGGTGTTTAAATGGGTTAGGCTGTGTGGGCACAAAATGACAAAAGTAGATTTAATTATTTTTCTCAAAAATTTCTGTAGAATGCATAGGACGGTATCAGATTTGTAAAAGTTTATTTTACACTCTTTCATGTTCACTGTGTTAAATTTGCAGTATCCATCAGGGGCAAAACCTTTGCTGTTGGGCTTCTCTTACTAGACTGAAAAGTGGTTTTATTTACCAATGGTCCAGGTGAAAGCAAAGTTGACAATTACAGCAGTGAACTGGCCTTCTGGACCCCTTCATTAGTCGAGGTCACAGGCTATTAACTGTAGCAATATGTAGGATGTCTGTTTCCAGGTCTTAATCCCAAGCTTCCCTCCTCTTCTTTACATTGTTACTTGGCTTTTCAAGTTTATTCCTTAAAGCAGACTTTAACAAGGCAAACTGTAGCTGCACAAAGATTCTGCTTTGAAAGCATGTAAGAAAGCATTTTTAAAGCATTTTGATTGAATAAACAATCCTGTCAACCCTGTCACTTGATAGAAGGCAGTCCAGTATGTGAAGACACTAAGAATACATCTTTAGTTTTTTTGTGCTTGAGTCAATTTTTTCACATGATCATTTTTCCGGTTTCACAAATGACTATACAACAGCTGCCATTCTAGGAATTTAATATGTTTTTTTAGCTGAAACAGTAACTTTTCCTTTAATGCTTGCCTTAAAAAGACAAGCCTTTCACAAACAACTAAATACTAATATTCAGAAGTATTCTATTGCAATCAAACTTTTCTTTGGACTTTCTTCAGGAACTAATATTAAGGATAATCATAATTTAAAGAAACTTTAAAGTATTTTCATCGTTCATATAAACAGCAGAAAGAAAATCTTTTGGAGTAAAAATTGGTTTAACAAATTATTAAAAACAGAAAAAGTGTGAATGTTCATGTATTTTGATTTCACTTACAAGTGTCCTTCTATCCTGTTAGAACTACTGACTGTTATAAAAGGGCCATATGTTATGTCATACTGTATTAGAATATGCTAATACAGATGTCCTATAACAGACCTGGGGAAAAAAACAAGTGGCTTAGGCAAGACTGATTTTAATTTCTGTCTTGTAAAAATCTAGAGAGAGGCAGTCCAGATCAGTTATGCGCTTCAAAAAAACACTGTGTGGATACTGTTCTGTGTGGTTCTCTTCCACAAAACAGCATTGACTCTGCTGTGGAGTCTAAGATGGCTCACTATCATGTCCACTTCTAAGCAACAGGACTGAATAAAGGAAAACAAAACTAGTCATACTGTTAAAGGAAATATTATCATTTCCCTCACATTTCACTGCCCTGAACCAGCCATACTTGCAAGGGAAACTAGGAAATGCAGTCTTTATTCTGGTGTGCATGTGCCTAGCTAAAAACCAAAGGTGTTATCTGTGTGAACAGGAAAGAATGAATATCAGGAGAAAACTGGTATTCTCTGCACCTATTTTGATATATTTACAAATAATTAGAAATTTAAAGTTGACAGTCCTTGTATTGGAAATGTGCCAGGATTTGCTAGCTGACAAATACCATCATTCTGGGTTTTCCCCTTAGTTTCCTTCACTCACTCGCTAAAAGTGCTGAAGGAGATGGTGAAGGACAGGGAAATCTGCCATGCTGCAGTCCATAGGGTTGCAAAGAGTCGAACACAGCTGAGCAACTTAACAACATAACTATCTGAGTTTCCAAGGTATGTTATATTGGTATAAAATCAAAGAAAGGTGATATAATTGCCTGATCTGCCAACTAGCTATATAGAAATAGGTGAAAAAAGAATCTTCCGATGCAATTTTTTTTTTAAAATCTCAACACTGATGTTTATTTGCTGGTGACTATGCCCTGAGGGCCACAGTGAGTGACTAAGGTCAGCAGTTACTCTTCAAGGACTCTAGAACATAAAGGCAACAGCTGATACCCAAGTGTGACTCTAGCCTCAACCCTTTGTCCGTGTTGCAAAGTCTTCATTGAGGGAAAAGGAAAATGTTTTCCCTTATAATAGAATATGGATTAGTCTTGGCAATTCATTTGACTAAGCAACTTTATAGAGTACTAAAACAAAACAGTTCTTTAATACTTATCAAGTAAAAAAGTCAGTAATAATTTTGTTACAGCTTCTGAAAAGCATGGTGAAACTGTAAAGCAGAGAAAAATTTATCAAGCCATCTGTATAGTTTTCTCTTTTATTAAGGAAGAAAAAAATCTTCATGATTCTGCTGAAAGATCATCTCACACTGCAGAGGTAGTCATAGAATGTCTCAGCTCTCCTTCCAGTGATGGATCCTTTCTCAGTTTTTCCATGCAGAAGACCATGTAAAGTCCTGTCATACAGCAGTCACACAGCCTGGTGCAATAGTCATAATCAGTTCTCAACTCTGGGTCCCCATTATGTTATATACAAAGTTATCCTTCCTCTAATACATGAAAAACTACCAAAAAAATCTTTAGAGTGTCAAAGCTACAAAACAGATACATATAAAGTTTCTTTTGCCTGAAATATTCACCTCCCAAGTTTCCATTTTCCAGAAAAGGCAGAGCCTACAAGTTATATATTGTGAAAGCCACTTTACAGGTGGCTTATTTAGATGACCCAAGATGAATCAGTGCCATTATTGTTGTATAGCTGTGAAAGAGATCATTATAGTTAAACTCATTACATTTCTTCAATATAAAGTTCCCAGTGACTATGCGATCGCATCCAATTTCTCCATTTCCAAAGAAGCCAAATAAAGGAACACTAGGAAAAAACTTTCTAAACGCATCAGCCTCCACATTCTTCTTGGCTCTGTAATACTGAGAGCCCCTGCCGACGCACGCAAACATGAAACCGATGGTGTTCTGCTCTGGAATGTTGGCTGCCTGGAGGCGCTGCATGGCAGCGTCAGCAGTCTTCTCGTCACTGACCTCCTCGCTGAGAAGCACCGTGGCACCCTGGACCTGGTGCCCACTAAGCGACAGTCCGACCACGCCCGTGGCATCAACGTCCAGGGGGCCCCTAGGAGATGAAGCCAGAAAAGTGAAACACAACTCAGATTTACAGTGTGAAAGAAAACTCCTCCCAATTCTCACTAGACCTGGTGTCCACTAAATGACAGTCCGACCACACCGTGGCATCAATGTCCAGGGGGCTCCTAGGAAATGAAACCAGAAAAGTGGCGACGTGTCATGAAACACAATCCAGATTTACAGTGTAAAAGAAAAGAAAACTCCCAATTCTCACTGGTTGAAAAGTGCTGCCTTAATTTACCGTTAGTCTGAGGTGCTCTCTCCTCGATCAGAGGTAAGGTAGAAAGGGTTAAAAATGAAACTACTGAAATTAATACAATAAAAGAACGCAGAAGGCAGATCTGTGGAGAAGAAAGCAATTATTTCTTCAGTCATAGATACAAAGCGGCCAATGCCTCACCACAAAGATTTCTATAATCCAGCCTGAGCTTTAGAGGGGCACAGAGCATCCTCACCTTACCCTCTTCCTTAAAAAGGAACCTTACAACTTTACTCATATATACAATGCTGAAGCTTTTGGCATTATTTACAGCTTCAGTACCTTTTTATCCCCTACCTCAGCTTGTCAAATTTTAAAAGAGGTGTATTAAGTATTCACTCATGGAGGATAATTTTATTAGAACCCGTAATTCCAGAAGTTTTAGCTCTCTTCTATTTGGTCCATAAAGAAACAGGTTACATTGCTGTGTCTTATCTATTGCTTTGAGCCAATAATTTAGTTTAATCTGAAGGGGAAAATCATACATTTTATTTCTATTTACCTGGCATTTTTAAAAATGGAACACTTTATGGTTACTAAAGAAAATATAAACTGTGTTAATAAAGTTGTTAACACCCACTGGGGAAATCCAAGTAAGTACCTTTTTTTATCAGGCTTAGCAACATCTGAGTCTGTGAACAGGCAGGATTCACTGGGTTAATAAGAAACTGAGACTTAAAAGGCTTAAGCAGTAAGTCCCTTAAGGCTAACCAGGGGCAAAACCAGTTTCTGAGGGGCAGAATCCATCTGAAGTCTGCTGCTGCTCATTTAACTCTATTACATTTCCTCATCGGTGTACAATGGCAACAGGTGTCTCCTGCCTAAAAGAATTAGTCATCTTTTTTTTACAGGGAGAGGGGTTTATATCTGGATACCATTAAAATGAAGCCCTGATATACTCAGTGGCTTCCCTTACTCAATGACACAGCGCAAAGACCACACTAATGGGTCACGTAAAAGGTAATGATTGCTGGAGGGTGTATTTCCCCATATTAGGTATAGAGGGTATATTATATACAGACAGCCATGCTAAACTAACTGGCTAGCATCTCAGATGTTACATGTCTGAATGAGTTGGCATTTCAAAGATAAACTGTAAGTTAAATCACCACTGCCCTATCCGTATATAATTTAAAAGTAAAAGACAATAAGGAAGATTAAACAAGAGGGGAAATAGCCCACAGACAGCTACCAAGAACCAGGTATACTTATGCATGAAATCCAGTGCTCAGAGTTCAGTGCACTTGGCTTTCCTCCCCTCTTCCTCAAGTTCCAGGAAACTCAACTTAGCACCTGCTTTCCCTGACCTGTCGGTGCTGACAACCAGGCTGGACATTATGACTGGGATAATTTAGATTGCTCTTAAAGATACTGATCTCTAACAGTCTGTCTCCATGTCACTGCTCTAGGGTCCAAATACTAAAAATGAATACAGAAAGAAACAAATAACGAGGTTTGCAGGAAATATTTGGGGTCGGGAGGAATGTTTCTTCTTATTCCTTTTGCAAACAGCTGGTATTTATGTCCACTTAATTAGCTGAAACTCAAAATACTATACACTTTCATTGGAAATGGAAAAGTAGCAATGGTTCCAAATAGAAGAGCAAATATTTTTATCTTTGAAAACAGACGCCTTAGTAATAAAATCAAAGAGATATCATTTTTGAACTTGAAAAAGCCTTTCGAAAGATCTAGTATAGTATTTCCCAAAATGTGTTCCAATATTGCTTATACATGGAATCTGAAAAAATGGTACAAATGAACTGATTTACAAAACAGAAATAGTCATAGATGTAGAAAACAAACAGGGTTATCAAGGGGGAAGGTGGGGGGTATAAACTGGGAAGCTGGGATTGACATATACACACTGCTATATATAAAATAGATAACTATCTAGCACAGGGAACCCTGTTCAATACTCTAATGGCCTAAATGGGAATAGAATCTTAAAAGAGTGGATATATGTATAACTGATTCCCTTTGCTTATACCTGAAACTTATAAATCAACTATACTCCAATAAAATTTTGTTTTAAAAAATCTAATACAATATTTTAAAAAATGTGTGCTGAACAATACCAGTAGGCCTGCAAGATGCTTCATGTACAAAAGGTTCTGTGGACAAATGTATTTAAGAACTGCCACAAGTAACAGTATTACCCCTCCCTCTAAAAGATGCAAAGTACTGAGCACAGTACTAGAGGCTCCAAGAAGTTTTACCACAAAGCTGTGCTACTGAACCACACATTTCCTTTAGAGGAGAACAGAACCAGAGAGGAAGTGATATGCTGCAGTTACAGAGTGATGGAGCCATCAAGGAAACGCAATAAACAATGTTGAAAGTCAATTTTAAGGAGAGTGTAAGTCCAACTAAGAATAAATTCTTAAAAGGATATAACATATATAAATTTTGTTCTTCAAAGATAAGCAGAATTACGTTGTGTAAGCCCTTCAACCTGTGTCTACTGCAAAATGGAATGAACTATTAGCAATCCGTTAAATATGATTGGGTTTTTAAAAAGCCCAAAGTAATGTAAAGCTGAGGACATAACCCATCACATGCAGAAGAAGTCAAAAGCACATCAAACGTACTTTTCAGAAGTCAGCGATGCCAGCTTGTCCACCTGGCCTCCAGCCAAGAGGACATTCATATCACTGAAAGTGCTGACGACTCGCTGCAGGTAATTACTGGCTCCCACCTTACAGCAGTTGTAGCCAAATACAAGGACCACACGAAGCTCAGGGTTGTCTAAAAGACCTGCAGAAAAATGAAAAAAAGAGTGACAATTTTAAAAGAGTCTTTGAAAGAAATCCTTAAAAAGGAATTGTGAATTATTTTTCAAAATGAAATGTTATTGCTAATATCTTACATGCCTTAATTAAGTGCAACTTAGTGCTTAAGCTGTCAAGTCTTCCATTTTTTTTTGCAAGCTCTGCTGCTGCTAAGTCGCTTCAGTCGTCTCCGACTCTGTGTGACCCCATATATGGCAGCCTACCAGGCTCCCACGTCCCTGGGATTCTCCAGGGGAGAGGAGTGGGTTGCCATTTCTTTCTCCAATGCATGAAAGTGAAAAGTGAAAGTGAAGTCGCTCAGTTATGTCCGACTTCGCGACCCCAAGGACTGCAGCCTACCAGGCTCCTCCGTCTGTGGGATTTTCCAGGCAAGAGCACTGGAGAGGGGTGCCATTGCCTTCTCCGTTGCACGCTCTAACATTACTCAAAACCTTTACTATAATTAATTTTTAACCATTAAGAAAATTAAATGGTCAACATTCAACACAAATAAGGAAGTAGCTGTGTAACTGAGCAGCACCCCTTGGTGGGCCTGAGTACAAGCCATCTCCCCTCAGGCCGCCACCTGGCATGGAAGGGAACGCTGGTTTACAGAACAGAGTTAGATAGATGCAGTGGGAATTTAAACGTCCAGAGAAAATGAGACGCCACTAACCACCTGAAGAGGGTTGACTGTGATCTCCCAACCACATTCCCAGGAACGAAGAATGTGACCTAACTTGGGAAAAGGGTCTTTGCAGACGTGATTAAGGATCTTGAGATGCGATCATTGGGACTGTCCAGGTAGGCCCTAAATACTACACAAGTATCCTTACTAGCGAAACAGACAGAAGAAGCAATGTGACCTCAGAAGCAGACTGAAATGATGCAACCGTAAGGAATGTCAGTGGCACCAGAAGAAGGAAGAGAAAAGAGATCCCCGCCCCTGGAGCCGCCAGAGGAAGCAGCTCCACCAACACCCTGACCCCAGCCTTCTGGCCTTCTGTACTGTGACAGAATAAATGGTGCTTTAAGCCACTGAAGTTTGCGGTAATTTGTTACAGCAGCCTTAGGAAACCAAAACACCAATAAAATAAAGGCCTTATCCACATATTCCAGGAGAGAGACGGTGGATTAACCACAGGAAACTCATTCCAAAGCAGGGAAATACTCAATTCTGGAGCCCTTCTGGGATATAATTCTGGAGTGAAAAGCAGCTACCACTAGAGGGCAGCAGAGGCTGGTCAGGAGGCAGGCAGGACACACCTCCCCGACAGGCTCCCAGGCCTCTGGCACCCTCTTCAGAGACTATCATCAGTTTGAAAGCTGACAAACAGGTGGCTGTGGGACAGGAAAAAGAAAAAAAAAAATCAAACACCTGACCCACCTTCGAGTATCCACTGACTCAGCCACATGACTTCCATCTTCACAGGGTAAAGGCTGCCTGAAGTAAAGCTCATTCAAGCAAACTGGGGTGGGGTGGAGGTGAATGACCAGTTCCTAACACGAAGTAATGACCTCTCTAGGGAGACTGCCTCTGGTCCATTTCTAATTCTCTCCACAGCACATCACTGCTTTGGAGAGTAAGAAAGTGAAAGTGAAGTCGCTCAGTCGTTTTGCGACCGACCCCATGGACTGTAGCCTGCTAGGGTCCTCCAACCATGGGTTTTCCCAGGCAAGAATACCTGCGTGGGTTGCCATTTCCTTCTCCAGGGGATCTTCCGGACCCAGGGATCGGACCTGGCCCCCTGCACTGCAGGCGGGCTCTTTACTGTCTGGGCCACTAGGGAAGCCCACGTTGCCGGGAGAGTAAGAAGAATATTAGTAAAAGCCAGTACTTGCAAGACACCCTAACCCCAAACCATTACAAAAGGGCTCTTTTTCGCCACACAGACCAGGTCAGCAAATTTTCAGAAAATGTTTTTGTTTTTTTTTTTCCAGAGTGACTATTTAGAGTTAGAAGAGGCCTGTGGGGTCAACAGTGTAGTCTTATTTTACAAATGAGGGCTGCTAATCCCAGGAAAGTGACTGGCCCAGGACATCTTAGCAGACTAGACCCACATCTCGTCTCAGTCAAGTTTTAGAAGCCTAAAGACTTCTAATCTCTCCCCTTCCTACTGTTTTCTAAACTCTAGACTCTCATTCAGCCAGTGCATACCCAGTGCTTTCAACGTCTTCCTCCAGTGGTCTTGTTCTATAGCAGACCACGCAAACACACACTAATTTAGAAACCAGACTCACTTCCTTCCACCCAACTTAGAGAACAAGTCCACTGTAGCCCAGGCTGGCTGCCTGTCAAGGCAGACAGGTCTCTCTCATATACCGGAAGGAAGGTTCAAACGCCATGCCACTCAATATTGAGAGGTCTAAGATAAACGAGCCTGAGAAGATGACCACCCAGCTCATTTTGAGCTAAATCCTGGCACTGCCTTCAGTCCTGCCTCTGGTGAAACAAGGGGGCCCTCTACTCGGTACAAGTGTCTCAGAACTTTCAACTTCAAGAAAGCAGGCTATCCATCTTCCCAGCTCTGATGTTTGCTGGGCAGATGACACACTCAACCAGTGATCTCCATCCACTGTTCCTGTGAGACGTAAGTCACAGCAGACTGAGTGCCTGGAGGGCACGTGGGCCACCCGTTCCTTTAGCAGCCCTAAACACTGGCTGCACACAACGCTCAGTGACCAGACCTCATTGGTTTGGATCCTACCACTGTTATTTTAAGGAATCAGAGTTGGGGTGATGCCACTGGTGTTCACAGAGAGACATGGTACAAAACAGCTTGAAAACTCAATGGTTTACTGAAAGGGCAGTGGATCCACTAGAACTTATCACAGTTCTCGGAAGACTGGGTAGAGTTCTACTTCTGTCCTGGCTGGGCAAACCAGTGCCCCACCTCTACCAAATGCTGACAGTCTGCACCTCAGGTACTACCCATGGCCCTGGCTGCCCTAAGCCCCTCCTACACGTGAGCCTCAACTCAGAATTCCTCCACCGATCGTCTACATATCTTTTTTGTAAGCTGCCTTAAATTCATTTGCAAATAAGGCAGAATATAAATTCATTACAGATATGATCAAGCTGGAAGGTTAAAAGGAAAAAACTAAAATCTAGACACCAAGACCAGCATCAGATTCAGGAAAGCCTACTATGAAGAACTATTCCAAAGATTGGCCAGAACTGCCTGAAAAAACTTTAGGTCTCTGTGTTCAGATTTCTATTCTTTTTAGAGAAACCTCTCTCTGAAGACAGCTCTTTTATGAACTATTTGAAAGTGATATAATCTAAACGCATGTAGAATATCGATAATTACTTTAAATAGCCACGGAACAAGCAACAAAGATTTATTGTATAGCACAGGGAACAATGCCCTGGTAGCTCAGCGGGTAAGGAATCCGCCTGCAATTCAGAAGACCCCAGTTCGATTCCTGGGTGGGGAAGATCCGCTGGAGAAGGGATAGGCTACCCACTCCAGTATTCTTGGACTTCCCCAGTGGCTCAGCTGGTAAAGAATCCACCTGCAATGCAGGAGACCTGGGTTCGATCCCTGGGTTGGGAAGATCCCCTGGAGAAGGGAACGGCTGCTGGGAGGGACATGCTGGCATCATGTCAGTGTCAACCATGAATAAGCAGCATCAGCTCTGAACCTCCTTCCCCTCCTTCTCCAATTACTGTGCCAGCTCCTTTTTCTTCAATCACCTTTAAATTGTCTGGTGTTCCCAAATTTCCATCTGTGGTTGAGACCATTCTCTTGAGCTTCAGACTCACGTATTAACTGTTGAATCAATGTTCCCATCTCAGATTCAATGCGTGCAACCCAGAGCTGGTAATCTGGCTCTTCTGACCTCTGTCCCCGTCTATCCCGTTCCTCAGTGCGCCCGCCATGGCAGCAACTCCGGTGACAACACTGTCACCATCCTCATTCTCAACTCCCAACATTTTAACCCAGCACCTCAACCTCGACTCCAACTCGAAACTTCATCGTGAATCCATCTATGTCTCCACAACTCCACTTGCCACAACCACAACCGCCTCTCTTGTGTCCCTCCAAACTGATCACACCGCAGCCAGAGGGGCAGTTTCAGAAGACTTAGGGGGCTGTGTCCCTCCTCTGCCTCGAGTCCTGGCTTGCCGCTGCCCTTACGTATGTAGAAATCCTTAGTGTGTCCCTGCAAGGCAGAGCCGGCCCCAGCCTGCCTCCTGGCTCACACCACACTCCCCTCCCTTCCATCTCACCGTTCTCCAGACACACTGGAATTCCTTACATTTCATAAACGTGCCAGTGGCTGCACAGCAGTCCCGCGGGTGAGCTGCCAGGCCCTTTCTATTTCCCGTCCTTTGATCTGTTTTTGTCAATAACCTGAAAAGAAGGCATAATACTTCTACAATCCTCTTCCTGACTCCAAATGTGAGGGACCCCTGCCCACTCCAGTTCACTCCTCCTCGGGGCTCTGCCCAAATGTCACTTTCCCAAGACCCCAGAGTGGATTAAGTCCCGTGCTTATGTTTTCCAGCACTCCTGTGCGTCCACCCGGTAACATTCACACATCGGTGTACTGCATTCAAAGTCGGCCTGGCCTGCTGAACCAGGAGCTCCAGGAGGCATCTCCACAGCCCCGCACATGCAGGACTGGCGGAGGATCTGCACACGAACAGTTTCCAATGAGCCGACAATGGCTTTTATGGAACGTGTGTATTTCTGCTTTCACTTCGAAAGAATCAAGTGCTGGCCCATCTACACGTGTATATCTATATATATTTTTTTCATCCCAGAGACTATTTTTTTAACACGGGGTGGATACCATTCAGATCTCAGAACAACCTGTGTCTCTTTAGGGCTTCACTTGTGGTTCAATCGGTAAGGAATCTGCCTGCAATGCAGGAGATCGGAGTTCGATCCTAGGTGGGGAAGACGCCCTAGAGAAGGAAATGGCAACCCACTCCAGTACTCTTGCCTGGGAAATTCCATGGACCGAGGAGCCTGGCGGGTTACAGTCCATGGGGTCACGAGAGTCAGACACAACTTAGCGACTAAACCACCACCAACATGCCTCTTAAAAAACGTGCCATTTCTGTAAGTTCTTCAAAAAGAACGTAACCAGGGTGTGTGGCCGCATGTGTATTATATATATGTATATTTATATATATAAAGTAATATGTCCCGGGAGGCTGGGTCTGATTATGACACATCCTATGTACAAGGTCTAGAAGGAGTATAATCTCATGCGAGGTCCCTGCCCACAGAGACACTGCCCATCTTGCAGGAGGCTGAGGGGGCTTTGTTTATTCACCACAGGCTTTCCACACACCACCTTCTACTCAGAGCAGCCAAGTCTACAAGGCAGAGGAACACAGCCCAGGCGCCATATCTGGCCCCCTGCCTCTGCACAGAAAGTTTTACTGGAACAAAGCTGATTTTCTGTGTCCTGTCTACAGCTGCTTCTGTGCTCCAATGGCAGAGCCGAATAGATGCCACTAGGCTGCGTGACTGGCTAAGCCTGAAACAGTCACTACCTGGCCTTTAGAGAAAGTGTGCTGAGCCTGTGGGACACTTCCAGGAACGGGGTGCTGTCCACGGCCACAGAACGTGGCTGACGAGCTGCTCCAGGTGCCTGGCTCAGGGCTGCAGGCTGGGGCTCTGGAGAAGGGGTGCCCACACCCCAGCCTCCAACCACTCCCTCCCTATCCCCCTCAAATGCCTCCATCTTCCTGTCCACATACAAGGCAACAGTCCAAACAGAGAAGTATAGGAAATAGTATGGGAAAGAATAGAGATTAGCATCTCAATCTAGGCAAAGCCTCAGTTTCCAGAAGGTCAGGAACAGGATGAAAACAATGCCTTGGAATAAGTCAAAACTGTTGACAGCAAACAGTTCAGGGAAAAGACACCAATAAAATCACGTCACAGAGCAGAAAAATGCGGGACTCTTTCCTGTCAGTTTTCTGATTCCTGTACTCAGAGCCACAATGCAAATAAGGTCTAGTAACTTTGATTATAAAATAGATGGTTACTCCCACTCGAGATTTTGAGTCTTTCTTATAAATGGACAAAACCAGGCCTCTAGCTTTAAGCAGTGCTACCACGAAGACCTCAACCATGGATCCCCAGGCTGCTTTAAAACAGAAGAGAACATGCCCAGGAGGCACCATACTCACTTCTGGACAAAAAAAGAGACAGCACACAAGAAGAAACCATATGACCTTCAGCAAGAGCACCAAGTCAAAGGCCAAACAAGTTCCTCTAACAAGGTAACCCCAATCGGTTCACCTGCAGAGGTAGATGAAAGGCCTTAGCACTGCTTTGCTCGAATAGTCAGTTTATTGCTTACTAATATTAAATTAAGCCTTCTCATTAGTGCTTCAAAACTGAGCCAACCCTTTTTATCAACTCTCATGCATGACCTGTCTACATCAGCCAAGTCTCCTGCCTGGTATTTCCTAGTAAACCTTTGTCTGATAGACTTTGCTTTAACTTATACTATCTCTAAAACTTATCAAATTCATCACACTTATTTCTTTCTAATAACTAACTAACTAATATTGAACTAACCTGTATCTTCTAGTTTTTTTAAAACAAATGCTTATTACTATCACAAAAGAGAAATAAAACCTTAAACTTTTCAGCTTCAAAAAACAAAATAGGACAAAATGATAAGAAAATATTCAAAGAGGAAGAAGTCCTTCAAACTTCAGAATTAAATACAAGTGAGATTTTATCAATGGAGTATTTGTGGAAAATTCATCTCTAGTTCTCTGATTTTAATGTAAGTAAAATAATTTAAAAAGTGGATCTATTCTATCAAAAATATTGCACCCAGCCTCTGTTAATCACTAGTTTGAACTGTCCACATCTGCAGTAACTTGTACTTAATTCAGACTTTCTTGGGAACAAACAAAATCAACCAACAATATGGGCAATTAATGGTAAAAATAACTTACCTACTTCAGTGAGTTGATGCCTTTCTAGTGTTAATTTCTTTGGATCCTTAACAAAATGAAAGGGCTTTATTTTTATTCCATCAATTTGAGGAAATAATAGAGCAAAACCAGATTCTCCAATTTCTATTTCCTGAGGTCGATTGCTACGTGATCCTATTGGTGTCACTAGGAAAGAAGTTAAACCATTTTGTGAACAAATTCAACGAAGACAGACGTTTCACCTCATATAAATGACCCAGGCACACCTAGGTAACTGCGGCTTAGTGCACGAACATGATCAATAAGATAATAGGCCACTACCCAAGTAACAGCTTCTCAGCTTTCACAGTTTTAGGAGTATAAGGTCCTGATGCCTACAGGGTACTTTCAAACTGTTTAGAAAGAAATGTTTTCATAAACACAGAAAAAGCACATGTTTTTCACAATGGTGATCTAGATCAAGGCATATGGGTGTTTATTGTACTATTCTATTATTCTACCACCTTTTCTATAGATTTGAAGTTTTTCTAAATAAAAGTTGGGGAGGTAATAATTACAACTTCATAGCGACTTTACTTCAAAAAATTTACCACCAATGGCTGTTTTAGAAATAGTTACTAACTGTAGCCTAAGAAAAAGGAATCCAATCAGCTGTCGTGGTGGAAGTACTGTTGTGACAGGTGTGGAACTGGCTGAAAGAAAGCACTCAGCTGCAGGGGAACAAGAATCAATGGGCAGGGTGGAGTGGGTCCAGGTCCCGAATAAAGGGAGCTGGAATGATACTCCCTCCCAACATCAAGGTAACACGGGAACTTAGGGAGAAAGATGCGCGATGCTCTGAGCGTGAGAGGAGGGCTTCAGGTAGACTGCCCACCCCTCACTATGGGGTCACGGAGGCAAGAGTGTCGCCCGGGTCTGCCTGCCCTCTCCTGTCCCTGACCCCCAACTCAAAATTTTAGAGTTTCTACTTGGTCGTGCTTTGAGGAAGTCATAGCAGGCAGCATGACTGCCTGCACAGAGGCCCAACAAAATTATGTAAGAACTCAAAGCTGTTTCTATAGAAGCATTTGATAATAACTAATAATGGATAACTAGATCACTCATTTAAGGAAAAATTAAGAGTTAAAATCAGCCACTGCCATCATTTTTTCAATCCAATGAGAAACAAAATTTGTGATGAAGGGGCTGATATAATATAGGAGTAGGAGGTAATTGCAGGAGGCACGAAACAGTCCCCATCAACCATGTATTTACCCCTACTTGCCTGTAAACACTTGAAATCGTTGGTACTTCCTTGCACAGGATTTAATATCCAATCAAAAGTCTTTCAGTGAAGATTAAAAATGCCAATTATGGAGTACTACTGAGTGCAACAAAGTAAAGGATCATAGCTAACATTTACTCACTGCTTACTACATGTCTCTATTCTAAATACTGCATGTGTGCAATTCACTGACTGCTCAAACTCTCTGGGAAAGGTACTGTCAATCACCCCATGTCAGAGAAGGGGAAACTGAAGCTCCATGAGGTCAGTGAACTCGCTCAAAGTCATGCAGACACTAGAGTGGTACAGCTGGGGTTTCCACCCGGGGATCGGAACCACTGCACTGTGATGGCCTCAACAGGCTCTCACTCCTGCATGAGCTAGAGAACAGTCAAAAATACTTAAAAGCAGCAAAAATTCATCAGGAGCAAATCTTGAAAATAAAACTTCACGCTATAAGCTTCAAACAGTGGCAACCGAGGAGAGAAAGAGAAGTGTCTGAGGAAGGTTGAAGGCAGCTCCTGTCCAGGCCGACCTCACCTCCACCCATTGGAAACAGTTCTGGCTGAACTGCCAGAAGTGAGAATTCTTAATAATACTTTCTAATTTGTAGAGAGAAGGGATAAGATCTTTGTCTTCCTCTGAATGGCTACTGGGAAGATATGAATTATTAATACACATGGCTTATATGGACAACTCTGAGATTTGAAATATTAACTACAATAACCCAAGGAACATGAATGTAAGTCAAATATAACATGAAGGTATGTAAGGCCAACTCTGTTGTATTTTGGATGGCCAAAAACATAAATCTGCTTTAAGCTACAAATAACCCACCGATCCATAGGACCCCATATTAATGAAAGGCAGGAAATCAAGTTGGTATTCTCTCACCTACAATTCCTGGGGTCACAATACCAAGGACTTGGCATTGTTTTGGGAAGAGCTTCTCAAGGGCAGACGCTGCTTCCATAGTAGTTCTTTTCCTGGCTGCAGTAATATAGAAGAAGATTATCCGGTCATCCATTTAAGGTCAAATTTGATGAGGAAAATAAAAGCAAATATTAAATAAAGTTTAAGTCACTTCACACTAGAACACATTACAAGGACGTCTAAAAGCTTTGATTAAAAACAAAAGTCGTGTTTTGTTGTTGCTGTTATGAGTCCCTGTTTTATATGTTAAATTCTAAATCTGACCTTCAGCATTGCCAGTTTGTCTTTTCCAGTCGTTCACGTACTGCTTTTGCCTCAATGACATCAGCAGTAGCAGCTGAATTTCAGATTTAATGTTCTTTCTGTTAAGCTGATATGAAATCATGACTTTTCTAGAGCACAGTCATCTGTAATCAAATCACACAATGATAATCCACTGAATCTTAACTCTGGGGTCAGTGTGCCCATCACGGGACACAGTCTCCTTCTTCACTTAGCGAGCCAAGAAGAATGCACAGTACTGCCAGGGAATGACCATTTGGTGAATGCTCATCCAACACAACACAAGGCTTGAATGGCCAAAGACAGACATTCTGTCTTTACATTTTAATAGTAAAAAACAAATGCCTGTACGTGCAAGTATTTCAATATGAGAAAACACCTTTCCAAAGAACTTGTGTAATTGTACCACAAGGTTTAGAATCTCTGGATAGAATCTCTGAATCTTTAGCCTGCAAGGTTTGCAATCTCTGAAGCAAACGGTTCCTCAAAAGTTCAGAGCCACTATATACATGCATTCTTCAGGGAGCAGGCCCAGAGCATCAGAAAGTCAGTAACTCTCAGGATGAAAACAGTACTTACCTCCAAACAGAGGCACATAAGGAAACAAAAGAATCCAAAATATTTTCCTTTGATGCTCACCTCTCTTATGGCCACGGCATTCCTCCAGATTAATGAAATTTTCTGAATCAGCCATGTACAGAACTGTCTGTGGTAATATATGGACATTCTGCAAAGGAAAAAACAAAAACAAAAACAGAATTTGATCAAACAAACCTACAAATGCTTTTGTGGCGCTTTCAAGTTCTGCCCTGACCCAAACTGCTGTTGCCCTGCCTTTCTTTAGGTCAGTGTTGGTGTTTTGAGTCCATCTACTCAACTCATTTTTCACTTACGCTCTTTCATTTTCAGTCCATTCATGTGTTGAACATATACTATTTCTTCAGGTCACATTCATTCCAGCCTGACTGAAGAAGTTCATTTTCACAATAATTTAAGCTCTTAGACAAAGACATTAAGTACCAGCAACAAAAGATTCCACTGGCTTTCTTTATGTGAACAGGTATATCACAGCAACAGAAACATCTCAGCAACAGAGGAAAGGTATATAGAATTGTATCACTCCTCTATTTTTTGCCAAATTAAATAATCCAGGCCTTCATTTCTGACTTGCTAACTAGTTTCCTACAGGAATCTCTCACTCACCATTATCTGGACAAGCTCATTTCTGTATTTATCCTTCTGCAGCTTTCTTCCTTTTGCTGAAGACTGTTTTTCTCCTAAGAAAGAGCTACATGCCGCACTCCACAAAACCTTTCCTAGACTTCCTAAGGACCTCTGACCTCGTATGGGACACCCCTGACATCCCAGTCATTCCTACCTGTGCTTAATCTCTTACAAGGGACAGCTGTAAGCCTTACAACCTGGGCTTATTCAGACTCATGTTTTCCACCAAAATACATAGGACAAGTGGCAAAACAGCTCAACTAAATGAAAAGGGTCTACATAGTTTTCCTCCTAAACTGGTTACTTTCAAAGATTTTTACTCTCAAAATGGAAGGAAGAAGATAGCATTCAGCAAAGCCTCAATAGGAGTTAAATGAAAAAGAAATGTTGATCTGGGAAAGTTAAGTTGTTTTGGAGTAGATTCCATATAGGCAAACTCAGAAAAGATACTGAGACAATAATGACCCTGTAGTGGCCTCAGGGCTGGATAATAAACTATGGATATAGTTTTTGTGGTCCACAAGGCCTCTTCAAAGAATATAATTTGAGGGAGTACGGGGTAAGATAACAGTAATAAGACCTTCAGCCCACATCCTACCACAGACACTCCAAATTTACAATTATTTACAGAGGAACTACTGATGGGAACAACCTTAAGACTAATGGAAAAAATTTCCTCAGCTGAAGACATACAGCAGGAATCTCCATGAGAAGGCAGAAGGGGGAAGCTGGAGTAGGCCACAGCCTGAACAGGCGACCTGCAAACGTGAGGGGGACCACAACCGCAGAGGCTGTCCCCAGGGAGTAAAGGATCCGAGCTCACACTGGAGCCCCAGCCCATGGGTCCTGAAGCCAGGCAGATGAGGCCCTAGAACATCTGGCTCTGAAGGCCAGGAAGGCTTGTGTACAGAAGAGCCAGAGGGCTGGAGGAAACAGACTCTATTCACAAATGGTGTACACAAAATCTCACATGCTCTGAGTCCAAGCGCAGAGGCAGTAATTTGAAAGGAGGGGTCAGATCTCGGAGAGCCTCCCGGAAAAGCAGGAGGTAACGGGGACTCTCCCCTAGGGACAGAGATGCCAGCAGCAGCCATTCTGGGGAGCTTGTTCCACCAGGAGGACCCTGATGCCACTAGCACCACTGTGGAGTCCCTCCTCCAGCCTATGAGTGCCACGGGCTTACCTACCTACCAGCCCTGGTCCTCCCTTGGCCACAAAGCCAACTTCACTGGAACCCAACCCCACCCGCCAGCAGCTGGCAGCCTCCACACGAGCTCCTGGCAGCCAACCGGGCTTGGGGGCCAGCCCTGCCTACCAGCACACCCACAGCAGTCAGCTCTGCCACAGGAGATGAACCCTCGCAGCCCACATAAGGGGTACTCCTAGAGGATACAGCCCTGGTGATCAGAGAGAACTGTGCTTCTGGGCCCCCTAGGACATCTCCTGCTTCTCCAAGATCAGGAAGCATAACTGATCTACCTGATATAAAGAAATAAAAACAGAAAATCAGGAAAAATGAGGTGACAGAAGAGTATGTTCCAAACGAAGGAACAAAACAAAATCCCAGAGGGAGAACTAAGTGAAACGAGATAGGCAATCTACCTGACACAGAGTTCATGGTAATGATCATAAAGATGCTCAATGAACTCAGGAAAAGAATGGATGAACACAGTGAGAAGCTTAAGAGTGACTTATAAAGAACCAAACATCTGAGAAATACAGTAGCTGAAATAAATTTAGCTACACCAGTAGGAATCAACAGCTGATTAGATGACACAGAGAAATGGATGAGTGAAGTAAAAGAGTAGTGAAACATCTCAAGCTGAAAAGAAAAAGAAAAATAAATCTTAAATGACAGTGGTTTAAAAAATCTCTGGGATAACATCAAGATAACATTCACATTATAGGAATTCCAGAAGTTGAGGAGAGAGAAAGTGACAAGAGAAGTTACTGGAAGAATAACAGCTAAAAACTTCTTTAACCTGGGAAAGGAATATCCAGATCCAGAAAGCAGAGATCCCAAACAAGAAGAATTCAAAGAGGTCCACACCAAGGCACATTATAATTCAAAAGACAAAACGTAAAGCGAGACTCTTAAAAGCAGCAAGAGAAAAACAACTAGTTATGTACAAGGGAACTCCCATAACATGGTCAGTTGACTTTTCAGCAGAAATTTTGCAGGGCAGAAGGGAGCAGCAAAATATGTTCGATGTGATAAAAGGAAAAAACCCACAATCAGAAGTAGTCTATTTGGCAAGGCTATCATTCAGATCTGAAAGAGCAATAAAGAGTTTCACAGACAAGGAAAACCTGAATTCAGCACCTCTAAGTAGAATTTACAAGAAAAGTTTAAGAGACTTCTCTAAATACCTCACCTGGAAATATAAACATCTAGAAGGAAGGTTAAAAGACAAAAGTAAAGTAAAATCATCAATATCCACAAAAAGTTGTTAAGGGATACAGAAACCAAAAAAAGGGAAACTATGATGTCAAAAATAATAAAGGGTGGGGGTGGATGCAGGTCAGTTTGAATGTGTTCAAACTTAAGAATCACCACCTTAAAATAATCACACACACAGAGAACAAAGGAATCCAAACTTAACACTAAAGATAGTTCTGACATCACAAGGGAAGCAAGCAAAAGAAGGAAAAAAGGAATTACATCAACAATCAGAAAACAGTAAGCAGGAATAAGTATGTACTTAATCTATTATTACTTTCAATGTAAATGAACTAAATGCTCCCATCAAAAGACACAGACTGGCTGAATGGGTAAAAAAAAATAAGAGCCATATATATGCCACCTACAAGAAACTCACTTCAGATCTAAAGACATACACTGAGAGTAATGGGATGGAAAAAAAAGTGTTCCATGGAATTGGATATGAAAAGCAAGATAGGTAGGACTACTTTGATAAAGAGATTGATACAACAAGATATGACCATTGTAAATATATATGCAGCCAAAACAAGAACACCTAAATACGTAAAGCAAACAGGAACGAAGGGAGAAAGTGCCAGTAACATCATCATAGTTGGGAACTTTAACACCCCACTTATATCAATGAACAGATTATCCAGAGAGAAAATCAACAGGAAACACTGGCCTTGAACAATACATTAGGACAGACAGACTCAACAGATAGAACCTATAGAACATTCCATCCAGAAGCAGCAGAATACACATTATTTTCAAGTGTACATGGAACATTCTCAAAGATAGATAATATGCTAGGCCACAGAACAAGTCTCAATAAATTAAGAAGTCAGAAATCATATCAAGAATCTTTTCTGACCACAAGACTATGAGACTAGACATTAACCACAATAAAACAAAACAAAACACTGGCAGGCCAAACATGCAGCTAAGTAACCAACAGGCAACTGAAGAAAGCAAATACCTGCTGACAAATGAAGATGCAAACCCAACCCAAAGCCTGTGGGATGCAGCAAAAGTGGCTCTAAGAGGTACGTGTACAGCAATGCAAGCCTATCTCAGAATACAAAAAAATTACAATTTAAAAACCTAATCTCACACCTAAATCAACTAGAAAAAGAACACAAAAAACCCAAAGTTAGTCAAAAAATCATAAAGCTTAGAGCAGAAATAAATGAAATAGAGACAGTAAAATCATAAAAAAGATCAAAGAAACTAAGAGCTGGTTCTGTGAAGATAAAACTGACAAAACCTTTAGCCAGACTCATCAAGAAAAAGAGCCCAAATCAATAAAACAAAATGAACAAGGAGATATTACAACTGACCCCAGAGAAATACAAAAAGATTCAAAAAGGTTACTATGAGCAACTATACACCAACAAGATAAACACCTAGAAGAAAGGGATAAACTTCTAGCAACACATAATCTCCCAAGAGTGAATCAGAATGAAACAGAAAATATGAACAAACCAATTACTGACATTGAAACTGAATCAGAAATTTAAAAACTCCCAACAGACAAAAGTTCAGGAGCATAGAGCTTCACCAGTGAATTCTATACCAAACATTTAGAGTTAACACCTACCCTACACAAATTTCACTCCCTAAAAATGAAGAGGAAGAACGGCTTCCAAACTCATTCTTATGACATATACCCTGTACCAAAACCAGATAAAGACACCACAAAAAAGGAAAATTACAAGCTAATATCCCTGATGAACAAAGATTCAAAACTCCTTAAAAAAAATCAGCACATCAAATTCAATAATACATTAAAAGAGTCATGCACATGATCAAGTGAAATTTATCCCAGGGATGCAAGGATAGTTCAATGTATGCAAATCAGTCCATGTAATACACCACATTAACAAAATGAAGAATAAATACCTGATCATCTCAATAAATGCAGAAAAATTTTTGACAATACTCAGTATCCATTTATGAAAATAACTGCACAAACTAGAGACAGAGGGAACACACATCTACATATAGGACAAAAATCACAGCTAAAATCATACTCAAGAGTGCAAAGCTGAAAGAAAACATTTCATAACATAAGGAAAAAGACAAAGATGCCCACTCTTGCCACTTACTCTCAACACAGTATTGCAAGTTCTAGCCATGGCAATCAGACAAGAAAAAGAAAAGGATACAAATTTGAAAGGAAGAAGTAAAACTGTCAGATAACATAATACTACATATAGAAAACCCTAAAGACACTACCAAAAAAACTACTACAGCTATTAAATGAATTCAGTAAAGTTGCAGGATCCAAAATTAATATACAGAAATTGGTTGTGTTTCTATACGCTAACAATGAACTATCAGAAAGAGAAATAAAGAAAATAATCCCCAAAGGATAAAGTAACTAGGAGTAAAATAACCAATATTTAAAGGACCTACCCTCAGAAAATCTTAAGACACTGATGAAAGAAACAGAAGACGGCACAAACGGACAATCTCCTGTGGTCATTAAATGGGACAGTATTGTGAAAACGACCATGTGCCCCAGTGTAATCTATACATTCAGTGCAATCCCTACTAACATACCAATGACATTTCCACAAAACCACAACAAATAACCCTAAAATTTGTCTTGATTACTGTAATATAGTTTGAAATCATGGAACATGATACCTCCAGCCCTGCTCTTTTTTTCTCAAGGTTATTTTGGCTATTCAGGGTCTTTTGTGTTTCCATACAGATTTTAGAGGCTAAAATCAGAACGATCATTTGACCAGCAATTCCACCTCTGGGTATTTTTCTGAAGGAAAAAAAAAAAANAGATATGCAGATGATACCACCCTTATGGCAGCAAGTGAAGAACTAAAGAGCCCTTTGATGAAACTGAGAGTGAAAAAATTGGCTTAAAGCTCAACAGTCAGAAAACGAAGATCATGGCATCTGGTCCCATCACTTCATGGCAAATAGATGGGGAAACAGTGGAAATTGTGATAGACTTTATTTTCCTGGGCTCCAAAATCAGTGCAGATGGTGACTGCAGCCATGAAATTAAAAGACCTTTGCTCCTTGGAAGAAAAGTTATGATCCACCTAGACAGCATATGAAAAAGCAGAGACATTACTTTGCCAACAAAGGTCCACCTAGTCAAAGCTTTGGTTTTTCCCGTAGTCATGTATGGATGTGACAACTGGACTATAAAGAAAGCTGAGTGTCGAAGAATTGATGCTTTTGAACTGTGGTGTTGGAGAAGCCTCTTGAGAGTCCCTTGGACTTGGAGATCCAACCAGTCCATCCTAAAGGAAATGAGTCCTGAACATTCATTGGAAGGTCTGATGCTGAAGCTGAAACTCTAATACTTTGGCCACCTGATGCAAAGAACTGACTCACTGGAAAAGACCCTGATGCTGGGAAAGACTGAAGGTGGGAGGAGAAGGGGACTACAGAGGATGAGACATTTGGACGGCATCACTGACTGAATGGGCATGAGTTTAAGTAAACTCCAGAAGTTAGCGATGGACAGGGAGGCCTGGCGTGCTGCACTCCATGGGGTCGCAAAGAATGGGACAGGACTGAGTGACTGACTGAACTGAACTGATGCTCTGCAGCATTATTTACAATAGCCAAGATATGGAAGCAACCTAGGTGCTCACAAAGAGATGAATGGGTAAAAATGTGGTACACTTATACCCAAACAGCGTATTAAAAAGTAGAGACATCACTTTGCCAACAAAGATCTGTATAGTCAAAGCTATGTTTTTCAGTTAGTCATGTACAGATGTGAGGACTGGACCATAAAGAAAGCTGAGTGCCGAAAAACTGATGCTTTCAAATTGTGGTGCTGGAGAAGTCCAAATTCCTTGCACTACAGAGATCAAACCAATTGATCCTAAAGGAAATTAACCCTGAAGATTCATTGGAAGGCCTGATGCTGAAGCTGAATCTCCAACACTTTGGCTACCTGATGTGCAGAGCCTAAAACTGGAAAAGATCCTGATGCTGGAAAAGACTGAAGGCAAAAGAAGGGAGCAACAGACGATGAGTTGGTTAGATAGCATCACTGATTCAATGGCACTTTGAATAAACTCTGGGAGTTGGTGATGGACACGGAGGCCTGGCGTGCTGCAGTCCATGGGGTCACAGAGTCCGACACGACTGAGCAACTGAACTGAATTGAAAATGCCCAGTATGTGGAGAATGGTCAAAGAAACCATGGCACATCCTTAACAATATACAGTCATTAAAATTGGTATTTATAAAGTCTTCATGCCCCGAGAAAATTTTCCCTAAATTACAGAATAGCATCACCAACTCAATGGACATGAGTTTGAATAAACTCCGGGAATTCGTGATGGACAGGGAGGCCTGGCGTGCCTGAACTGAAAGCTGTGCTTAACTCTGCGACCCCGTGGACTGTGGCCCGCCAGTCTATCCATGGGATTCTCGAGGCAAGAACTGGAGTGGGCAGTTGCCATTTCCTCCTCCAACGGATCTTCCCAACCCAGGGATCAAACCCAGGTCTCCCGCATTTCAGGTGGTCTACTTACCGTCTTGAGCAACCCGGGCAGTCAGGCCATATACGAATTGTTTTATGGTATTTAATCTCAACGACTGACCCACCAACCTTGCAAAGGACCGTACGCGACACCCCTTACTTGCCTCAAGCTCTTCGGCTACCACGCGGACCAGGCAATGCTGCGCCAGATGGCAGGGATCCGCCGAGAGCGCGGAGATCCAGGTCACATTCCGCTGAGTCCGCAACACTCTGCGCACACACTCCCTCCATAAGCGGCACACGCTGGGGACGCACACGCACAAAGGACTGTGAACGGACGTTCACTTCCCTTTCTTCCGCAGCTCTGTACAGACCTCCCTCCGCTCGCCACCACCCATAACCTCAACAGCAGGAGATCGCTACGGGATCCCGAGTCCCCGGGACGCCAGTTCGCAGGCAGAGCTGGGGGCGGAGAGAACCGCAGGGGGAAACTGGCTCCTCTGGGAAGGGTCCCCGGGAGCACTACGGCAGGTAGTGCTGGGGTATGGGAGCGCCACCTGGGGACACGGGGTCCGGAGCCGGGGTCAGCCCTGGGTCCCGACGGTATCCGCCCACCCGCCAGCCCAGGCAAGCCCGAGGCAAGTCCCGAGGTCAGCTTCCCGCCGCCTCTGCCCTCACCCGGCCACCCGCAGCAACGCCTTAGCGGGCAGGAAGGTGAAGACACGCTCCACCACCTCCGCTAGGTTACTCAGCACGAAGGTGCTTCGCGGGTCTGCGGAGGAGGAGCCGCAGCAATCGCCGCCGCCGCCGCCCACCCGCTCCATGCCTCACCAACCCCACCAACCCCACCCGGAAACAGTACGGCAGCTGGGAGGAAGCGGCTTAGACAGGGCCCTCGGCTCACTGAGCAGGCGCGCTCGCCACTTCCGGCCGATCCGGGGAGGCGGAACTGCTGCGGGGAAGCCCACGTGACTCCAGGGTAATACGTTTCCGGCGCTGGCCTTGGACGGCAGGCGGGTGTTTGGAAGGGGAGCTTGGCTGGCTTGGTAGTCCATCGGGGTAGCAGAGTCTGACAGGACTGAGCGACTAAGCACACCACACACACAGTCACGCGTCCTGTAATTCTTCTGGGACTTTCCCGGAGGCTTCATGCAGTCAAACCAGATCCACCTCATTCTATGCCGCTCACTGCTCTTGTAGCCGTATATCCAAGTCTTTCATGAATTCTTGGAGTCAAACTAGAGTGTTGTATCAGTCTTTACAGTCCCAGTGTCAGTTAACAACAGCATGAGTCTGGTTTTTGAACAGATAGCATATGCTTTTAAAAGTGTGAAAATCAATACCTTTATTCAACACCGTGTAGCCCCAAGTTCTGAACGTGTAAATCAGCTTAGAGTACCTACCGTTGCTGTGAAACCACGCCCCAAACAGCATTAGTTCCCTGCCTATAGCATCAGATTCACCTGGGAAAGAGCTTGGCGAGTTCTTGGTCCCCACCGCAGGCTTACTATGCGGGCTGGGGCCCAGCAGTCGGAGTTTCAGCTTTACTGTGATTTAAATTTACCCCTGATGCAAGTTCAAGTTGAGAACCACAGACAAAAAAATGTAAGCACAGCAGATACGGCTTTCTCCCCAGGCAACACCCACTCCTCCTGTAGCTTCCTTGCTAACAAGGCCCTGATCTGGTGCCCAGTTCTTGCGTAGTAAATGTGGTAAGTCTGAAAAAAGCAGGTTTCAAACATTTTGACTTCAGGACTGCTTCACATTCTTAAATATTGACAACGCCAAAGAACTTCTTTATGTGGGTTGTAATTATATTTATCATACTAATTCACTTAAAATAGTTCATCACACAGAGTAACTTATGAAAAAATAGTCTTACCAGATCTCCACCCCACTCCCCAATATTGCATAGAGTAGCATCTTTACATCTTATAAACCTGTAACTACTGACAGTATTAAGACAGCTGGATAGCATATTCAAAAGCAGAGACATTACTTTGCTGACTAAGGTCCGTCTAGTCAAGGCTATGGTTTTTCCAGTAGTTATGTATGGATGTGAGAGTGGGACTGTGAAGAAGGCTGGGCGCCAAAGAATTGATGCTTTTGAACTGTGGTGTTGGAGAAGACTCTTGAGACTCCCTTGGACTGCAAGGAGATCCAACCAGTCCATTCTGAAGATCAACCCTGGGATTTCTTTGGAAGGAATGATGCTAAAGCTGAATCTCCAGTACTTTGGCCACGTCATGTGAAGAGTTGACTCATTGGAAAAAGACTTTGGTGCTGGGAGGGATTGGGGGCAGGAGAAAGGGATGACAGCGGATGAGATGGCTGGATGGTATCACTGACTCAATGGACTCGAGTCTGAGTTAACTCCGGGAGTTGGTGATGGACAGGGAGGCCTGGCATGCTGCAATCCATGGGGTCACAAAGAGTCGGACACGACTGAGTGACTGAACTGAACTGACAGCTGGATCTGCTTCTGAATTCAGTCTGTTCAATATCACATCTGTCACATCATGTAGCCTCTGGAAAACTCCACTGTACACTTGTGAGAGAAATGAGAGTGAAAATATCAAATAATGGTTTAATGACCTTAAAAACCTCCTAAAAGGGTCTCAGGAGTCTCCAGAGTTCTCCAACAAATTATACCTTGAAAACCACTAATCCAAACTAATCATGATAGTTTCATTCTTTTGACCAGCCATTAATTTAGGGGTAGACAAATGCTCTAGTTCTAGCCAAAAAAAAAGTTGTGTTTTTTTTGGGAGGGGGCATAGGGGGGCCTCTAAAGACTTTCTCACTTCCTAAGGAGACACTAGACCACAGGGCCATTATCTGCCTCTGGATGGATTAAGGTGGCTGCACATTGAAGTCTATCCAAAGATGAAACCAACACAAAAAGATCTCAAAGCAGCAGAGGTACTACACCTGGAGTTTTCCTACCTCTGTACTTCTTGTATGTGAGAAATTGACAATTGTGTAAAGAGGCTATGGGTACACTGAACAGGGAACAGATTACTGTACCTTGGGGAATTAGGAAAGCGATGAAGAAAGTAGCACTTGAATTTATATTAAAGAATCAGTGTGGGCAAGGGAAGAGGTTGAGGAAACTCTGAGTATGCCAAGTCTATACACACCAATTCTGGGTTCTCCAGCTTTCTCTTGTGAAATCAATCTACCTTAAGCCTCTCCTCACCCCATCCCACCATATATGATCCTATTCCAGAAACCCAACAGAGCCTATAGAAACTCAAAGAGTATCTGTTACAAAAGGAAAGTGAAAGAGTTATTTTTAAATGGTTCTTTATTCATAAACTTGATGCAAGTTTACAAAATTTACTGTACATTGCCAAATAAATCTGCAATGAAAAATAAAGTCCAAACCCCCCCCCAAAACCAAAAACCAAAGCATGCCAAATGTGCAGCTGTCAATCTGCTAGCCATCAGGATATTAAAGAATTCAATAATGTATTCAAGATTTAGCCTTAGGTTTAAGGAACTTTAATGCTTTAAAGAATTCTGCCTTGTCACTTGTTATCTGAGCAACTGGCAATCGGAATTGTATACAAATTAACCAAATGAACAAGAATGCCAGAAAATCTTTTTCTACTATCCTCTTAACCAAAATAGGAAAGAAAAAAAAAGAAGAAGAAAAAAAAGGAAAAGAAATTAAACACAATAATGCAGAAGTGCCAAGTCTTTCAGATGTGGTTTACAAAGTTAAAACCTGAGTCTTAAAGCATAAGACACACTTTTGAACTTTGTAACTGGTTTGTGCAGAAAAAAATGTGCTTCTGGGTTTCTTTTTAAAAGTGCTTAATAACTAGAGTTTACTTTTAAATCAAATTTGGGTATATTAAAAAAAATCTATTACCAACCCAACAGGACTAATTCAGGTAAGGCAATGAAATGGAGAGTACACTGATTTGAGTCTAGATTTTATAAAAGAATTAATATATGTAGAATTTCTATTAGTCTTTCAATGTAAAAGCCATTATTATGACTATAGAAAAAATTTAAGTCTCCAAATTAGATACTTTTTGTACTTAACTGCAGTTTTGTTCAAGAAGTCTGTGCCAATCACTTTATAAGATTATTAGTTTACAATTGATTGCAACATCCCGTTAATAAAATGGAAACGTAGAATGACTTAGTATTTTAAATAATTCAAGCTCTATACTTCAAGCTCTTCTTCATAAGAAATATTGAACCAACAAGAAGTAGATTCAGCTCAGCAAGACTCTGATGCCCCAGTGGAAATTACTACGTACAAGCTGAACTGACACAGCCTTGCTTTGCTCTGCCTAATAAGTTCAACTCAATTAAGAGCGAATCTTCAGGAGATAGTTCAGATCTTCATAGCCATTAAAAAAAAAAAAAGTTTAACAAGTACATTTCCTGTCATTATTTTGGCAATATCATAAAATAGTTTTAACCTGAAAAAGCTACTGTGATTCAGAACACCTTAAATTTTCTAAACCAATATTAAACATTGATTAAACTTTATTGGCTTTAATGGAACAATATATTGTAAATCCTCATAACACATGAGCTCAAAAATGGGAAATTTGCCCTCAAGTCATAATTTTAGTAACCTGATGCTGACTTGTCTGCTTAAGACATTTCACCTTTCAAGAAAGAGATGATAAGGAGTGGCCAGTATGTGTATTTATCGGAAGAAATACAGTAAAGGCCCCACTGCTCAGTCCAAGATACCTAAAATGAGAAAAATGGAAAGGCTGTAACTTATGCTGGATCGGTTGACAGATTATCCACTAAAATATCTATTAGCTAACATCTTCGGTACTGCTGTTATAGGGGCACTCAAAGCTTGTATGCATGTTGGAAAGATTTTCTTTAAAGCAACACTGGTCCAAGCATACAAAAGTCAACACATTTAGCCATCTTCCTTTGGAGGGGTGTACCAGCCTGAAAAAGAATGGGGAAAAAAAAGTTAACATACTTTAATTCTTAAACCAACTAGGAGAAGTGGCATTTTAGCAAGGTTAGATACTTTCTCTACCCTTAATTCCTTTACTCGTAATTTCCCTGTTTAAACCTATGTGTAAAAATTAAGCTTATACTTGGGTTGGTAACACAACATTCTGATATATTCACAATATAGTTATTTTCTATGAATAAACTGTACTTGAATTTTCAAGGTGAGATCTCTGTATTAATGGCATTTCTACCTAAAGAGAAGAGTGTGGAATATTACACAACAAGCTAAGTTTCATAGAGGAAACTGAACTAAAAATAACTGTCCCCCAAACAAAATCCTGGTGTTTCAGAGTACGAGGAACTGGGACTGTCAGCAGTGCAGTGACGTCATTTTACCAGTGAGGCTGCCATCTCAGCAGGTGCCCTGATTAAGTGATTAAGCCCAAGATCAGATTTAGCAGCAGCAGGTTAACTAGAATCCATCTCCTGAATCTGAATCTATTGCTCTTTCTTCATAGCTAATTATACACAAACCTACACTTTCTCAAATACAGGTGCTTTCCGTAAACATTTTTGAATGCTTACTATAATGTCTAATTTAACAAAAAATAAGAAAAACATGTTTCTATGCTCAACAACAAGATAAAAAGTGAAGTCGCTCAGTCGTGTCTGACTCTTTGTGACCCCATAGGCTGTAGCCTACCAGGCTCCTCCATCCATGGGATTTTCCAGGCAAGAGTACTGGAGTGGGTTGCCATTTCCTTCTCCAGAGGATCTTCCCGACCCAGGGATCAAACCCGGGTCTCCTGCATTGTAGGCAGACGCTTTACCGTCTGAGCCACCAGGGAACACCCTAAGATAACAACAAGATAAGCTCTCTCTAAAAAGGCAAATGAGACCGAGACAAAGTATTGTTTGGTAGGAAGCTGCCCTTCCAACAGTATAAATATACCAAGACTTGTGGAATGTCCACGTGCCTAATAAAGGAGCATATAGGCATCTTTGGGTCTGTAATTTTAGCGTGCTAGAGATGATGATTATGAAAACCCAGCTTTGTCCTCAAATTTTATCATTTCCCTCTTCAGAAGCTTGTAAATTGTTTTGAATACTATTCTTTCAAAAGTAAGCAGTCACTGCAAAAGTGACACGTTTGCTCTATCACTTAAAGTGAGCACACAAAAAACACAAATATTAAGTCACAAGCTACCACATTCTAACTAAAGAACACTTTACTGTAGATACTCTTGAAGAAAAACTACTTCCTATCAATTAACCTCCTCTGCCCAAAAATGCATCCATTCCACCACCCCAGCTACTATGAATATCTGCACACTTGCTTATTAAGTGCTGCACACACACACACAACTTATCTCCTTCCTCACATTTAACAAGACCGAAATCATACCAACTTTAGAGATGAGAAAACTGAGGCTAAGAGGTAATAGGACTTGCTCAGGGCCACAGAGCTAGTGAGTGACCCAAAGGGCAACTGATAATCGGTCTTGACTCCAAGTCTACTTCTTTGTCATCTCACTGCTGCTGCTACTGCTGCTAAGTCACTTCAGTCATGTCTGACTCTGTGCGACCCCATAGACGGCAGCCCACTAGGCTCCTCCGTCTCTGGGATTCTCCAGGCAAGAACACTAGAGTGGGTTGCCATTTTCTTCTCCAATGCATGAAAGTGAAAAGCAAAAGTGAAGTCGCTCAGTCGTGTCCGACTCTTAGCAACCCCATGGACTACAGCCTACCAGGCTCCTCCATCCATGGGATTTTCCAGGCAAGAGGACTGGAGTGGGGTGCCATTGCCTTCTCTGTTGTCCTCTCACTATTAGAGACAAAAACTCCAAACATGCCTTGTGAATACAAGAAAAATTGAAAATAAGTCCAATAAACTTTTGAAAGATATTTTTTAAAATTTACAATCCAAATATTTTTAAGTGTAGACTGAAGTTAGAAATTTTTTACTTGAATAAATAAATCTGCACAATTGTCAAAAAGCATTAAGTGGTCTGAAAATGGTTCAGCAACTGGTTTATGATCCTGATTGCACTTACTCAGTATTAACAGCAAGAACTCCACCTTTAGAATTGCCTTTAACTCAGTTCCTATCCCAATATCACACATTTCAAGTGAGTAAAGTGATTCATTCATTAATCTACTAAAAAATGTTTGACTCAGAGATTCCCAGCCCAAGTATTTAGAATACAAAGATTTTGAATGAAGCACAGTATGTGTATCCTTAAGTTAAATTTTTTTACTCTGGTAACCATACTTTGTAAGAAATTAAAGCAAAAACAAAAGAATAAAACAAAATAAGTAAACAGTACATTATGTAAAATTTCACATATGGCAATAAATACTTATTGAAGTAAACATACCATTTTTCTCGTGTATCTGTACAATGGAATTATAGGATTGCTGGGCTCTTGCGAGATTATATTGATTCTGAAAGAGAATTATACATTTTATATCAAAACTATGAGTAGATTAAAATCATTACAAATAATTGATGGATTATTTGCATCACTGCTGTACTAAAAAGAACACAAGAAACCAAGTATTTCCATTTCAAAAATAAATTTCCCAATTTCATTATTCCCAGCTATTTTAGAGGGATAACAAAATCAAAATTGTTTTCTAATAAAGATCTACAAAATTCACAGTTCATTTTCTAAGTCCTTCTGCCACTTCATAAGTACTAGGCTTTATGAATAAAGTTAAAGGATGTTATTTGGATGCAAGGAGAATGTACATGTACATATGTATGTATATATATGTGTGTGTGTGTGTGTATATATATATATATATGTATGTATAACAATCACTGCTGTAGAGCAGAAATTAACACATTACAAATCAACTGTTACTTCAAAAAAGAAAAAAAAATTGTATCTAGAAATATAAAATCATAAATGTCCACTGACAAAAAACTCTTCCTCAAAACTTCCATCAAAAAAATAAACTATAAAATACTGCCTTCAGGTAAGGAAACATTAGGCTTTAAGGACTATACATATGGATAACAATTTGAGTTAAGCCTGAAAAATGCCCATAAGTGATACCAAGTCACACTACTAAAGGAGTCTTCTTTTGATAACTGCTACAGATTAGAACGTCTTCTATGGGACCAAGTTTAGGATTGATTTTGTTAATTTTATCCCCATAAGTACAACTTGCCTACATCTTAACTTCCAATTCTCCATCATGGAGAATTATCCCAAGCATTCTCCATAGTGGTTCACATCTATTATGTTATGTCACATAATTTTTTAATAAATTCATAGCATAAGAATGTGTATAAACACATTCCAAATGACAACTTTCATTCCTGCCTGGCCTGCAACCACCCAGTTCCTTCCCTCACCCACCTTCCTTCTTCCATTTGAATAAACTACTCTTATTAGTATCCTTGTATATCCTAAAGATTAAACAAGAAAATTAATTACAGCCTATTGTTATTAGTCACTGTCCCCTGCTTTTTTTTGAGAAATGATAGATAGCATGACCTGGAGTAAAACATTATATCCTCCTGGTTAAATGAGACTTTTATCATTAAGTAGTTCCTGGAATGTGAAATAAAGTGGGCCTTAGGAAGCATTACTACAAACAAAGCTGGTGGAGGTGATGGAATTCCAGTGGAGCTATTTCAAATCCTGAAAGATGATGCTGTGAAAGTGCTGCACTCAATATGCCAGCAAATTTGGAAATCTCAGCAGTGGTCACAGGACTGGAAAAGGTCAGTTTTCATTCCAATCCCAAAGAAAGGCAATGCCAAAGAATGCTCAGACTACCACACAACTGCACTCATCTCACATGCTAGTAAAGTAATGCTCAAAATTCTCCAAGCCAGGCTTCAACAATATGTGAACCGTGAACTTCCAGATGTTCAAGCTGGTTTTAGAAAAGGCAGAGGAACCAGAGATCAAATTGTCAACATCCGCTGGATCATGGAAAAAGCAAGAGAGTTCCAGAAAAACATCTACTCCTGCCTTATTGACTATGCCAAAGCCTTTGACTGTGTGGATCACAATAAAATGTAGAAAATTTTAAAAGAGATGGGAATACCAGACCACCTGACCTGCCTCTTGAGAAACCTATATGCAGGTCAGGAAACAACAGTTAGAACTGGACATGGAAGAACAGACTGGTTCCAAATAGGAAAAGGAGTACTTCAAGGCTGTCTATTGTCACCCTGCTTATTTAACTTATATGCAGAGTACATAATGAGAAACGCTGGGCTGGAAGAAGCACAAGCTAGAATCAAGATTGTCGGGAGAAATATACAACCTCAGAAATATAGATGACACCACCCTTATGGCAGAAAGTGAAGAGGAACTAAAGAGCCTCTTGAGGACAGTAAAATGTTGGCCTAAAGCTCAACATTCAGAAAACTAAGATCATGGCATCTCTGTTGTTGGAGAACTCTTGAGAGTCCCTTGGACTGCAAGGGGGTCCAACCATTCCATCCTAAAGGAGATCAGTCCTCGGTGTTCATTGGAAGGACTGATGCTAAAGCTGAAACTCAATACTTCGGCCACCTCATGCGAAGAGTTGACTCATTGTAAAAGACCATGATGCTGGGAGGGATTGGGGGCAAGAGGAGACAGGGACGACAGAGGATGAGATGGCTGGATGGCATCACGGACTCGATGGACGTGAGTCTGAGTAAACTCCAGGAGTTGGTGATGGACAGGGAGGCCTGGCGTGCTGCAATTCACGGGGTCGCAAAGAGTCAGACACGACTGAACAAGTAAACTGAACTGAACTGATACTTTGTGTGTGGCATATATCATCTCTGTTTGTGGGCCTCTGTAAAGCACTTAAATGCACAATTAGTTCAATCATTCCTCATCAGGGAGTTACTACGATATAAAGGAAATCTGGACTNAACAAGTAAACTGAACTGAACTGATACTTTGTGTGTGGCATATATCATCTCTGTTTGTGGGCCTCTGTAAAGCACTTAAATGCACAATTAGTTCAATCATTCCTCATCAGGGAGTTACTACGATATAAAGGAAATCTGGACTGACTTGCCACCTCACCTTTTAAAAATTAATCACTTTACATCTATGTACCTACATTTATCTTTGTAACATACAGACTGCTCCATGAAATATCTGGCCTTTTCATTGCTTCACAGTCACACTGAAGAGTAAAAAGAAAATACATGTAAATATAACTCAAACTCTGGGATGTTTTGGGGAATTTTACCCATTTTTGCATTTATTTTTAATCTACCAAATAGCTTCACATCAGGTGGCCAGAGTACTCCAACACTTTGGCCACCTGATGAGAAGAGCTGACTCACTGGAAAAGACCCTGGGAAAGATGCTGGGAAAGATCGAAAGCAGGAGGAGAAGGGGAAGGCAGAGGATGAGATGGTTGGATGGCATAACTGACTCAAAGGACAGGAGTTTGAGCAAACTCTGAGAGTTGGTGTAGGACAGGGAAGCCTGGTGGGCTGAAGATCATGGGGTCACAAGAGTCAGACACAACTGAACGAATGAACACCAACAAAGCAAGAGCTACTGTGACACGAGGAAGCATCAGTACAAACAAAGCTAGTGGAGGTGATGGAATTCCGGTTGAGCTGTTTCAAATCCTGAAAGATGATGCTGTNTGGTGTTGGAGAAGACTCTTGAGAGTCCCTTGGACTGCAAGGAGATCCACCCAGTCCATTCTGAAGGAGATCAGCCCTGGGATTTCTCTGGAAGGAATGATGCTAAAGCTAAAACTCCAGTACTTTGGCCACCTCATGAGAAGAGTTGACTCATTGGAAAAGATTCTGATGCTGGGAGGAACTGGGGGCAGGAGGAGAAGGGGACGACAGAGGATAAGATGGCTGGATGGCATCACCAACTCGATGGGCGTGAGTCTGAGTGAACTCCGGGAGTTGGTGATTGACAGGGATGCCTGGCGTGCTATGATTCATAGGGTCACAAAAGAGTCAGATACGACTGAGCAACTGAACTGACTGAACTAATGCTTTGTTCCAAAATCACACTGTTTACACTTTGTGCCAAAATCACACTGTTTACACAGCTGAATTACCTTTTGTATACAGGCAAATCTCATTTTACTGCACTTCACTTTACTGCACCTAGCATATACTACATTTTTTTTGTTCCTGTTTTTAACAGTTTGAAGATTCGTGACAGCTCTGCACCAAGCAAGTCTACTGGCTCCATTTCCCCCAAGAACACTAGCTGACTTTGTGTATCTGTGTCACATTTTGGCAATTTGAAATACTTCAAACTTTTTCATTACTGTGTTTGTTACAATGATCTGACTTTTGGAGTTAACCACTACAACTAGATGAAGGCTCGGATGATGGTTAGCATTTTTTAGTAATATTTTTTAATTAAGGCATGTACATTGTTGTTTAGACATAATGCTATTACACACTTAGGAGACTGCAGTACAGTGTAACTGTTACACATACTAAGAAACCAAAATGTTCATGTGGTTTATTTTATTGTGATACTGGCTTTACTAAAGAAGTCTGAAACTGAACCCATAGTATCTCCAAGGTATGCCTATACTGGTCTATCTCTATTATCTTCTTCCTTTAAAAAAATTCCATCTCCTTGTATTCTCATATGTTAAACATACTTCTTGTGACAAATTATAATAGAAAATTTAAAAGAATATATTCATAAATGTATAACTGAGTCACTTTGCTGTACAGAAAAAAATTATCACTATAGATCAACTATATTTCCAAAAAATTAAAAAAATAAATAAATACACTTCTTAAAGACCACTTAATTCAAACTAACTGGTAACTTTTGTGTACTTATATTTGTTATGATTTATTTGGATTTGCTTTGATAACTTCACTTTCTGATTTCTATTCCTCACTTTTTAATATGATTTTATTATCTCCTCCTGGGATTCAAATAAGACATGTTTTAGACCTCATTCTGATCTGTACCTCTTAACTTCTGCTGTACTATCTATTCCTGGGTCCCTCTGTGCAACATTCTGAGTTATTTCTTTTAATAATTCTCTCTTCTGATGTCTAATCAGTTTCTCATTTTAACATTCTTCATTTCTATAGATTCTTTTCTCTGATCACTAGATATTACACTAAAGTATTCATTTTCTTACAATCTCAATATCTGCTAATTCCAAGTTTTTGTGACTCTATGTCTCTTAGTCATTGTTTTTGCCAGTTCTCATGTATGTTAGGTTGTCTACTTGGGTGCTTGTCATCTTTCACTGTCAAGTGAAAAAGCTGGCTTAAAACTCAACATTCAAAAAACAAAGATCATGGCATCCAGTCCCATCACTTCATGGCAAATAGATGGGGAAACAATTTTTCAGGGCTCCAAAATCACTGCAGATGATGACTGCAGCCATGAAATTAAAAAACACTTGCTCTTTGGAAGAAAAGCTATGACCAACCTAGATAGCATATTCAAAAGCAGAGACACTACTTTGCCGACAAAGGTCCATCTAGTCAAGGCTATGGTTTTTCCAGTAGTCATGTATGGTTGTCAGAGTTGTACTATAAAGCTGAGCACCTAAGAATTGATGCTTCTGAATTGTAGTGTTGAAGAAGACTCTTGAGAATCCCCTGGACTGCATGGAGGTCAAACCAGTCCATCCTAAAGGAAATCAGTCCTGAATATTCATTGGAAGGACTAATGCTGAAGCTGAAACTCTAATACTTTGGCCACTTGATGCAAAGAACTGACTCATTGGAAAAGACCCTGATGCTGGGAAAGATTGAAGACAGGAGGAGAAGGGGATGACAGAGGACAAGATGGTTGGATGGCATCACTGACTCAATGGACGTGACTTTGAACAAGCTCTGGGAGTTGCTGATGGACAGGGAAGCCTGGCATGCTGCAGTCCACGGGGACACAAAGGGTCGGACACTACTGAGTGACTGAACTGAACTGATGTTAATCTCTGAGAATCTTATAGTCTTAATTCAGAAATCCTTTCTTCTAAAAAGTATTGGCATTTGCCACTGATCAGAACTGTGGCTACAATTAACATGAGACCACTTTAGTCCGCTTTGAGAATCAATTTTCTGCTTCCTCTGTGAGTTAAGATTCCAGTAAGCTCGTGATTTGATGTGCAACACAGTTAGAAATACTTACTTAGATTTAGTACTATTTGGATAGGTATTGAATACAAAATTCACAAGGAATTTTAGCAACATAAAGAATTTTTTTTTAAATGTCAGGTAGGGATGATTTCCATCACACACTTTTCCCACATATAGTAACTTCAGAGTTTGTTTAGGTCTTAAGTGTTCACAGATAACTATAATTAGACATGAAAGATATTCCTGATATAGTAAGTGAATAAAGAACAGAAAACAGTGGGTGAGAGCAGAGACTAATGGCCAGAAGGTCTGGTTCGAATCCTCACTCTCCACCTGTGACCTTAGATGAGTCACCTAACTTCTCTGTGCTTCAGTTTCCTCATCTACAAAATGAGGACAATAATAGTGCCTACTTCTAGGTTATTAAGAGGATAGAAAGTTAATACAAATAAAAAGTTTAGATTAGAGCCTGGTGCATATATGCTTACTAGGAATTAACTATTACAATGAGATCTCAATTTGGGGAAGCATGTAACTACATATAATTTTTTATTCACTAGTATATATAAACCAATAATAAATTTTAAACCATAGACCTATTTAATTACAGTAGAAATAACAAAGACTAAAAGAACAGGTAGAAGCTTCCTAACAGGAAAAGTATCTCATAGTTAATGTGATATTCTTAATAAAAGTACCTTATTTGCTCCAAACTGCACTCTGGCTTTGCCTTTAACTAAGGTGGCATTGATTTGCATGATGACCGATTCTATTGAATAGGCACTGCTCCAGCCCTATAGAAAGAAGAAAACACTTCTCTAAAACACTATGGTATTCCTGATTCTCACTCAGGAAAGCTTAAGAAAATGGCATATAACAACTTAGTAGTAACAAATTTATGTTAAGTTTGTAGTCAAGGAGTAAAAGTAAAGTTGAACCATTTCCAAAATCTCACAAAACAAAGAAAGCTATGTTGTAAGAGCAACAAATGAGCAAATTATAACATACATCACTCTTATGTAAGCACCAAGTACAATGTCATTTTACTGGTTTAAATAGCTTTCATTATTAAAATAGGTGCTATTAGCAAAAAAATATATATATATAGTTTAAAGTAGGTACTATTACAAACAGCTCTGTCCACTTAGAATCTAACTTATATAATTAAAACACTCTACAGAGGTTGAAATATCTGAGTGCCATAAGAAAAACAGTCACCTGTTTTGTGAGTAGTTCCATGCACAGTGCTCCACCACCCAACACGTACCTTAAAAAGAAAAAGGAATCATACAAAATTCTCTAGATCTTGGTATTCTTTCTTCAGCTTTTAAAGTATCACTGCTAAGAAAATATGCATACAAGATTAAAAGATAACATCCAAAAATGAAAATAAGTTTTTAGGGTTACAGAACTATAGGTAATTCTAAAATTCTGATGTCATCATCTAAATGTCTTTTTTTTTGACTAAATAATGGTTATTAACAACAGAACACTTGAAAACTTTTAAGGTATCAGAAACGAAGAACTTAGCCCTAAACATTCCAGAGAATCAGGGCAGAAGAAATCTTCCTTAAATGGTTTTCAACTGTTCTACTCATCTTAAAGATTTCTCCACCATCATGTTAAACAGCCAAGAGCTTTTCCTCTGACAACAGTGATGACTTTACCCTATCCATAATAATGAACATCTGCATTTATAGTTAAAATATTTTTCATTCTGTTGTGAAGATCAAATGGTTCTGACCAGGAAGCCTCTCTGGAGCTCCCCTATTTCTCTTTCTAGTCCTGAGGACTCTTCTCTGAACCAAGGACAACTATGGGAGATTTCATTAGAAATCTCCCTTAGATCTCCCTTGGAAATCATTATTTAGATCAAGATTCTTCAGCCTTTGACATTTTCTCAAACAAAGTAACTCCTCCTTTAATGTTAAACTTTAAAACACATTAAATATCATGCCTAAAATAAAAGGAATGGTAATTACAAAAGAAAAACTGTGGCAATCTTGAAAACACATAAGGTAGAACCACTGATTAGGTCTATGTGAAAACTGTGCCCACCACAAGTTTTGTTTGTCCTCTGGGACTCTGCCCATGCCTTTCCCTTGCCTGAGATTCCTTCCGCTGCCTACTCTCCCAAACGCTTATTCTTCCTCCTGCCCCATAAAACTTGCCAAGACCACTCAAGCCTGTAAATTTTGCATTCTGGCTAAGCAAATGCATCCTTACATTGACTAAACCAAGTAACAGAGAAGTAAGGAATCTAAAAACTTCTACTGTAGACCACTAGTAATAATAGTTACAGTGGAATTACTCACTAACAGAAACTAGTCAATAACTCTCCCCTATCCTGGAGAATTCAGGCAACCATCTCTCTTACTTCCTTGTCCAAACTTCCAGGAACTTTCAAAGAAAAAGTTTAATAGGAAGAAAAATACTCCAAAAAAAATTAAATCAGGAAGGAGAATCATGAGATTTTACACTTTGTAGGGGAGGAAAAAATTGGGAGATTGGGATTGACATACACACTACTCTATATAAAATGGATAACTAATGAGAATTCATTGTATAGCACAGGGAACTCTACTCAATACTGTATAAGGACCTATATGGGAACAGAATCTTAAGAAAGAGTGGATATACGTAAATGTATTAATTGATTCACTCTGCTGTACAGCAGAAAGTAACATAACACTGTAAATCAACTATACACCATAACTTTTTTTCAATAAAAGATAAACTGCGTATATTCTCTTATGTTCCTAAAACTCAGAAATTTGTCTACAATTCTCTGAATCTCCCACTGGGCTCAAAGTGTATCTTGCATATTTAAAAATCTTGCAGCTTTAAATAAGCATTTGTTGATTTAACAGAATTACAAGATCCAAGTTCTCACTTGATTCTGATTTCTCCAAAACTACTCAAAGTCTAGTAATCTGTTAATGAGTTAACACCATTCTCAGTCCTTACACTTCAGAAATGCTAAAGAGAAACTTATTTTAGGAAAAGGACATATGTAGTTAATGCTGAGTTACTAATTATCTAATCACCACCTTCCCCTTTAGCACCCCACTCTTCATTGTGGGGGTGGAAAGTCTTGTCAGGAGAGAAGGGAAAGTTTTCATAGGCTTGTAGATCAGAAGAAAGTACACTTTCTACATGAACATACTAACTATAAAAGTGTTCCATGTCTCAACACAAGACAGAAGTAGTTCTAGTACCTATACAAAAAGTGAGCTAAGCATGTATTAGTGCATAAAAAACTTTCCTTAGTATATACAATTACTAAATTTCTCTTCAATATATACCGCCAGCAGCATTTACACATGAAAAAAAGTCAATTCTACTTTTGTCTTCTATCATTTTGTCAGTATGTGTTCTAAGCTTTTATTGCTCTTAGGGTCCAAACAAAGAGCTCCTGCAGAATATTGAAACAATGCAAGGACACTAGGAAAATAAATAATCTAAGGGTCATTTACAGATAAAATGCCACATACATGGGCACAGTAACATTTTCAACTTAAAATTTTTTTCAGTTGCCAAAGTTATATAGCAAACACTATCCTAAGTTCAGCCTCTTCGGGCATTAGTTTATAAAATTTTTGTTTTACTAGGAGGTTCTTGCAAGAATGTTTGCCAGCTAACCTCCCTACCCACAATCTACGATGATCACTTAATTGCTATGAGGGGACAACAGATACCAGTACTTAAGTGGACAACAAATACCATTAATCATGCAACACTGATTCTTGCAAGGATCCAAAAAACAGATGAGAAATAAAATTTTATATTAAGTCAAATTCTTGATAATCATCACTTAAAAAAAAAAAGGCAGGCTTCCAACACAATACTCTAAAGCAGTTATCCTCCAATTAAAAATAAATTTTTTTTAAAGGCAGGTTTATCAGCTCACATAAAACAGTCATGATCTTTCCCTTTGTTGAGGTAAGGAAAGGGGCCATGGATAAAAACAGAGCCCTAAAAGGGCAATAAAGTTCTAGCATTTAAAACCAGATTCTCAAAATAATGTTCCCTCAATACAGACAAAAAATCCATGGTCATATAGAAGTAGAAGTATTCTGTTTGTGAATGACTGGGACACAAACAATACCTCCTATTATATCAGCCAATAAAGCATCTTTAGTTGCTTACAAAGAGCTCTCTAATAATGTATTGTATTACCGTCAAATAATCCTTCTGATTCTCACTACACTGTACCCTGGACTAAGCAAGAAAGACAGCCAAGTTGTGATGGCTCAGTAAAGTAGCTCATAAAATACCAGTGGATTGGAAATTGTATACTACCCTAAACTGCCTATTTATTGTATTTGCCTACATCTTGCTAACTTACTATAATAAAGCTATAAAGCTATAGGCAAAGGAAAGATATACCCATTTGAATGCAGAGTTCCAAAGAATAGTAAGGAGAGATAAGAACGCCTTCCTCAGTGATCATTGCAAAGAAATAGAGGAAAATAACAGAATGGGAAAAACTTAAAGATCTCTTCAAGAAAATGAGAGATACCAAGGGAACATTTCATGCAAAGATGGGCACAATAAAAGATAGGAAAGGTATGGACCTAACAAAAGCAGAAGATAGTAAGAAGAGGTGACAAGAAAACACAGAAAAACTATACAAAAAAGATCTTCTTGACCCAAATAATCACGATGGTGTCATCACTCACTTAGAGCCAGACATCCTGGAATGTGAAGTCAAATGGGCCTTAGGAAGCATCACTTCGAACAAAGCTACTGGAGGTGATGGAATCCCAGTTAAGCTATTTCAAATCCTAAAGGATGATGCTGCTGTGAACGTGCTGCACTCAATATGCCAGCAAATTTGGAAAACTCAGCAGTGGCCACAGGACTGGTCAGTTTTCATTCCAATTCCAAAGAAAGGCAATGTCAAACAATGTTCAAACTATCACACAATTACACTCATCTTACATGCTAGTACAGTAATGCTCAAAATTTTCCAAGCCAGGCTTCAACAGTACATGAGCCCTGAACTTCCAGATGTTCAAGCTGGCTTTAGAAAAGGCAGAGGAACCAGAGATCAAATTCCCAACATCTGCTGGATCATCGAAAAAGCAAGAGAGTTTCAGAAAAACATTTATTTCTTCTTCATTGACTATGCCAAAGCCTTTGACTGTGTGGATCACAACAAGCTGTCAAAAATACTTAAAAAAAAAAAAACCATTTAAAAGAGATGGGAATACCATACCACTTTACTTGCCTCCTGAGAAATCTGTATGCAGGTCAGGAAGCAACTGTTAGAACTAGACATGGAACAACAGGCTGATTCCAAACTGGGAAAGGAATATGTCAAGGCTGTATATTGTCACCCTGCTTATTTAACTTACATGCAGAGTACATCATGCAAAATGCTGGGCTGGATGAAGCACAAGTTGAAATCAAGATTGCCAGGAGAAATATCAATAATCTCAGATATGCAGATGACACCACCCTTATGGCAGAAAGTGAAGAATTAAAGAGCCTCTTGATGAAAGTAAAGAGGAGAGTGAAAAAGTTGGCTTAAAACTCAACATTCAAAGAATGAAGATCATGGCATCCGGTCTCATCACTTCATGGCAAATAGATGGGCAAACAATGGAAACAGTGACAGACTTTATTTCCTTGGGCTCCAAAATCACTGCAGATGGTGACTGTAGCCATGAAATTAAAAGATACTTGCCTCTTGGAAGAAAAACTATGACCAACCCTGACAGCATATGAAAAAGCAGAGACATTACTTTGCCAACAAAGGTCCATATAGTCAAAGCTACAGTTTTTCCAGTAGTCATGTATGGATGTGAGAGTTGGACTATAAAGAGAGCTGAGCGCTGAAGAATTGATGCTTTTGAACTGTGGTGTTGGAGAAGACTTGAAAATCCCTTCGACTGCAAGGAGATCAAACCAGTCCATCCTAAAGGATGGACTGAATATTAGAAGGACTAATATTGAATCGGTCCTGAATATTGGAAGGACTAATGCTGAAGCTGAAACTCCAATACTTTGGCCACCTGACATGAAGAACTGACTCATTTGAAAAGACCCTGATGCTGGGAAAGATTGAAGGCAGGAGGAGAAGGGGACGACAGAGGATGAGATGGTTGGATGGCATCACTGACTAGATGGACAGGAGTTTGAGCAAGCTCCAGGAGTTGGTGATGGACAGGGAAGCCTGGCATGGGGCAGTACATGGGGTCACAGAGTCAGACACGACTAAGCAAATGAAATGAACTGAACTGCTAAGTTACTATATTTTCTTATCTCATTCATTCATTTACAAATATTTACTGCATATATAGTATGTATGCATGCTAAAAACTGAATCAGACACAAGAATATACAATGAAGAAAACTGATACGACTTGCCTTCATGATTTTACAATATAGTAAAGATTAGACATTAAGTGAACAATATAGTGGAGGGGGTCCCAAAGTTCTGTGAGAAGGAAAAACCAGAAGCCTTATTTTAAATCTGGTGGTCAGGAATAATATACCTACGAGTGAAACACAAACTGAGACTTGCAGGAATTGAAGTGTGGGTGGAAACAAGAGAACTGAAGAGGGAAGCAAGGGCAAGCTGACAGACAGCATATGGAATATGGTAAGGACATCAACCTGCAGGAGCAGCGGGAAGACATGGGATGTGTTCAAGCAAAGGAGCAACAATCAGAACAAATCTGTAAAAGCTCACTCTAAAGAGCTTTATGAGTGAGAGGATAGAAGCAGGAGTCTGATCAGAAATTCTCTGAGTGATCCAAATGAGAACTGATGGTGGTAGCAACAAAACTGGAAACTATTGGATCTGAAAACCCTTTAAAGTGGAGAAACAAAGGAAAATGAGAAAAAGATGAGATATAAACAATGACTCTAGGTTCATTTAGTGAGATAAGGAAGACTGGGGAAAGGAGGCTGAAAAAAAGATGGGCTCAAGTTTTTGTCCTGAAGGCCTGTGTAAGAGAAATTCGAGTAGAGGTGTCGGTAAAGCAGAAGAATACTGGAAACACCAAAGACATAGGGATGTGCGATGCAAGCCTAGGAGTCACTGGCACACAGAAATATTTTAAAAGCCATGGAGCTTTTTCAACAAATCACATAAGAGCAATTGGACATTAGGTAAAAATCTATGATCTAAACCTCATACCTTATACAAAATTTAATTCGAAATGATTCATAGAGTTATCTGTAAAATGTAAACTATAAAGCTTTGAGGAACAAAAATAGAAGAAAAATTTTTGGGATCTAGGACTAGGCAGAGTTCTTAGACTTGATACCAAAAGCATAATTTTACTTCAAAGCTAAAACATTTTGTTCTACAAAAGATTCTGTTAAGATAAAATTAAGCTAAAAACTGCTGCTGCTGCTAAGTCATTCAGTCGTGTCTGACTGTGTGTGACCTCAGAGATGGCAGCCCACCAGGCTCCCCTGTCCCTGGGATTCTCCAGGCAAGAACACTGGAATGGGTTGCCATTTCCCTCTCCAATGCATGAAAGTGAAAAGTGAAAGTGAAGTCGCTCAGTTGTGTCCGACTCTTATCGACCTCATGGACTGCAGACTACCAGGCAAAGAAACTAAAAAAGCACACGTCCAAAGGATTACTGTGTAGAATGCATCTTAAAAACTTTTAAAATTCAACAAAAGAACAATCCAAATAGAAAACTGGCAAAAGACACGAACAAGTATCTCTTGGAAGAGTACATAAAGTTGTCAAATAGGCACATGAAAGATGCTCAACACTGAGGAATATTCATTAGCGAAGTGCAAGTTAAAACCACAATGAGACATCACTGCACAGCTAACAGAATGGTTAAAACAAAAACAAATGACATCACCAAGAGCTGGCGAGGATGTGGAGAAAGTGGATCACTCACACATTCTTGATAGGAATGCAAAATGGTAAAGCCATTCTGGAAAACAGTGTGGTAGTTTCTTTTAAAACTCAATATGCAATGACTGTGTGTGCGTGCAATGTTGCTCAGTCATGCCCGACTCTGGGTGACCCTATGAAACTGTAGCCTGCCAGGTCCCTCTGTCCATGGGGTTCTATGACCTAGCAATTGCATTCCTAAACATGAATCCCAGACAAAGGACAATACATTCACATTCATTCACACACATATACATACATACTGTATACAAGTATTCATAGCAGCTTTATTTGTAATACTCTTAACACTGAAATCAGTCTAGAGGTCCTTCAGTGGGTTACTGGTTAAACAAACTGTGGTACATGGGGCACCATGGAATACTACTTAGCAACAAAAAGGAACAAACTAGTTAAGACACTTAGATGACTCTCCAGGGAATTATGAGTAAAAAACAAAAATCCAGCTAATCCCCAAAGGTTACAATGCAAAACTTTAAGATTTCATTTATGTAACTTTTTAAAAAATAACATAATATTAGGAATGCAGGATAGATGAGTGGTGACCAGGAGTTAAGGGATGAGGAGTACTAGAGGAAAATGGGTATGGTTTCAAGGGGCAACAAAAAGGATCCGTGTGGTGTTGGAACTCTATAGTACCTTGACTGCTGTGTTGCATACACAAATCTACTCAATATAAAATTCAATACACACATATACATGCATGCACGCTAAGTTGCTCCAGTCATGTCCAACTCTTTGTGACCCCATGAATGTAGCCTATCAGGATCCTCTGTCCATGGGAATTCTCCAGGTAAGAATACTGGAGTGGGTTGCCATGCCCTCCTCCAGGGGATCGTCCCAACCCAGGGATNCTAAGTTGCTCCAGTCATGTCCAACTCTTTGTGACCCCATGAATGTAGCCTATCAGGATCCTCTGTCCATGGGAATTCTCCAGGTAAGAATACTGGAGTGGGTTGCCATGCCCTCCTCCAGGGGATCGTCCCAACCCAGGGATTGAACCCCATCTCCCTCACTGCAGGCAGATTCTATAGCATTAAGCCACCAGGGAAGCCCTACACACGTATGTGCTGTGCTTAAGTTGCTCAGTCATGTCCGACTCTTCGACACCACAGACTGTAGCCCCCAAGCTCATCAGTCCATGGGCATTCTCCAGGTAGGAATACTGGAGTAGGTTGCCAATGCCCTCCTCCAGGGAATCTTCCCAACCCAAGGATCAAGCCCAGGTCTCTCACATTGCAGGCAAATTCTTTACCATCTGAGCCACCAGGGATATATATGAGTTATCCATAAAACTGGGAAAATCTGCAGAAGCACTATATACTGTATCCCTGTCTCTGTATCACCGTTTCATAATACTATACTATACAGCTTTGCAAAAATCGTACCATAGGGAAACTAGGTAAAGGGTACAAAGTATCTCTAATTTCTTACACTGTGTGCAACCATACAATTAACTCAATGGAAAAAAAAAATTTTTTTTTAAGGCAAAAGAATGAAGGGAAAAGAAAAGAGAAAAGATCTAGTACCAATTCTAAAGAACTCCAACAGGTAGAAGTCAAGTGAACAGGAGTTCCCAGCAGAAAGAGACTGAGAGGAGGCGATCAGAAACCAAGGGGAAATGTTTCCGTGTTGCTGAGAAATCCAATAATCAGGTATGACAAAACCTGAAAAGGTACTTCTGGATTTACCGAAGTCCCTACTGGAAACATCAGTCTGGGAGGAACAGTAACAGCTAATGCCAAATTACATGGGGCTGAAAAGGGAACAGGAAGGAAATGAAGAGAGTTGGTTACATACACACTGCTTGTGGGAATGTAAATGGTGCAGCCACTTGGGAAAAGTGTGTCACTTCATAAAAAGTTATAAAGAGTTATTACCAAAGGACCTAGTGACTCCTCGCATAGGTATACGTGATACAGAAATGAAGATGTGCACACAGAAACCTGTGAAAGTTCATAGTATTATTCATAACAGCCAAAGGTGGAAACAAATGTCCACGGATAAATAAAATGGAATGAGCTACTGATAAATGCTGCAACATGGATGAACCTTGAAAAATTTTAAGTGACAGAAGCCAATCACAAAAGCCTGGAATTTGTTTGCTTCCTTAAATGAAAATGTCCAGAATATGCATATCCATAGAGATAAGAATTAGTAGTTGCTAGTGGGTGGAGGGATAGGAGAGAGGAATGAGAAGTGATTGCTAATAGGTACAGAGTTTCTTCTGGAAGGTGATGAAAGCATTTTTAAATTAATGGTAACGGTTACACAACTGAGTATACTATACCACTGAACTGTACCCTTTAAAAGGGTGAGTTTTATCATATGTGAATTGTATCACAATGAAGCTGTTATGTTTAAATTTTTTTTTGACAAGAAATAAATAAGGAAGTAGCTAGGAGATATGGGATATAAAATATTTGGAACAAAAATTGTTCAATAATCTATCCAGAGTCACAGTGTTTAAGCATTAGCCTGAGTCAGAGATCACAAGCTGTTCTATCAGGCTTCACTTTTTAGTTCTTCCCATGTCAGTCAATAATTCTTACTTTTTACTTAAATAGTTGACTGTGAAGATCAAGTCATATTGATTTTGCCTCAAATTACCCTCATCCTTCATTCATCTTTCCGTTCCCATCACTATTGTAACAANGTCAGAGATCACAAGCTGTTCTATCAGGCTTCACTTTTTAGTTCTTCCCATGTCAGTCAATAATTCTTACTTTTTACTTAAATAGTTGACTGTGAAGATCAAGTCATATTGATTTTGCCTCAAATTACCCTCATCCTTCATTCATCTTTCCGTTCCCATCACTATTGTAACAACTCAGGTTGTTATCACTTTACCCTATGACGGTGGCATCAGCTCTTAACTAGCCTTGCATTCTTCCAGACTCTGTGACTATAATTTCTCCTGTAGTATTTTCTACTGTCAACAGATTTAGCTTTCTAAGACGTTCTTTTTACTGTTATTTCCCTATTTCTAAACTAGTTTAAGAAAAATAAATTAAATATCCATGGGTAATAGTTTGCTCACCAATCCATGCTCCTATATAATTACAAGCTATTGTCAACACAATTTCCTATAATTCTTCTATAGGAACTCTACCCCTCATGTGTTATAGCTCAAAGTGTTCTGGTAAACTGAATACACCATGCTCTTTCCTTAATGTGTGATTGTGTTTACTTTTCACCTATACAGACAATTTTCCTTGACCTCCATAAGTTGACCAAATCCCACCTAATACTTCAAGACCTAGCTGAGATCCCACCTACTTGTCCAAGTCTTCCCAGATCACTATTGCCAGAAGCAATCTCCTTTTCCTTTAAGGTCAGAGAACTTAAGTCCATACTTAACACCTGACAAATCAATTGAATACTCAATTGCTGCCTTTTGGTATTTGGTGTAATGGAAAAAACATTTTATTAGAAGATATAAGGATATCTTTATTTGGATAAGTCACAAACTGACTTATTATTCTAGTTATTTATTTGAATAATGGGAAAATAACCCCATTTGGTAAAAGTAATCAATGAAGAGAAACTACATAGCAGATTTTAAAACTGAAAATGGCATTATTTATCATTTAATTATTTCCACAAGATGGTAAACTACTAAGACCATAAACTCTAGGGAATTTTTTCCACAACAGAATGTGAAAAAAATCTATGCTAGTGAAGTTTACATCAGATTTCAAAATAATTTTACAAAAACATTTTTTATACATTTATCCTGAATTTGCAAAAAGTTTCCANGGTAAACTACTAAGACCATAAACTCTAGGGAATTTTTTCCACAACAGAATGTGAAAAAAATCTATGCTAGTGAAGTTTACATCAGATTTCAAAATAATTTTACAAAAACATTTTTTATACATTTATCCTGAATTTGCAAAAAGTTTCCAAATATTTTCCTTAATCATTTATAGCCACCCATACTGTTTTAATCTAAATGAGACTATTACTATATCAAGCATAAAAATGATCAAAGGATTGGATATTTTTAGATTTTAATTACCATAATATGATTGTTTCAGAGTGGATTTGATCAGCTGAGCATATCACAACTCTCAAACTAGTTTAACGCCTCTTACTTCAAGGATCTATAGAAACTTCCACAACTAACCTAGGTAAAAATTCTGATCTTTTCCCCATCATTCATATGACTTCTAATCACACGCACACAAAAATACAAATTTCAATTAAAAATGCCAGGCAATTACCATTTGATTCTACCAAACTGAGACCAACCCTTTAGAAAATCAATGACCAGCTCCATAGGCCCGTGAGATTTCCTGTGATTATCCCTTGCATCATGGGCATGTGGGAATCACTCTCTAATCCTAACTTTCTCTAAACCCATCACAACTTACGTTTGAAAAACATTTGATTTTTTAAGGTGAACTATATACACAAAGGGGTCATTTAAAAACCCCTATAAACATGATTTATACCAGCGATGCTTAAATTATGGTTCCCAGTCTGGAACACCAGCTTCACCTTAAACTATCTTAGATATGGAAATTCTCAGGCTTCATAGAAAAGGAAATGGCAACCCACTCCTCTACTCTTGCCTGGAAAATCCCTTGGACGGAGGAGCTTGGTGGGCTGCAGTCCATGGGGTTGCTAAGAGTCGGACATGACTTCGCTTTCACTTTCACTTTCATGCATTGGAGAAGGAAATGGCAACCCACTCCAGTGTTCTTGCCTGGAGAATCCCAGGGATGGGGGAGCCTGGTGGGCTGCCATCTATGGGGTCGCACAGAGTCAGACACGACTGAAGCGACTTAGCAGCAGCAGCAGGAGCAGGCCCCATAACAAGTCCTACGGAATCAGAAACTTTGAGGAAAAGTTTAGCATTCTAGGCCTCCTGGCATTTGACTAGCCCTCCAAATGATTCTGATGTATACTATCAAAGAAAATAATCACTTAAACTTACCCTCCTGAGAGAACAGGTAATACCACTCGAACAAATGGAGGATCAAACGGAAAGTTATCCTAAAAAACAAATAAGCAAGTTTAAATTTAAGAATATCCTTAATACTGTATTATTTAGAAGATTTTAATCTATAAAGAATGCATACATTTATTATCTAATGATGAATGAAATGAGAGTCATAAACGTAAAAATAGTCCCCCCAAAACCAAAGCAAATAAAAATGAAGATCAGGCCCAAACAGAACAGTATATTTGCAAAATTATGAAATACAGAAAGAGGTTCCCACTTGCAAGAGAACTATATAAAGGAACCATTCCAATAATGATGGACTAGGTAATTTGGATCAATCCTCTGGCTATGAACTAGAAAAGGTAGACAAATGTATAACTACAGAGCTAAGATCAAGAAAAGGGAACCTCAGAGTGCAGTCGTTTTTTTCCCTCTTTGGATTTTCTTTCAATTGGAGGAGAGGAAGATAAGAGGTCAAGAAGCTGAGAAGAACAAGACTCCTTACAAGTCGCTATAGTGCACATTAGCTCAGGACCCTGAAGGACAAACCACAAACTATACAGGTAGTAGTTTGAAAAGGTAGAGAACAAAGCCCATCTTTATATCATCTCACTGCCATTTGGGATTCAGGGATCCTGGGTTACAATGCCCAACTACCTGATGGGTAGACATACATCTTCTATGTAGAGGACTAGCATCCAAGGCTTCAAATTAGCTCTCTAATCGTTCATATATAACATCTATCACCAAAAATAACCAACCACATGAGACTTAAAGACAGCATTATCAGAAAATGACAGACAAAACTACAAGGTGTCAAGATAAGCATTATTTGACACAGATTTTAAAATAACTAAGCTGAATATTCAGTATCACAGTAATCCAAGCTATGCCCCAACCAGGAATGCCGAAGAAGCTGAAGTTGAACGGTTGCATGAAGACCTACAAGACCTTTTAGAACTAACACCCAAAAAAGATGTCCTTTTCATTGTAAGGGACTGGAATAAATAGGAAGTCAAGAAACACCTAGAGTAATAGGCAAATTTGGTCTTGGAGTACAGAATGAAGCAGAGCAAAGGCTCGTAGAGTTTTGCCAAGAGAATGCACTGATCATAAAAAAAACACCATCTTCCAACAACACAAGAGAAGACTCTACACATGGACATCACCATATGATCAACACTGAAATCAGACTGATTATATTCTTTGCAGCCAAAGATGGAGAAACTCTATACAATGAGTAAAAACAAGACTGGGAGCTGACTGTGGCTCAGATCATGAACTCCTTATTGCCAAATTCAGACTTAAATTGAAGAAAGTAGGGAAAACTACTAGACCATTCAGGTACAAACTAAATCAAATCCCTTATGATTATACTGCAGATTTAAGATATAAGGAACTAGATCTAATGGACAGAGTGCCTGATGAACTATGGACGGAGGTTCGTGACACTGTATAGGAAACAGGGATCAAGACCATCCCCAAGAAATCCAAAAAAAGCAAAATGGCTCTCTTAGGAGGCCATACAAATGGCTGAGGAAAGAAGAGAAGTGAAAAACAAAGGAGAAAAGAAAAGATATACCCATTTGAATGCAGAGTTCCAAACAATAGCAAGGAGAGATAAGAAAGCCTTCCTCAGTGATCAGTGCAAAGAAATAGAGGAAAACAACAGAATGGGAAAGACTAGAGATCTCTTCAAGAAAATTAGAGATACCAAGGGAACATTTCACACAAAAGTGGGCACAATAAAGGACAGAAATGGTATGGACCTAACAGAAGCAGAAGATATTAAGAAGAGGTGGCAAGAATACACAGAAGAACTGTACCAAAAAGATCTTCACGACCCAGATGATCACCATGGTGTGATCACTCACTAGAGCCAGACATTCTGGAATGTGAAGTCAAGTGGGCCTTAGGAAGCATCACTANTTTGAATGCAGAGTTCCAAACAATAGCAAGGAGAGATAAGAAAGCCTTCCTCAGTGATCAGTGCAAAGAAATAGAGGAAAACAACAGAATGGGAAAGACTAGAGATCTCTTCAAGAAAATTAGAGATACCAAGGGAACATTTCACACAAAAGTGGGCACAATAAAGGACAGAAATGGTATGGACCTAACAGAAGCAGAAGATATTAAGAAGAGGTGGCAAGAATACACAGAAGAACTGTACCAAAAAGATCTTCACGACCCAGATGATCACCATGGTGTGATCACTCACTAGAGCCAGACATTCTGGAATGTGAAGTCAAGTGGGCCTTAGGAAGCATCACTATGAACAAAGTTAGTGGAGGTGATGAATTCCAGTTGAGCTATTTCAAACCCTGAAAGATGATGCTGTGAAAGTGCTACACTCAATATGCCAGCAAATTTGGAAAAACTCCCCGTGGCCACAGGACCAGAAAAGGTATGCCAAAGAAAGTTCAAACTACTGCAAAGTTGCACTCATTGCACATGCTAGAAAAGTAATGCTCAAAATTCTCCAAGCCAGGCTTCAACAATAAGTGAACTGTGAATTTCCAGGTGTTCAAGCTGGGTTTAGAAAAGGCAGAGGAACCAGAGATTAAACTGCCAAAATCCGCTGAATCATTGAAAAAGCAAGCGAGTTCCAGAAGAACACCTACTCCTGCTTTATTGACTACACCAAAGCCTTTGACTGTGTGGATCACAATAAACTGTAGAAAATTCTGAAAGAGATGGGAATAGCAGACCACCTGACCTGCCTCTTGAGAAATCTGTATGAAGATCAGGAAGCAACAGTTAGAACTGAACATGGAACAACAGACTGCTTCCAAATAGGAAAAGGAGGAAGTCAAGGCTATATATTGTCACCGGGCTTATTTAACTTATATGCAGAATACTCATATCATGAGAAATGCTGGGGTGGATGAAGCACAAGCTGGAATCAGTAATCTCAGATATGCAGATGACACCACCCTTATGGCAGAAAGTGAAGAAGAACTAAAGGGCCTCAGGATGAAAGTGAAAGAGGAGAGTGAAAAAGTTGGATTAAAGCTCAACATTGAGAAAACTAAGATCATGGCATCTGGTCCCATCACTTTATGGCAAATAGATGGGGAAACAGTGACAGACTTTATTTTGGGGGGCTCCAAAATCACTGCAGATGATGATTGCAGCCATGAAATTAAAAGACGCTTACTCCTTGGAAGGAAAGTTATGACCAACCTAGACAGCATATTAAAAAGTAGAGACATTACTTTGCCAATAAAGATCCATCTAGTCGAAGCTATGGTTTTTCCAATGTTCACATATGTATGTGAGAGTTGGACCATAAAGAAAGCTGAGTGCCAAAGAACTGATGGGACTGCAAGGAGATCCAACCAGTCCATCCTAAAGGAGATCAGTCCTGAGTGTTCACTGGAATGACTGTTGTTGAAGCTGAAACTCCAATACTTTGGCCACCTGATCCAAAGAACTGATTCATTTGAAAAGACCCTGATGCTGGGAAAGATTGAAGGCAGGAGGAGAAGGGGAAGACAGAGGATGAGATGGTTGGATGGCATCACCGACTCAATGGACATGAGTTTGGGTGGACTCCGGGAGTTTGTGATGGACAGGGAGGCCTGGTGTGCTGCAGTCCATGGAGTTGCAATGAGTCGGACATGACTGATCGACTCAACTGAACTGAAGCCAAATATATGCAAGAAAAGACAAGACTGAAAACCCTGGCAGAAAACTAAAATTATAAAAACGAACTATACAGAAATTCTGAATCTTAGAAATAAATAACTGAAATTAATAACTTGATGGATGAGTTTAACTACCATGGAGACCTGGAAGAGAAATTTAGTATACTGGAACAATAAGTCAGAAAGCATCCCAAATGAAGCCAAGGGAGAGAAAAAAGTGGAAAATACAGATAATAAGCAAGATGTAGGAAAATCAATTGAAAAGGCTAATCATATAGATAGAGTCCTAGAAGGAAAGAATGTGATAGAAGTAATATTTGAAGAGATAATGTCTGAGAATGTTCCAAAAATCATTAAAGATTTCATAAGATTTACCCACTGCAAATACTTCAAGAGAAACAATGGAAGCTATAATAGAGGAATGGCATCTTTGAGGTAATGAAAGAAAGGAATTTCTAACCTAAAAATCTATATCAAATGAAAACACTTTCCAAAAATGAAGTTCAAATAAAGATATTTTCCTATGAGCAGACCCACTCTAAAAGAAACAAAAATGGATATTCTTCAAGCAAGAGGAAAGTCCTAGATGGACATGGAGAACAAAGACCATGAAGAGAGCTAATACACACACAGGCCCAAATGAATACTGATGAGTTATGTAATAGTGATGTATAAGGGTTTACATGTATAAGATAAACACAGAACTGAAAGGAATGACATGTTCTAAGATCTCTGTGTTGACAAGGAAAAAGAAAAACACTAACAAATATATATTACACTTTGACAAGCTAAGGATATGCATTATAATTGTAAGGTAGTAAAGAAGAGTAAAGGAATGATAAGCACCATGCTAATAGGAGTGGGGAAACTAGAGTAATTTCTTAAAAATCTGAACGAAATGAGAAAAAAGAGATGGTTCAAGGACAAATAGAATGAGACACTAGATTAAAACTCAAATAGCAATAACAACATTAAATGTCAATAGATGATCGCTTTGGCAAAGATCAGGCTTGATAAACATATAAAGAAGGCAAAATAAGAGAAAAGAATCTTAGTTAATTCTCAGGCTGCACAATTCTTTCAAATTTTCAGTCCTGGAAACTGAGGTTTCCAGAACAAAACTTTTTCTCTCCATGAACTTAAGTAAAGACTGTAGCTGAGGTAGCCTCAGAGTGTCAGAGGTCTTGGCCTCTGACAGAGTGTCAGTGTCAGATGAGCCCAAAAAAGGTCCCAGCCACTACAACAGAACAAGGTAACAGCATACTGCCTCCCATGAAGGTATGTCAGGAAGGCTAAGAGAAATTACCTCCAATTTCTATGTTCAAATAAAAAAGAATTAGTCAACAACTAATGCCCCTTAAATCAAAAACCAATCTGCAGGTAAAGGAGCTAAACAAACATTTGTTTCATCCAGTTATTTCTAAGAACACAAAAATACAATGTTTACTTCTAAGAAACAGAAAAATAAGTGTTTATTTCTAAGAATACAAAAATGCAGTGTTTTAACACCCTACCTCTACCCATCCTCGAGCAAGACTCTGAGGAACACATAAACTATGAAAATTAAATCCTAATAGGAGAGGGAGATAAAAAAACATATTTCTGATGGCTAAAACAGGTAATCTTAGCTATCTATTGTAAGGCAAAAAAAGATGAAATCTATCCACACAAGAAACCAACTTAATGACAGTTATTATAATCTAGTTCCGAATAAGTAGCTCACCTTTTTTCTACAATAAAGAAAGGCATAGATGCAAAGTTTGGTAAAGCACAACTTGATTGAATTTCCTGTATTTTAGATGGTTGAATGTGTGATTCCATATGAGTGACTATAAACCTCTCTGAATTGATTATGTGACAGTGAGGATTCCCTTCACTTTAAGTAATGCCTCAGATTAACTACTCTAACAAAACCTAGGGATTCTATTCCACAAACTCTGTACCTTGGAACTCAGTAACCAAAATTTTACAGAAATAAGGTGTCAGGGTGGGGGAGGGTAGGTACAGGCACTGGGGGCAAGAGAAGAAGGTTTCTGTTAAAACAGATATATGAGAGGGAATTCCCAGGCAGTCCAGCAGTTAGGACTCCACACTTTCACTGCCAGGTTCAATCCCTGGCAGGGGAACTAAAATCCTGCGAGCCATGCCGTGTATCTAAAACAAAAACAAAAATATAGACATGCGAGTTACTGTGGTGTATTAACTCAGAAACTAAGAAGATCAGAGTTTACAGTGATCTCACACAGTTTTCTGATTTCCAAATAAACTGTCTAGGCGTTCCAGGCTATTCTTAATGATGAGGAACATTCTATTTTTGAATGACTACATCATTGGATGGCTCTAAATAGTTACAAATCACTTCCTTATACTGAGTTGAAGACCGTCACTTTACAGTCTGACTTACTAATTTAATCGCCATGCCTTGTGTTCATCAAAAACAAAATCAAACTAATCCTTCTACATCCCCAGTCCTTGAAATAGTTGAAGACAAGCTATCACAAACCCCCATGTTCTCCTCTCCACATCTACAATCCCACTATCTTAGGACATGGCATGGAATCTCTAACCCCGGCTGCTATTCTCTAGATGAACCCAGATTTGTCTAAACAAACTCTTTTTAAAGTACTACCTCAGAGTTCAACTCCGTAATTCACATGTGGCCAGAAAAGCCAGACCACCACTTCCTAACCAAGCTGCTGACAAATCCAATAGGGCAACCCTCCGGCCCCTTCCCCTTCCCAACCTGGTGTCACAATGCATCTCAAGTTTCATTTTCTTATTCTTCAGGACCCTCAAGGGGTCACTGTGGACATTGAAGGCCTCGAATACTATTCATGCTCCTTCTGTGGATCCATCTTTCTGAGTCATATCTGCTATCCTCCAAAATCTACGAATTGAGATACTTATAACTTGGCAACTGAGTTTAAGGTCCTCTTCACAAGGCCAATTAGCTCAGGGCAACCTTAACCTTCCCAGGCCTCTTAAATACTTCAACCCTAGCAAAGGCCCTTCTTTCTGATATCAGAAACCAAGGTCCAGAAACACAAATCCAACAGAATCTCAGCCATTTATTTACCTCCCAGATTGTCCTCCCTGAAGTTCTATCTAGAGCAAGAAAATACAGTGAAAACACTATCCGCAGTCACAAGCCTCAGTTTCCTGGTCAAGATTTCATATTCCTTTAAAGATATGTCTGAAAGGAGAATGTGGGAGGGGAGTGGCCCGCATTGGGCTTCAAAGATATTGATACGGTTCTATTTCTTAAGCTTGGTGTTGGGCATATGGTTTAATTATTTAGATTTCAAGTTAAAAATAATTTACATAGGGGAATTCCCTGGCAGTCCAGTGGTTGGGACTTCATGCTTTCACTGTCAAGGGCCAGAGTTTGATTCCTGGTCAGGGAAGTAGGATCCCACAAGCCACACAGAGTGGCCAAAAATAAATAAAATAAAAATTTGCATTTTTAAAAAAGATACATTCCTAGGTTCTTTGCACCACATGAATCAGTAAACATATGCCAGATTCACTCTCTAGGAAGGTAACCCAGCTGATAGCCTCAATAATTTCTACAATAACAAAGCTGTGGGAAAATAGTGACATTTGACATTTGGGTTATTTGAAGAAAGTTCAATCATAAATGAGGATATAAGCCCAAATAAGCATAGACACACACAAACACTAAGTAAGCAGCTTTTTCCTTTTTGCAAGTGTAAAAGTATCCTTTCATGTCTTTTCTTCCTTCAAAACATCTCATTTTCATCTAATGGTAGTGAAAGTCACTAAGTCGTGTCCAACTCTTTGCAACCCTGTGGACTGTACAGTCCATGGAATTCTCCAGGCCAGAATACTGGAGTGGGTAGCCTTTCCCTCCTCCAGATCTTCCCAACCCAGGGATCAAACCCAGGTGTCCCACGTTGCAGGCAGATTCTTTACCAGCTGAGCCACCAGGGAAGCCCATATTCATCTACTTTCACCTATTCCTACCACTACTAATCTTCATTACTCTTTCACCCAGATTAAAATCAATGCCCCCAGCTTGTCTCCCAGAAGTCTACTCTGTCTTATCCAAACCCTACTCTGATGCTGATGGCATACTAATTGTTTTTTAAAAATAAAATAAAAAGCCAAATAGATCAATCATACACCCCTGCCTAAAAACCCCAGGTAGCTTTTTACGACATAAAGGTAAGCTCCCAGACTCTCCATCATGATCTCCAAAGCCCTACAATTTTCATCACAGATTTCTCTCCAAAGACGACAGGTCCTTAAAGAACAGGGATTACATTTTGGATGCCTCACGTCCTCAAGCCTTCTATAGCAGGGGGTCCCCAGCCTCTGAGATCTAATGCCCGATGATCTGAGGTGGAGCTGATGTAACAATAATAGAATAACACAATAAATGTAACACACTTAAATCATCCCCAAACCACCTCCCGACCCAGTCTGTGGCAAAACTGTCTTCCATGAAACCCATCCCTGGTGCCAAAAAGTTGAGGACTGCTGTTTGTTCTATCATACTAAAATGCACTGAACCCTAACTGAAATAGAAAAAAAAAAAAGTTTATCTGCAAGACAGCTGTTACACAATTTCTTAATTTCAGAGAACAAGTCAAAAACCAGCTCCAAATAATTAAAACATAATCCCTTAGAAACGTTTCGTAGTGTTCTTAAACAAAGCTTAAAACCATTACACTTAACCAGAGTCCATAGTAAATCAATTCATTTTATCTAGATTCCATTGCCATTCTTCTTTAACTTTTGTTTTTTAGCGACTTGAAAAAAAAAAAGTTGTTAAATACAACACATAAATTTAGAAAAGTATATAGGTATACTGTTACACATTAGCATGAAACTGTATCCACACAACCACCACCCTGGTAAAGAAACAGACAATAGCCAGTATCCAAGAAGCCCCCAGATGTCCCTTTCAGGTCACAACTCCCTCCTCTTACCTAGACGTACTTGCTATCTTAACTGTATGGTACTCGCATCTTCATTTCCAAGTATGAATCCATTAATGTTTCTCAGCCTTCTTTTCATTTCTGTCCCACTAACAAGCCTTTTTAGAGTATTTTTTTTCCTAATTCTTTCCTGTCCTGCTCCCTCACCAAATTTTAACACCTCAGACATAGTGTGTATGTATATACATACTATGGCCCCTTGAACAGCTACAGACCATCTTAACATCTAAGCCTTTTTCACTCCAAGGACCAATTTTCACAGCATTGGGTGTGGGGTGGGGAGTGAGGAAGGAGAGAGAGACCTGCCTCCAATGAGAATGCATGCCCTAAACAATTTAGTTTTACCTATTTTTGAGCTCTATATAAACGAAACTGTACAAAACACATTCCTGGATCTGCTTTCTGCTCTGTTGTACATAGCTCTATCCCATTTTATGAATGTTCTCAATTTTACTGGGAGACACTTAGGTTATTTTTATTTGAGCCTACTATAAACAATGCTGCTTTGAACATTCTTGTGTTGGTCTCCTGGCACATCTAAGTACTCATTTCTTGCAGATTGTATATCTAGAAGGAGAATTCCTGGACCATGGGGTACAAGTATCTTCTACTTTGCCAAGTTATACCAAAATAGTTTTCCAAAGCAATTGTACAAATATATGTTGCATTAGAAGCATATGTAGTCCCCTTACAATTTTTCTTACCTTAAAAGAGAAGTTAAGCAAAATATATTCTATGCCTTCTTTTTCTTTTAAAATCTGAAGATCACTGTGCAAAGGACTATCAGGATCCACCCTAAGAATTACAAAACAAAAAAAACCAGTTCAAACAAAAAGGTCAGATATTTTTTCCTCACTAACTTCAAAAATGAACCATTCCAAAAGCTAAAAACAGAGCCCCTAGGGTAAGTTTCAAACAGAGAAAGACTAAAGTTGTTTTATGGTCCCTAGAAAAACAAATTACTATAGTCTAAAAATTACTATAATCAAATTACTATAGACTAAATGTCCAAGGAAGAGACCACAGTATTCTAAATCTATTCTCTCAAGTGGCATGCAAAGTTTGGCAGTTATCCTAAAGGAAAGGGTCATATGTACATAGTCTTCTCAAGAACTCAAAAATTTAATCTGCTTCTCTCAAACTATATTATTAGACAAAGGGTTCAATGAGAGAAATTTACCAAGGACAAGTGAAATCACTAACAAAACCTAAATTTGTCTACAATTGTTTATATAAAGATCTCCTCATTTCTTACTTCGAGTACACAATGGATACTAACTCATCCAGTGGATATTTACACACTTTTGTTTGTATAGTTCCTAATTGTCTCACTAACTCCATGAAACACTTTCTCTCACAGCTGGCCCTTCTTTTTCTCCTCCTGCTTTCTCACTTTACTTATTAAGCCCAAGAAACAGCTCATTTTAACAATCTAAGAACTACTTCTATACAAATAGGATCTAAAGTTCTAAGTAAAAGGCATAGTAAATAGGTACCAAATTAAGCAAGGAGGAAATCTCATTGTGATAGTCTACCATTAAAAAGAGTGGGTTAGCATAAAAAAGCACTTACTTCTGCAGTTTAACATGCCAGTCATATAAACTGTCATTTATGAGTTCCACTGAATAAATCCCTGTAATGATATAGGGCACGTTAGTTATTCTTCACTTATCTTATAACTGTTACACTTCATCTTATAACTATTGCTCTGCTGTAAATGTACATACTATATAGCCAACAAAAGCAGGAAATTTTGCTATTAAAACATAATAACTAAGTTATAATGTAATAATTCTTGTGCTGGAACAGAGTTATCTTATAGCCTAAATAGATAAATAACTAAAGTCAACATGAAGAGTATTGTGGGGTTGAGAAACTGTTTACCATTCACTGCAAAAGGAAAAAAAAGATTATGCAAAGCTACATGTACTTAAGACTTTTCCCCTGTGCATATACAAACATTTCTATTAAAATGGAATCCCTCTAACATAGTTTTACAATCTTTCAGGGGGCATTTTTCCAGCTTAGCATACAGAAATTTATTGTCAATTTTTAAAATAATTCTACAGTAATTTACTTTATGGATAAGCCATGATTTAATTAAGTTCACCATATATATGGTTATTAATTTAATTTTTTGTTACTACAAAATAATGCCCTAACAAACAAGTGATGATTTAACATTTCGGTATAAACAGTATTCAAATATTAAACTTTATTAGGTTTCTACACTCAAACTTTCAGACTTCTTATAAGAACTGTTAGGATACCAAAACTTGTAATAATTTCAGAAACAAGTTTGACTTATCTTGTTCTATAAAGGGGAGAGGCTGATTGTTTTTAAGTAAGCTCTAATGATTTATATTTGATCACTCTGAAAAATTCTGAATGAATTATAATGCTACTTTTTTCAAAGAAAGTAAAGTTTGGCTCTTTATCTTATACAATACTGTTAGACTCTCTGCAATAGTATGAGGGAATTTTTACACCAGTTATGGAGGTTCCACAATATTTAAGTCTTATTGGTTAAGAAAGAACTCTTAAGTCAACCTATAATTTAAAAAAAAACCTATTTTAACTCTCTCTATAACAGTTGATTATATTTATGAGTTTGTCATTTCATAAAAAGGAATAAAAAACATAAATTAACTTGGCAATAGTTCTTTATACAATAAAACATATTCATCTTATTTACTTTCTAAAGCAGGTATTTCTTGTACCTTTCCCAGAAGATAAAAATCCTATGAATTAATCCCTATCAACAAGAAGACAAAAAATGTGTCCATAAAAACAATTTCTAAAAATCCAAACAATAAGTGAATTCATCCTATTTTATCCCCTACATCTTTTGGTTACTTAAATTTACATTTGCATTTCACATCCCTAAAATAAAGTTAATAAACATTTCTGTTTCTGTCCAGTTATACTATGAGAAATGAAGTTATATCTGAAAACTTTAGGCATAAGGACAACAGCAGAGATCCAGAGGTCCTTACCTGTTTTATAACTTTGTGATCTGTATATATCCCTGAGCTCTTTCATAAGTCTATCTGAAGCTTGTACAGACCCAGACACTGCACCCTGAAACATAAAACTTGCGGTTTACCAGGATTTATTGATTCAAATAACTAAAGATTTAAGGTATCTGAACCTGAAATTAATGTTCACAATGAGACTGTAAAAATGGATCACCACTTAACATTTTAAGAAGTCAAAAATATTAAATCAATGATCACAAAGTTGCAACAGGAATACAAATTTGGAACAGATCTGATTCATTTACTATTTGTCATCTGAAAAAAAAAAAAAAAAAAGACTAATTTATGTCCAGATCACCACGACCACTTCAGTAGCCTAGAACTAATAAGGGTCTATTTCAAATTCATCAATTTTTAAAAAATTTATTTTCTTTTTTGTGGTTTTACTGGGGTGGGAAGTTTCATGTTCACAGCAAAATTAAGAGGACAGTACAGAGATTTCCTATATAACTGTCCCTCACAATCAATAGTCACCCTCATTATCAAGCATCCTTCAGGGGCATACTTCTTACAACTTACAAACCTATTTGGACACATCATCACACCATCTTATGGTTCACTTTCGGTGCTGTACATTCTATGGATCTGGACAAATGTATAATGACATGCATCCACACATTACAGTAACACACAAAGTATTTTCATTGCCCAAAAAGTCCTCGGCACTTCACCTATTAATCCCACCCCACCCCCCAATCCCTGGCAACGATGGATCTTTTTACTGTCTCCATAGTTTTGCCTTTTCCAGAATGCCTATATGGCACAGTCATATGAAACACAGTCTGCAACCTTTTCAGATCGGCTTCTTTCACCTGTAACATGGATTTAAGGTTCCTCCAGGCCTGTGTCCTGTCTTGACAACTCATTACTTTTTTTCTATCAGGGATTAATATTCCATTGCCTGGATGTATTACAGTTTATTTGCTTTCCTACCAAAGATCATCTTGGTTGCTTCCAAGCTTTGGCAATTATGAACAAAGCTGCTATAAACATCCATGTGCAGGTTTTTGTGTGGACATAACTTTTCAGTTTATTTGGGCAAATACCAAGGAGCTCAACTGCTGGATTGTATGGTAAGAATATGTTTAGTTTTTAAAGAATCTGCCAGACACTATTTTCCTATCAGCAATCAGAAAAGTTTCCTGTTGCTCCATATCCTCACCAGTCATTTGGTATTGTCAGTTCTCCAGATTTTGGCCGTTTTAATAGATGTGTAGGGGCTCCATGCATTTTTGAAAATTACTAGAAGACCCTCAACATGATACAGTAACTAAAGCAGTTTCCTTATAATCAAGAATATTATACTAATAATCTATAGTTTACATATTAAGAAATAGAGAAACATGTCCACATACATACAACTGGTTTCAGTACTTTTCAGTGTTCCAACTTCTCTGAAGATTAAAAGGCACCAGTATCTTATCCTAAGACTGAATATGAATAGAACTATTTATCATAAGAAAAACATTTAGAATGTCTTCTGAATTAAAAAAAAGAAAAGAAAACCTGACCTTGTAAAATTTTATTTTGTTTTTTTTAATAAAAATTTATTTAATTGGAGGCTAATTACTTTAAATATTGTATTGGTTTTGCCATACATCAACATGAATCTGCCACGAGTGTACACGTGTTCCCCATCCTGAACTCCCCCTCCCACTTCCCTCCCCATATCATCCCTCTGGATCATCCCAGTGCACCAGCCCCAAGCATCCTGTATCATGCATCAAACCTGGACTGGCGATTTGTTTCACATATGATATTATATATGTTTCAATGCCATTCTCCCAAATCATCCCACCCTCACCTTCTCCCACAGAGTCCAAAAGACTGTTCTAAACATCTGTGTAAAATTTTAAATGCCGCACCTTAAAATTTGCACTACACTTTAAGGTGAGGTAGAAAATCTGGCTACATTACTTGAGTTAAAACCCCAGTTTCACATCTGTAGAGTAGGAAGAATATTTCACACAGTGGTTATGAAAATTAAATGCAAAGGTATATAAAAAGTTTAAAGGACTTAATATGTGTCATGTGATAGTATTCAATAATTTGTAGCTGTTTGACTATAACACACAAACTGGATGCAATCACAAGATATTAGAAAGTAAGAGTAAATATCTTTAACATGAATACCACAAGCTTTTATTTTTTAATAATCAAGGTGAAGATCTGGCTAAATTTCTTTGCTCTCTAAAGAAAGATCTGCCAGTTACATTAGCACAGTAAGACTGACGACATGAGAGTCATCTTCCTGTTTACAACACTTCTCATCTCCTTGCACAACAATTCACTCCCTGTGTTTGAGAATCTGTGCTCAGGACAAAAGAACTGGTTCTCAGATTTCATGGGATTGATAAACAGCTTTAACAGAGAGGCAGTAGGTAAACAGTTAAGTGTTGAGATGGAGAGCTAGACTTTCATTTGCTACTTCTCTACATTGAACATTTTATATACATCATTCTCATTTATTATTTACAGAAATCTTCTAAACGGTACATAATGTCCACGTTATAGAGTTGGGAAGCTGAAGCCACACAGCTGTGTTTGTTACCACATTGCTTCATATAAAAGATGTGAAGTCAAAAGAAAAAGTTACTTTTGGTTCTGTCATGGCAGAACAAACCAGATGCCAGCTTCATGAAAAAGAGAGAATTTGAATTATACTTTTCAGGAGAGACTGAATTTAAATTTACAGATCCCATAGGAAAAGGGTAAAGAGAGAAAACAGGATAAGCAGGTTGGATAGTAACTGACTTCAGATGAACAGAGTAGAAAAGCAGATGAATAGGGTAGAAAGGAGCTATCAGTAGATGAGAAATGGTAGGGGAAAAAATAAAACTAGGGCAATAAAACACACGACTGAATCTACTACCAAGGCAGGGATGGAGAGGCCTGGCTGAGGTTGGAATCTTATTGAATTGCCCTGTATTTATACTATTCCTGTACAGCTGACTCTTGAAACAAGATGAGTTGGAACTTCATGGATCCACTTATGTGCAGATTTTTTCAATAAATACATACTACACTATCTGCAGTTAGTTGAATCCTTGGATGTGGAACTGTGGATATAGAAGGCTGGCTGTAGTTACATGAGGATTTCTGACTGTGCAAGGTCAGCATCCAAGGGTCAACTGTAATTATTTAACCACAAAAGTCCAGGTTCGATACTTATACAATACTTACATTGAGATGGTCTTGCCTCTGAGTCTTCCTAATTTTCTCTAATATTGCCAAATTTTCTTTTTCAATTCCTTCATCCTCTGACTTTTTCCCACTAATAGGCTCTTCTTCCTTCATTTCATAATGATCCAAGTCTTCTATATCCTATAAAAAAATTAAAAATTTAGCTGCTCAAGCTCATGCCAAAAGTTAAATTATTCTTGACCTAGAACATAGAAGAGAGAAATACATGTATCTTATGAGGAGAGGAGAAAAGCTTTCACCATTCAATTTAAAAGGTTCTCTCCTTTTATATCCTATATTTTAAAGCTAGAAACTGAGTAAAGCATATTTAATAATTTTACAAGCCATAACCATCTTTAAATGGCTTTAAATCTCCTATTAAGAGGAATTTTTGAAATAGTACAGCACGAGGTACCAAGAACTTTAACTTGTTTTCTAAAAAGCTATTAGATTTAGTTTAGTACCTTGCCTAAAATGTGAATACAAATATAGGCACAAATCTATTTGCCCATTTCAACTTTATAACCACAAAAACAAAATTTTCATGTGCAAAATATCAGAACAGTTAATTCAATGGAATGCCAGAAGACAGTTAAAATGCCAATACAGTATAATGGCTTCTTCTATATCAATAATGAAATAAAAGACACAGAAAACAAAATTGAATACACAGAATGTTAATTATGTCCAAATAAGCACAGAACAAAAAAAAGAAAAGGACATATACTGAAATACTATTATCAGTGCTTTTTCTTCTTTTCCAAGTTTTCTGTAGTGATTTTTTGTAACTAGGAAAAACATTAAAAAAAGAATTCAAACACCATCTCTAGGTCAACATCATTTATCTCCACATAGTTCTTTTCCGCTTTTACACATTTAAAAATTCTGCATACGTTTGTATAAACCTATTGTCTTACTCCCAACTTTATTTCAGTCATCAAAATCTCTAAAGAAGCAGTCTATATGTTATCTCCATTTTATCAAGCAGATTAATTCATGATTTCTAGACCAGGTTGATTTAGACCACTTCCATCCAGACTCAATGATCTTTTTCTTGGACTGCCATCTCTTCAACTCCTATTCCTTTCTTATTTAGACCCTGTCTATGACTTTACACTTCATAGAGCTGATTTCCCCTGAATTGCATTTCAGCTACGATTTACCATCTACACTTGTTTCCTTCAGAGTGCTGGGTTGTATCTCCTCCTCCAACTTAAACCTCAGCCATATTCCAACACACAAAATTTTTCCACTCAGTATTAAACAACACAGAAGTCATCATTATCATCTTTACAAAACAATATTCAAGGTATACTATTTTCTTCTTAAGGCCTTATCAACAATCACACCAAATATAAACAAATATTGTCTCTAATTCAAAACTCAGCCATCTGCTTTTTCTAGACAAACTTGCTTTCCAAGACTCCAAACATCAATCTTCTTCCAAAAGGACAACCTCCAATGTGCTCACACACCATGCCCAGGGTTGTTCTGGGCCTTTTTACCACATTATTTTAGTTGCCTTGAATATCTTTTCACCTGTCCTAATCTTACATCTCCAAAGTCTATCCTGCCTTTCCAGGTTTCCCTAAATGTTGCTATCCTTCCCTCATATTATCTTGTGATGGAAAAAAGAAAGGTACATAAACTCTTTGAGTACAATGTCTACTTTATCATATGCTGGGCTCAATAAAAAGTTTAAAATTTTAATTCAGTTTATTCCAAAGTTAAACTCCATGTAAACATTAAAAAAAAAAAAAAAAAAAACCTTCCTATATCTCCAAAATTCATTCTAATTGGATAATGTTAAGAATTATTTTAGGGCTTCCCTAGTGGCTCAGTGGCAAAGATTCTGCCTGCCAATGCATAAGACATGGGTTCGATCCCTGGCACAGGAAGATCCCATGTGCCACAAAGCAACTATGCCCCTGCACCGCAACTACTGAGCCTGTGCTCTAGAGCCCGGGAATGACAACTCTAGAGCCCATGTGCCATAACTACTGAAGCCCCCACACCCTAGACAGAGTCTGTGCTGGGCAACAAGAGAAGCAACCACAATGAGAAGCCCACGCACTCACTGCAAGGAGAAGAGACCCTGCTCTCTGCAACTAGAGAAAAACTGGCACAGCAACGAAGACTCAGCACAGTCAAAAATAAAGTTTTTTTTTCCAAAAAAGAAATTATTTTTACTTCCAGACTCACAAAACAAACCTCCAACTACATTAGTTATAAGGCATCCTAAGAAGTGAATTTTAGATTTACATTTTTTCAAATCAAGAAAAATAAGGTAATAACCTGAATCAATTCTAAGACCCAAAACAGAAAAATGTTTTAAAACCAACGTTGTGGAACTTAAATGCCTTTTATCAGGTCAGTATAGAGAAAGAGATCTTCATTATGAAGTCTGAACTTAAATGCAAAGCTTCAGAGTCTGAAAACCTCTAAAATTTTATCAATGACTGGCAACTAAACTGATGTAAGCTCAATGTCTTTGGAATTTCCTCTTTGACACTCTTAAGTTTTCAATATGAGATAGTTTTCATTACTTCTAATGAATAGTCCCTTAAATGTTCTCAAATTCCCCTTTTATTCAAACTTGAAACTTAGTAGTTCCTATTCTTAAACCAAATCAGGTTATGTATTGACTACTATTAAATGCAAATATAATTTTAGTACTAAATGTTAAGAGCTCTTATTTTCCATGAAATCAAATCCAAGGACATCAGATAAGCAATTTGCTAAAAATCCTATGATGAATTAGAGATAAAGCCAGATTTTATAAACTATATTAAACTTCAAATCAATGTGCTTCTCATTATTCCACATTAACAATGGTTTTAATAAAGGAGGTTAGAAAATTACTAAAATGTCCAAAAGTGAGGATATTTATGAAATGTTACTTTTACATAAAATACCTACTTCAGCCATCTCTTCCTCTTCCTCCTCTTCTGAAGTCACCTCTTCTGTTGTCCCATTCTGAAAAGAAAAAAGTTTGCCAGGACTACACAGAACAAGTAAACACACAGCATATCGGAAGACTTTAGGGACAAACTACTTGTCACTGCAATTCCACTAACAGTTTATTAAAGCTGAAACTTTACTCTTATATTCTGCTTTGACAAATATTTATCAGCTTTTTAAGAAAAATTTTGAAAAATTCAACTTAATAGATACCTTAGAAATCAACAAAGGCATAGTCAAATATAAAGCAAATAGAAAAAATTTTAAACATATTCTAATTAATATTTTAAATATTCTAATTTAAAATAAGAAAACATTTTATACATATCGCTATGCCTATAAGGCCAATGGCTTCTTTTTGGCTTAAAATACCCCAAACCAAGGGTTCCTTAAAATATCTACCCTTTAAGGTTTGAAAAACCTGAATCTTTCCATAAATTCTACAGTTTACATTTGAAAAGATTAAATGCATTATAAAGGCATAGACATTGCACAAAACTAAAAGTTACAAAGTCATCACCATTTCACTAAAGAGCAATTTTTCTTTTTTTATAACATGCTATTTACCACAGAGTATTTCTGTATAAGCTACAACTTAACTCTCATTCACAGTGAGTCAGATGGGGTTTTAAGAAGAGCTTTTATATCTAGTTTAATCAGAGTTCATAAAGACAAGCTTCCTGGACCCAGGGCACAGTTCTCCAGGACACAAAGTTCTCTAGGACTTTAAAAACTTGGTATTTTTTTCCCCCAGAAATTCCTACTCTATTTGTCCAACTACAGCTGGTAAGGATCACGCTCATATAGGAGGTCAACCTTGCTGGCCTCTTAGTGTCAGTGTCAGAACCAGAGGAAAAAAAATTTTTTTAATGTAATTCAATGCAGCAGCAAATTCTCCTAACAGATTTCTCTCTTCTTTTTACTCAGGAACTGCAAAGGCCACCTGTCAAGCACCTCCCATTCACACGCCACAGGCAGAGCACAGGTCTGAAAAACCAGGAGAGGCCACAGCAGACAGAGTGACAACTGCTGAGGACACGCACAACAACTCATACCCCATCTAAAAATGAGGAGGTAAGCAGGGATCACCAGCCATTTGAAGGAACTAGCAATCTGAAAGAAAGGCACCACGTTAAACAAGTAGAAGTGGCCTGAAGCATGATCAATGAAAGCAATAAAACAATTTAAAATCTGAATTGGAGGGACTTGCCTGGTGGTCCAGCAGTTAAGGAACCACCTTCCAATGCAGGGGATATAGGTTTGACCCCTGGTCGGGGAACTAAGATCCTATATGCCACAGGGCAATCAAACCTTTATGCCACAACTACTGAGCCCTTACACCCTTGGAGCCCACACACCTTGACTAGAGAACAGTCCATGAACTGAGGCAAAGACCCAGCGTGCTGCAACTTAAGACCAAAAATTAAACAGATACTTTAAAAAAATCTAACTGGAATCTTTAGCAGTAATTGAGAAGATACTGTATCCACAAAATCTAAAAATATTACTATGTGAAAGAACAAGAGAGTTCTGGGAAATCAAAAATATCTCCCTTCAAAGGAAAAAAAACAACTTAGTAGAAGGGCCAGAAAGCACAACGGACCTGAATGAACAAAATATTTATGATTAAAGAAGACAACCAAACTGTGACATTCCCCTAAAACGTGGAGAAAAAGGAGATGGGGGGTGGGATGGGAAGAAGGTGATTAAAATAAGAGAAGAGTTAAGGGAAAAGAGACCAGAATATAGAGATCCAATATTCATCCCATATTCATTCAGAAAATGAGGGAAAGAAAGAGACAAATGTTACCAACCTAAAGAAGGATGTCAAAATATCAAGTAGCTCTGAATGCCCCAAAGTAATGTTGAAAAGTAAAATCCCATACTTTACAGTTAAAGAAAAAAGAACATATCAATTTCCAGAGAGAAAAAGTATAAAGAACTAAGAATCAGACAGGTTTCAGACTTTTCATCTGTAACAAAATATACCAGAAGAAAAAAGTGTAAAGAACTTAGAAAAGACTCAGCTATGAATTTAGAATTTCCTGAGTTCCATCAGGATGCAAGCCATACCTGTGTTTATTCAGCACCGGATCCTCAGCACTTAACACAGAATACTTTGCACAAAGTCAAATAAATATATTAAATAAATAATAAAAACAGACACTGAGTATTCAAGGAACCCTCCTCATATCCACCCTCAGAAATTCTTTCTAGAAAAAAGAATACATTAGTCAGAGATATATTTCAGAGAGGGGCAACCACGGAGTACAAGAAACAGCAATAATCAAAGACATCACTGGTTAAGTCTAAGCAACTGCTGCTAATGCAGCTCAAAGTTTACAGGCCATATTCTGATCATAGTGAAAAACTAAAAACCCCAAAGCTGCCTGAGAATCTTTAAAATTTTTTTCTAAATAATTTTTGAATTTAAGAAGAAATTGAGCTTCATATGCCCCTGTAATCCAACTCCTAAATACATGCCCAGAGACATACTTGCACAGGTGTACCATGTACTATAGACAAAAATGATCATGGTAGCACTGTTCCTAATAGCAAACTGGAATCAAGCCAAAAGTCAGTAAACAGTCAAATGGATAAGTATGTATGGTACAATGGAATAAATACAGCAATAATAAAGAACCATAACTACACACCATATAAATGAATACACTCACAATACTGAGCCAAAGACAGACATAAAAGAATACACAGATAGTATAACTCTTAATATGAAGCTCAAAAACAGGCAACACTAAACCATATTGTTCAGGGATGGATATATAAGCACTAAAACTAGAGAAAAGTAGGGGAAGGATTACATATAGGAAATGATAATCTGGAAAGGGCCTGAAGAAGATTTCTGCAGTGCAAGCAATGTTCTATTTCTTTATCTGAGGGGTGGCTAGGCAATAGTTGCCAGGTATTCCCTATCACTAGTTATTATTCTAAACTTATGTTTATATACTTTCAATACACATTATTTAAAACTTTTTCTTGTAAAATATAAGAAAAGTAATACAAACTAGAGATGGACTCAAACTACTTAAAACATACAAACTGTTTAGAAAATAAGTAAGTTTTAAGATCTGTGCAATAAAGTCAAACAACACTGTAAAAGAAAACAAATGCCCTCACATGTTTCATTATAAAATTTAAATCACATTGATCCAGTAAACTAAAAGAGAAAAAGAAATGATTAGGACTAGAGTAAAAAACAATAACATTTAACAAATAAAAGTAAGGGTCAATTCTTTCAAAAGACCATTATAATAAAACAGACAAACCTCAAGATAAAGAAAACTTTAGAAAAGATTATAACCACAGATGAAGATGATATAAAAAGTGACTACTACTGACTGAAGAAATGGAAAATCTAAGTAGAATACTACATAGAAAAGGAAAATGGAAGGGGCTCAGATGTTTCTTTAAATCAGAGCTTCTCGACCTTGGAACTATTGATATTTCTGAACCAAATGACTGTTGTGGGGAACTGTCCTGACATTGCAGGATGTTTAGTAACATCCCCTCTACCCACAAAAAGCCAACAGCACACTCCTCCACCCCTGCCAGCATGACAATACAAAGTATCTTCAAATACTTTCACGTGTCCCATGGGAGGCAAAACTACCCCCTAAGCTGAAAATTGATTTCAACTGTTTAAGATCTTAGGAAAAAAAAAAATACACAAAGCTTCCCAAGTCATGAGACTGCTTATACTCTGATACCAAAATTAAACAAGAGGAGCCTAAAAGGAAAGAGACTATATTAGACTCTACTTAAAGTAGAAAAACCCCAATATAAAGTATCATATCTATTGTGTTCTACCCCCAACTCCCAACCTACATAGGTACAGAATGTTTATTATGTGAATGCCAGGAAGAGTCAAAATTAGGAAACTTATTCATGTAATTTATAAGTTATATCCCTATATGGAATTATTAATATATGCATGGTCATGAAAAACAAGGTAGGTCTATATGTATTGTGTCCATGATATACTGTTAAGTGAAAAACCTATGTTTTCTAAAGAAGCAAAGTTGAACACAGAATATACTTTTCTCCCATCTCCTTCCTGAGGCTCCACTAGAATGACAATGAAGACATACCATGAAGGTTGAACACTGTACAAACACGCAGTGTAACAACAACAAAAGAGGGCTACCAGCAGAAAAGACAACTCATGCTAGGAGATGACAGTGACCTGGAGAACGGTAATTTAAGTGGAGCAAACAAGCCAAGCCACAGGTTAGGGGATAAATCGGCAGCCTAACCTGTCCTGCAGCACCCTGGAGAGGCTCCAGACGAAGACACCAGGAGTGCTGGACAGGAGTGAGGCACAGACTAACCAAAGGCCAGCGACCGAGCAGGCTGTCCAGCCCCCAGAACACACCGCTCTCCTAAGGAGAACTCTGGCAGACACGTCTATCTCAAGCAGGAGACAAGGTTTCATGTCCAGAGAAACCAGACAGTTCCAGCCATCATTTATGATTATACCAGGAAACAGGGAGTGCAGGATAAGGGATGGAAGTCAGCTTAAATTCCTCCAAAGAGCTGTATCAGTTGGCAAGTCTTGGCCTCAAAGAACTCCTTATCAGCCTTTTAGTACCTCTTTCAAATACAAATGAAAAAAAAGAAAAAAATATGAAAAAGCAGCAAAATAAAGAGATATATGAGGAAAGTCTTCAAAAAGAAAAAAACAAACCAAGAAAAATTAGAAAAAAAATTATTAAACTTATTAAAGAGAAATAGAGATGCTTGAGGGAGAATATCAAAGTAACTCCTTAAAAACACTTATGATTACATCAAAACAAAAATAGAATGCTACGAATAAGGAATAATCAGGGAACAAGCTTTTAGAACTTATAGTTTGTTCATCTTTGGAGAGGACCCACAGTGACCACACGCCCAGCATTCACCCTCATATGGACTCCGACCACTGTCAATCTGGGCTGGCCCTGTGACTTGCTTTAACCAGTAAACATGGTAGAAATGACATTGTGCCAATTCCAGATCTAAACTTAAAAAAAAGCCTGACAGCATCCACTTTTATGCTCTTAAAAGCCAAAAATAAGAATTCTGACTACCTTTCTAAAGGAAAAGAAGCCACGATAAGAGACCCGGAATGAGATGCCATGTGGTAAGAAGGGCCATGTGAGGAAAGAGCAGGCATCAGACATGTGAACAAAGAAGCCATGTTGGACATTCCAGTGCATCACATGTCCAAATAACGAGTCCCAGCCACTCTCTGACTGCACAGTGAGGTCAGCAGAAAACCTGTCCAACTAAGCCTAACCAACCCACACAATCCCAAGAGAGGAAAGTGTTGTTTAAGCCATTAAGTTCTGGGGTAACTGGTTAAAGCAGTAATAAAGAACCAAAATAAAACTTATAAAGTTATGACTGTTCAAATAAAATTTTCAAAAATTGAAAGGTAAATGTTTCAGAATTTGAAATTAAGACAAAGAGACAGAATATAGTGATAATAAGATACAAAGGTTCAAGCAAGGAGGTCTAAGATCCTACTGGTAGGTAGGTATTCCAAGGTGAACAAAGAAAAGAATGGAAAGGAGAAAGTGCCACAGGAAAAGAAATATAAGAACATCTATCCAAAAAGAAAGACTCAAGAGTCCAAATTTGACCAGGTCCATCCATACTAAGTGCTCAAAACAACGGAAAACCAAACAAACCACGACTCAGTAAACCACTGTGATATTTCAGTACACCAAGGGAAGGACAAAGTCCTCAAAGCTTCCTGAAAGTGATGCAGAGATGACTGAGACTAAGAACGGCATACCACTACTGACTGGACAACAGCACAGTCTGAAATTCTGAGGTAAAATTTTTTTCAACCAAGAATTACACATGCAACCAAACTATCAATCAAGTGAAGAATATAATAGCAGCTAACATTTATTGGGCATTTATTATGCATCAGGCATTGCCCTAAATGATTTACATGTAACAACCTATTTAATCTTTTCATGTCCCCCCAAATATACGTATTACTAGCATTTCTCCCATTTTGCAAATGGGAAACTGATGAACATATTGTTAAGTAACTAGCCTAAGCTAATCAGTAATACAACTAATGAGCAGTAAATCAAGATGCAAACCTATGGTGGTCTGGCCTTTTTTTTAAGAAGTAAAGAGCTTAGAAACAAAACAATTCAACAATCTTCATTTTAAGATTCATCTTAAGATTTTACTTCACTAAAATCATTTTACTCCAGGGAAAGGAAAAGAGAAAGAAACATGAAATCTGAAAACAATGTATCTACTACTCCAGTAAAAGAGACAAGAAAAATTTCAAGATGACCCCTGAATAGCCAGCCCAGAAAAAAACCAGAAGAAACCAAAGGCTGAAGAAGAGAGGGGAGATCTCACAGAAAAGAGATAGGACATAACTTTTTTAAACTAAGAATTATTACTAAGAAGACACCACAAAGCAAAAAGTTGTACAAAGGAAATATAACAGGAAACTACACTACAAAGTCCTAATGATAAGTAATGATTATTCATATAAATATAAAGATGTTTTAGGAAGGGGAGGTAGGTGGGTAAGTGGGTGGTATAAGAGTTAAATCTTTATTATAGTACAAGTCACGAAATTATACCTAAATAGGTATATCCAGAAATCCAGAGAAGTTAGAGGTGGTGGTGAGCAAGTGGGTACTTCTGCTGCATGGAGGAGATAACATTCGAGTTAGGCCTTTAGAAGCACAAAAGGGCAGAGAGATGGCATTCTCAGGTGAAGGTAAGTAAATAAACAAAAGCAAACAATTGCTGAAGCAAAGAACAGTTACAGCAACCAGAAATATTAACAACAAAAAGGTGGTGATGGGGACAAGGGCAATTGTTTGCCTGTCATAGTAAATATAACCAGCAGCTCCCAAGAGCGAAAAGGCTATTTTTAGTATCTAAAACAAACAAAACAATTCAACAGGAAAACAAAAACTAACTTCTAAATAAGTTGTATAATAATGAGAAATCATCCTAATTTTATTTGTGCATGAGACAATGTATTTTAGCTCTTGAACACTTGAGAATTTTTACTTTACCTGACCCGTGGGTAGTGGTTGATCTAGCATCTCAACATCCAGGTGCTTAGGAAGGTTATATAATCTGCAGAGTTCACATATCAACCACTTCAATTGCTGACGAAGCTACAAAACACATTTCAGTAAATAAGCATTATGTTAAAGAGCCCTTAGAAGACATGAATAACGCTACAACTATTGTAACTAATCCAGTAGGAAATGAGGGGAAAAAGTTTACTATTGCTCAGTTACAGCCTACAGATAAAATAACAATCTTAAGAAATATTTTAGGGGCTGCCTAGCAGAATGACATGAAAAAAATGGCAGAGGAAGAGAAGCTCCAAACACTGCCTGATTTTCAGTTGTTAACTTCTTTTCTTAGTAACTTATAAGAGTACATTAATACATTAATGAGGCTACAGAAAACAGAAGCAGTGTTGTTGCACATGGATTATAAAATTATATATTTCACAGCCACTCATTTGAAAGTAGAGGCAAATGTGGTCTAGCAGACAGGGCCTTGGAACCTAGGCAATCTTGGATACAGTACCTAATGCCCTGAGTCTGAGTCTCCTCATCTGGAAAATAAGGAAATTAAGACCTTCTCATAAGGGTAAAGATTAAAGGANGTCACTGCAGACCACACCGACTTTTTTTTTTTTGCAAGTCTCCCTGGTTGAGAGGGGAAAAAAACTCTTCAAATTCACATTGGGCAGGGCTCCGTGGGGCAGCAGATCAAACCTGACGACCGGCTGTTTGAGCTCAGCGGCAGAAAAAAGGATTGCCCAGGGACTGAGCCTAAGTAGAAGAGATGTGTATAAGAGACAGGAATAACTCCTTTCCACTTTTAAATTCAGATTTTAGAGCATAATTACTTTAAGTAAGCAAGGTGAATTATATGCACAAATATACTTTTCACTATTTAAAAAATATACATTGTTTTCAATGTATAAGTTTAGCACTATGATTTCAGAAGAATGGTCACTATCAGTAGACCTGACTGGGAGCAAATAAGGCAACTTACTTCAATTGGTCAGAACAGTTTCCTAGATGTTGCCAACCAGGAAAAGAGATGAAGAGAAAGAAGCAGATTTATGAAGGACTAAGGGAAAACAGAAACAAAATTAGAATGGGCTAAACAAAGCAAAGAACAAGCCTTTCCAAAGTGGACAATGGAGCAAATGAAAATGAGGAAAGCTGAGCAGTAAATTAGTATCAAAAGTATCCTCAAGCTTAAAAAACAGCAAAGCCCCACTGTGGATTTGTTCTCCATCTGATAAGCTCTGTTCTGTGCTCAGTACATAATAAAGAGGCAGCTGGGTGAGCTGGACAGACCTGCACACTCCACCCCCTGGTACAGGAAGAGCTCACTGCAGGAGAGACAGGCGCGTGGTGGCAGAGGTGCCCCAGGCAGTAAGCAGCAGGGCTGTATTCCCTCCCGGGAATTTCAACTCCATGTCCCCAAAAAGGTGTTTAAGGCATCAGAAGAAGAAACTAAGACCATGGGGCAAGAATTTAAGAAATATTTAGAAGGGAGATGAACAAGTCTTAGAAATTTACTAGATAGTTTGGGGTTGAGGCAGCAGGGGTCAGGAAACACTGGTATAAAAAAAAGAACTCTAAGATAGTTCCCACATTCAGCCATGGGTAACAACTTTCATTATTTCATTTTGCCCCATTCACAATCACAGGGAGAACTTTTTGAGGAAAAACGAGATGGGTGGTGGAGTACTAAGATGTAGATGAACTTAAATTTTAGATGTAATCATTTTGAACAGCCATGGCACATCTGAGTGAGATTCCCTGGATCTATGTGATATATAGACAAATAATGGGTGTCAAACTCAGGAGACAAAATTTTATCTAGAGATACAAATGTAGGAATCATTGGAACATAGGCCACAATTTAAGTACTGGGGGTAGAAGAGACTACTCAGAGAAAGCACAGAAAGAGAACAAAGAGGTAGACCAAGGAATAAGTGCTCGGAGCAGACCAAGGCAAGGTAGTAAGAGACAGAAACAGGAGAAAGTGATCTGATGGAAATCCTCAGAGGACAGAGACAGGACTTGTCTTTTATACTGACCACTTATCCCAAAGCCTGGCACAGAAGCCAGGTAAGTTTTTAAAAACACTTTTCTGTGTCCTACTACTAATAGTCTCCTGTATCCACCCAGGTTAAAAAAAGGTATGTACAAATATATTTTTTACAGCACTGTATACGTGCTTCCCTGGTGGCTCAGTCAGTAAAGAATCGCTTCCAATGCAGGAGATTGCCTGCAGCACAGGAGACCTGGGTTCGATCCCTGGGTCTAGAACATCTCCTGAAGTAAATGGCAACCCACTCCAGTATTCTTGCTTGGGAATTCCCATGGACAGAGGAGCCTGGTGGACTACAGTGCATGGGATCACAAGAGGCAGACACGACTTAGTGACTGAACCACCATATAAAAGGGGCCAGATTATAGAAAATAGGCTTTGCCTTATTTTTTCACTTTAGTACAACTTGGAACATTGCATGTGCTCTTGTGGAAAGACTGGCTGCATTCTTAACAACAACATGATGTTCTATCATAAAACCATACAGCAATTTTTTTTTAACTCTTTATTGGTGGACAGTAAAGTGTATGTGTTTGTTGAATGAAGGACTATTTCAAAAGGAAAGAGTCAACAGTATCAAAATGCTGCAGAAACTTTAGGACTAAAGAAGTAGTCCTGGATTTGGCAACTAGGGGTAAGAATTTTAGTACCACAAAGGTGGCAGCATCCATGTTATAATGAATTAAATGTGAGAAAAGATAGCTTATTTGATCAAGAAACTAGATTATAAAATAACTGGCAGAGAGCACAAGGAAGAGTAGAGGATGAGGTTTTTTTTTTTTTAATGTAAATACTCGTTCATAAAATTGTACTAAATTTTATATCCTATATCATTTTACTTCAGGAGCATTTTTTGATGGAATGTTTTAGACATCAAAAAATAAGCCCACTCATTTCTACTACTATAAAACTTACAACTTTAGATCTTTAGAGGCAACCTCCTAAAGGGGAGCATTGATAAGGGGGGCTATGTCTATTGCTCATTATCTGTCCTGTTGCCCCTCCCTTGCTGGAGAAGTGAACACATGTCTGACTAGCTTTTAATTTTTTCCTCTAATCTTCATGGCTTTGTTATTACTCTTGTAATACTCACACTGAAGTTCCTCTGATCTTGATTTTAAAAATAGATGTTTAAACCACCTCTAACTTATTGTGACAAAAATCTGAGGTAAGTCTTTAACTTCCTCAAATGGTTAGTTCTCCCAATACTATTCATAAAATAATCTATGCTTTATTTATTGAGTATTTTGGTTCAATTTAACTGATTCTAAATTCTCAATTGCATGATTATGTTTCTAAATTTCTAACTGCCTTTACCTGTCCAGCTTAGTGCTAGTACTTGATATTTTATTTAGTATCTGGTCAGATAATTATTATTATTTACTCTTCAAAACAAACTTTAGAGTCATTTTGTCAAGTTCCAAAAATAAATCTGTTGGGATTTTTACTGGAATTGCATTCAATTCATAAACTCACATGAAGTTAACTGACATATTTATAATATGGGAGTCTGCACATCTAGGAACCCAGTTGTCAAGCCTTTAATTCCACTCAGCAAATGTTTATAGTTTTCTTGATACAAAATTTGCACATCTAAGCTTATTCCTAGGTGTCTAATTTTCTTTGTGGCTGTCAATAAAATACCTGTCCACTGTATTTTCTGATTATAGCTGATATTTAGGAAAACTTGATTTTTATATAACAGAACTTTTAATCAATCATTTTAAAAATTGCCTTTTCAACTGACTCCTTTGGATTTAAGGTAAACAATCACGTCACCTGCAAATAATGACTGATATTCTTCTATAAGAATTTTGTGATATCGTGGAAAAATGCAAATGATATAACTTTAATAATTTAAACATCTGTTTATGTACTTTACAAGCAAAAGAAAAATACTGAATAAAAAAATTGCCATAATGTCCACAACGTTTATTGTCAGGTAGAGAAAAATTAGGGTGATTTCTATTTTCCTTTTATTGCTTTTAATTTCACTAGTTCTTTCACAAGGGTCACTTAATAGTTTTATAATCAAAGTAATCTGATTTCTTTATATATTAAAAAATAATTTTTTATGTATATTCCTTTGGTTTTTACTGCAGAGTTATACAGACTCTTGACAGAAACATCAATTGGGGTCATTCTATCATTATTTCCCCCTCACATCTATCTCAGTCTTTTTCCCTTTTTCTATTTCCTACCTTGGATAATGGACCCAATCAAAAATGCTTACTTAATTTAATGATTAGGATTCATGGGAAAGAGACAACCTAATTCCTGAGCTAAACTAAGACTATAGTTACAGGGAATAAAAATGAGAAACCAAGTACTTAACAGAATTCGAAGGACAAAAAAAAATCTTAGAGGAGCTAAAAACTAGGTTATCAAAGAGTCATTAATCAAGTTTTTGTATCATATTACCTCTTAACACTTGAATTCTGTTACGTTCATGAGAGAAAAAAAAAAAAGTAGTGTGGTTTATTATTTTCTCACCGAATTGTTGTTCTTAGTGTCTTCGAGACGTTCCAGAACCGAAGTCAGATTTGGATCATCAGAGTCCACAAACCATATTGGTGAAGAAGATGGGTAAGATTCCTGTTATGGAAATACTGATGTTAAACACATTTACATACAGGTTAACCTGGATAGGCAAGTAAACCCCACCACTAAATGGCAAGATGATCACAAATTTAAGTAAAACATATCACAGAAAAAAGTAACACATTAAAATCCATGTCTTTAAATTCATTAAAAATCCATGTTTTTAATTTTTTAAACAGAAATTATTAAGCTCTATAGCTTAATCTTGCCTGCTTCATGTAATATGATTTATAAACCTTAAAAAAAGGACTTGCAGTCTGATTTAAAACAAACAGAAGAGAATATACTGCAAAAGTTATTCCATCAAAAGCAGAAAAAAAAAGTTATGCAATTACCAAGGATGATGGGTTTCCCTTCCTTTACAAAGAAAGGTCTATCATGGCATGGATTTGCCAGCTTTAACATTTTTTAAGGGCTTTAAAATCTAGAATCATAATAAATCCTTCAAGAAACAGAAACAAATTAAAAGCAAAAACAAAAATTTCCAACCTTAAAGTAGTCTACAGAGTTAAACCATACTACTTTTTCCCTTTCAGTATAATAAAGCTACATTTCTAGGCTTTATCTAGATGAGATGTAACTCAATTTTTTAAACAAAGTAAAGGAATACATACCTAGGCACATGTTTTTAAATCCTTAAAAATGCTAAAACTAATTAAATCCACTTACTGTATGACTTGTCTTCTGCGTAGTGTAACTACAGAAGTTAGAGATTTTTTTTTCTCCATTAGAAAACTGGCCCCTAAAAGCAATCCCATTTAATTTTCACCTTTTTCCTAATAATTTCCCTTCCTTTCTTAGATTGCAAACAAGAATGTAGTTTCTAAAGGACAGATTTCTTAAATGAGGTTACGATTACTTCTTAAATATAGCAAGTGTTAGAAAGGCAGAACAAACAGCAACACAGCTATCTTAGGGCTACCACCAGTGCTCACTTGCCATGGGAGCTGGACTCTGAGACAGGCATTCTCCTTGTACAGCTACTGTCTGTGGGCTCCCACTCATCGAGGTCAGTTGTGTTCTTGAACACTGTAATAAGCTGCCTCTAAAATGGCCCCAATAATCCTAACCAACCTCCTGGTATTCACTCCCTTGTATAATTCCCTCCCCTAGATCTAACGACTCACTTGTAACAAGCAGAATACAGTAAAGTAATAGCTGTCACCTCTGAAATCAGGTTACAAAAAGATGGGAAGTTCTGTCTTGCTTACCCTTCCTTGCTCTTTCGTTTGTTCTCCCAATGGAAAACAGTTCCCTATAGAGAGATACAAACCCATTGGGCAAGGGATTGAAGAAGCCTCTGACCAAGTGCCAACTAGAATCTGAGGCCCTCAGACCAACAGCATTTGAGAAGATGAATCCTACCAACAAGTGCATGAATGAACTTGGAGGTGGAGAGGACTGTTCTGTCCTGCCTTGAGATGACTACAGCCTCAGCCAACACCTTGAATGCCTGGTCAGGTACCCTGAGCCAAGGAACCCAGGTAAGTCACACACAGATTTTTAACCCATAATCAAAATGAGATAATGAGAGATAGTGAGATAATGTCTGTTTTAAGCTGCTAAACTAGCTGCAGAGCAATAAATACTTCAAACACCATAAAATTCCAATGTTTTATTATATCACACAAACTGAATACTACCTAGAAATGCTATTACTACCTATATACTTTTTTAAAGCACAATTACGTGTTGATTTTTTAAAGTTAACGAATTAAGCATTACACATTTCCACCTACTAACATTTACTCTGTTCATTTGTACTGCTTTCTGTTACATATTAGGGAAAGCCATTATTATTAGTATTAGCTGCAGCTAGGATCTAGTCACAGAAACATGACAATTTTACATAGTTTTAAAGAAGCACTGCTTTGAGAATTATAATCTCAATTATAACATAGTTGGAGCCACAGATTATTTTTAAATATTTTTAAAGCATTTTACCAAATGTTCTTTAAAGAAAAAAAGTTGAAATAGAACATCATTATATCCATTCAGCAATGGTCTATTTCTGTATTCCAATCCCTCAAACTCTTACTGTGTTCCAAATCTCTTTAAGGCTAAAATGTAGATGGTCTTCAAAATTAATCCCATTTTTAGTGAGAATTACTTAACTGAATATCACATTTTCCTCAAAGTCTTCAGCCTAATCTGGAGAATACACTATCAAAACCATTTTGTTTTATATTTGTAGTTTCTTTAGTCTTAAGAAAAAAACTACATTTTGAGCTTCATTGCATTGATTAAAGTTCTGCATAAGCAAAAGAAAATATATTAACTGGTGCTCTGGGCTAAAACCCCTCAAAACCATATTATGAAAATTACAAAAAGAAAAGAAAAGAAATACTGAGATTGGTTACTACCTATGCCATATTTTTCTAATCCTAGACAAAAGACAGGATATATAGTAGGTCTAAGCAACTATGTTAACAGTTCTCTAAGTGGGGCCCTTGGACTCCAAGGTCCAAACTATTTCTACGGGAATACTAAGGTGTTAATTGCCTTTTGCACACTTAACGTTCTTACCAATGGTGCCAAAACAATGGTGGGTGCCTTAGCACAGATAAAGGCAGTGACACCAAACTATACTTGAAGTCATGGTAATATTCACCACTATGCATTAAAGGTGTTTCAAACAAGAAAAAGGCATTTCACTTACGAGTGTTTGTGATGAGGCAGTTATTTTACTAAATCTCAGTCCTTATGTCTTTTTCATATTGCAGTGATGAAATGGGCACACATGAGCACTACTACAGAATACATGAGAGAGCACCTGTGTGTTTGAGTTGTGAGCTGAACTAACCACTTTGACAGGACACCACTTTCACTTGAAAAAATGACTGACAAACAATGGTTACTCCAACTTGGGTTTCTGATAGGTATTTTCTCAAGAAGAGAATGAAGAGAATCTGTCATTTCAAAGAAAACCCAAAGCAGTATTTATTGCCAATAATAAAATTCAAGCTTTTAAGCAAAAATTAGAAGTCTGCAAAGCCTGTTTCCACCATGTGAGCCTGACAGCTTCCCAAGAGTATTTTGATGAGGGTGATGATGATATTAATGGATATAATGTTATGTTATATAATGAAATGTATTAACATTTATAAGATTCCAGCGAATTAATATTTTCCAAATAATAACATATGATGTCTTATCATGCAAGGGTGAAAGATCCAGTCAAAATCTAAGAAAAAGCAAGTTTGGGTACAGTATCCACAAAGAATGTCTACAGCTATCTAAAATGGCTATTAAAATATTTCTTTTTCCAATCAAGTATCTGTGTGAGGCTGGATTTTCTTAACATACCACCATAGACTGAATGCAGAGGCAAAAGACAGATCAGATATCAGAGTTTAACCCCCCAAAAATGTAAAATTGTGCCACTATTCTCATTAAAACTGCTGCCTGTCCCCATCCGCCAACCTTCCCCCACCCACTTTCAGAATTTCTTTCTTCTAAGAAACATCCTTTTACCATTCTGTATTAATGTGGTTCCACTGAGGATACTTTTCCTATCTCCTTTCCATCTTCCTACCTTCCTCTCTTGACCCAAAACCTGATTACTGGCCTCTACCAGCCTATCCTATTCCTGATTAGCTGTCAGATGAGCTAAACTAGGCAAATCTGGGTCTTCTCTGGGACTAAAGCCCTCTTTCTCAGAGATCTAGCATCACAAGGTCAATGCTGGCCAACAGGGGTAGTCAGCATTTATCTTGCTAAATGGAGAGGGTTAAAAGAAACCAACGGAGAAGGCAATGGTAAGCCACTCCAGTACTCTTGCCTGGAAAATCCCATGGACAGAGGAGCCTGGTAGGCTGCAGTACATGGGGTCTCGAAGAGTTGAACACAACTGAGCAACTTCACTTTTACTTTTCACTTTCATGCACTGGAGAAGGAAATGGCAACCCACTCCAATGTTCTTGCCTGGAGAATCCCAGAGACAAGGGAGCCTGGTGGGCTGCCGTCTATGGGGTCACACAAAGTCAGACATTACTGAAGCAACTTAGCAGCAGCAGCAAAAGAAACCAAACTGTTTTCTAGAGGGTCATAGATATTTACACTTTTTGCCTTGACTATGAGAATGCTCATTTCACTTGATACTTGTTAACATTATTGACAATCTGATAAATAAAAGCTGCTACCTGAAAGGGAAAAAAATGTTCCTATACAATATGTGTTACAACATCTCCAAAAACCAATTCATCAATAAGAAAGGAAAGTTATCACTACTAGGAAATTTTCAAAGGATATTACCTATATACATGAGGATTTAGCGCGATCTAGTAATGTTTAAGGCATTATTTAAAACGGAAAAAAAAACAGAAACCACTGATAGTAGGGACATGATTGACTCAATGCTAAAGCCATATAATAAGACAGCACACAATAATTGAAGACACTATAGAGTAATGGTTACTACAAAGGTCTACAATATTATTGAGTTTAAAAAAAATCAGATTATAAAATAATCTGACTTTTTTAAGAGAGAGGGAATCTACATAAATATAAGAGAAAAAATATGACCAGTTGACAATATGTACATCAAAGTTTGGATAGTAGTGTGTTCTGAATGGTAGAATTACAGGCAATTTTTTTTCTAGTTTTGCTTATCTGGTTTCTAGATTTCTTAATTAAATAAAAATGTCTTGTCTTCCACATTATAAAATATCCACTACCATCACCTCTGGAAACCAAACCTTCAGCACAAATTCTACATCATGGTCAAGGCTTGTTCAGTGTAATGTTTAAAAGACAATCCACATACTTTGAAAGGCATCTAATATTATTACTGAAACTTAGAAACCTAAGCATTAATGCTTTCAACTTCTTATACGTCAAGCTTTTAAACGTTTACAAGATTAATAACTAAGCTCTATCTTGAAAAGATAGTTTTCTTACTATTTCTCTTTAAAATGACCCATGATATACAATTTTTAAACATGGATGGTGCTGAAAAATCCCAATATAAGTTCAAGCAACTTTCCCCACATTAAATGCTTAAGTGCTTCTAACACAGCTCTTTCTCACCACAGTTATGAAAATTTTAGACAATTATCTAAGCATCTAATTATTCAGGGGCCCTGTTTTTCTTCAATTTTATTAATACTATTGTTATTATAGTAATGTTAAGGCTTGAAGGATGAAGTTGTCTGTGACCACCACCCTAAAAGTTACCATAATTGGACAAATGACAAAGAAGCTCGCTACCACTGCCAGCATAAAATACTGTGTTGTTGTCCTAATCTACGACAACATAACTCAAGGTCAACCAAACCAACCTCTTTGCTTCTCATTGTTTAAGGAGCTTGCTTTGTTCAGAAATAGCTTTATCTATTTTCCACACAAATCCACTACAAGACCAATGTGGAGCTCTGTATCAAGCACCTGCCAGCAAAACTGCCTGTCAGAATGCTCGGTTTCTGGTATTTTTCCAAATGATATGAAATCCTTGGAGATAGCTGTGTCTTAACTTTTTGAAAATTGACGCACATACTTCTTGTTGAAGATTCAGAGGTCTAACAACTGTAACACTTCTGGAGAACAGTTATAGGACACATTATTTTCACACTTTGCCGTTCAATAAATGTGGGATGGAGAATGAAATAAACTGACAGAATTACCAAATGGTACCATATAAAATTCTAAATGACCTGACAACATTAAAAAAGCTATCCCCTCCCCCAAAAAAGAAAAAAAGAGACTGCTCCCTGATAATCATTTTACAAGTAAACAATGTACAACCAAGTATCTAACATGACTGAAACCCACAGAAGCAGAGTAAATACACTAATATTTGGTAAAAGAATACTGTATACACACTCCTGTGATCTGAAACTGTTAACTGTTTGAGGAGCAAATTACAGCTAATTAAAACTTCATTCTAAATGAATTGAAGCAGAGAAATCAAAAGTGCTGAAAAAGCTTCAAACCACTGAATCTGCAGAAACCACTGGTTTCCTTGGTTCCGAGTTTGCTTTGTCTTTCAAAATAATCTTTTAGAAGAGAACACAGAACACTATTACAATGGCCTTGGAAAAGGGGACCTCTGCTTTACCACTCTGATTCTCCAATAATGCTTTATTTGGCAGGGACTATTTAAATTCAATTCCCAACCCCTCAACTAGCTGACATTTATCTAACACTATCCTTTTCCAGGTCTAAGGAAGTTTAACAAAGAAAAAAAAAAAATCAAATTACTAAAGGATACACCATTCACAAAATGGAAACCTAAATCTCCTCTTCATAGATCTGTTCCTTTCAAGGAAGGTCATAAAAATGGGGATGAGGGAGACTAGATACAAACAAGGAATTTGACTCTATATTAAACTGGTCAAATGAATGGAAACAATGATTCCTCTGGAGTGAAAGTACCATTTAAGCACTTAACATGACAGCTCTGATACTTCCAAAAGATTCCTCAGGAGTTCAAACTGGAAAAGCAATCTGTCCCAGGAGAACAGACCAAAGAAAAGGTCTTGGGCTTTTCAGTCAAGTTTTGTTATTTCCCTTGTATAACATTGTCAGGGCTACTTTTTTTTATCAGTGTAAAGACAAGAAACATCAAAAATTAAATTAACAGCACTGGTTCATTTCCCATGAAAAGCTATTAAAAAGTATTTTCAAACCAGTGTTATTCAGCCACTAATGACATCATCGCTTTTATATTTATAGAGATTATTATCACTGTTACAGAATTCTCCTAAATACGTTCTCATGTGGATCAAAAAGTATTATCTAATTCATAGAAAAATACAGTAAAGTAGTAGTTTGCTTAAGGTCCCAAAGACTAAAACTAAAAATTTTTTTCCCATATCCTAAACTCAGAGCTCTAACATTTTTAATTTAGTATCTTGCTGTTGGGGTGGGGAAAAGAGTACCCTTTTTGGCAATGATGAATAGAAATTTAATTAGTTAAACAAAAAAATGTTCCACCACAAATAGTCTGGCAAATAGCCACTCATACATAAAGAGTAATGATTTATGCTATACAAATAATAAAGTAGTATGAGGTTTTATTTGTTTACCAGCTAATTTACTTCCTGGGGGGGATTTCTCACTTTAAAACAGTGATTCCCTACCAAGAGTTCCCAGATGCCAAGAAGTCCATAAAAGGAGTAACGGAGTTGCCAAGTTATGCTAAATATTTCAAAAGAACTAAAACAAAGTCCTATACTGGCTCCAAATAAGGCTGCACAGGTTATTAAAATGACCTGCTTTGCTTTTAGGTGTGATCATAACAACTGGATGTTAGCTCTGACTGGCAATTAAATCTATTTACTGAAAATGGAAAAAATAACTTTTTAAGTCTGCATGACAAACTTTATCATGAGTTCACAGAAAACAAGTAAAAAAATGACTCCTTGAAGTTGAATTTAGCCCTCTTTCCCCTTCATATCGAAGATTAGGACAAATTTATGAAACAGAGAAGAAATTTAGTTCCACTCCCTTGGCCTAAAGAGTAAAAACATCTACACTTTCGTCTTTTTTTTTTTTTTTTACTTCTTAAACCACTTTCATGTGAGGTCAAATTGAAGATTTCCTATCAAGCCCTAAGTGACCTTCAAATATTTATGCACTACCCAAGACACTTTCTTGATGTTTTCTCTGCCCTTTTGACCAGTTCTTGGCAGTTCACTTATTAAAATTAAGTAGTTAAGACTTTTGTTCAAAGAGAATGTAGCTAAAATGGTGGCCATATCGCCAACAACACAAATATTACTGAGCATTTGCTGAGTGGAGGATGAAAAGCAAAACCACTGAACAGTCTCCCCCGCCACCATGAAAAAGACTTTCCAAAAAACCCACCACCGTATTATAACAGAATATCAGAAAACACAACCAAAGCAGCAGTTAAGGACTATAGGAGGCAGGAAAGGAAATAGATACACTGTATGACTAGAGAGCCTTGGGGTTGGTCAGACATGTCAAGACAGAATGAGTTGGGGAAAGGGGGACATTCCACATGGGGAAAACTGCTGATGCAGAAGCCTGAAAGAAAAAGGGGCACCATATCTTTAGAGGATTACTCAAATTGACATGCACGTGTGTAAGAAACAACTAATGTGGTACCATTCATTCAAACATTATAGAAAGTGCTTAAGGATGCTTCTTGGTAAGCATGGAGAAGACAGGGCCTGGCAAGAACTCAATAAATATTTGGGAATAAGAGGAAAAGTGTTTTTTTTTTTTAATAGATCAAACAGTACATTTTTATTTTTAACAGCTAAAACTTTTTAGATTATAGCAAATCAAACACAGTAGACAAATCCTGGCATTTGAAATCCAACCCCACTCTTTCCTTGCTCCTTCCCCTCTAAGAAAATGGTATCGACAAGAGCCAACAGTATTGATTTTATCTAAACACTAAGCCATGCCTCAACAGTCTTTATCTTTTAGAGATACACAGCGAAATATTTACAGATGAAGTGCTATGTCTGGAATCTGCTTCAAAATAATCTCCAAGCAGAGATGAAATAAGATTGGCCAAAAGTTTATCACTGTTGAGGCTGGATACACGGAAGTTCTCCATGCTACTGAACTTCTTGAATATGTTTGATGTTTCTCTGTAATAATGTTATTAACACAGCATCTACAATGATAATTATCTTCTGATAATGTGTCATAATTCACTGACACCTCAATTTGAGTAGTTTGTATTAATGGTACCATTATCCTAGTCCCCACCAAATCCTCCTTTTGCCAGGCATCTCTCACTTCTTGCTCCACTCCCTAATCCATGTCATCATTCAGTGTATCTTTGTGTGCAGCTGACTCTATCAGCCTCCAATATGGTTCTCAATAGGGCACTGCTGGCATTTGAAGTGGGATAATTCTGTCTGGCAGACTGCCTGAATATTACACTTGGCATCCCTGTACCCCTGCCACTTAAATGCCAGCTCAGCACAGCAACACCACCATCCCGCCCCCACTAGAATAACCAAAACCACACACACATTTCCTAATGCCACCCACTACAGAGAACTACTCCTAGTCCTGGATGGTAAATACATCTATCTTCCCATTTACCTGAGCTTGCGCCTCCCCAGGAGCCTACAAGTTCAGTTTGTCATTTAAACCAGCCCTACTTTTTCCTGGCCATACTTCAACTTGTGCCAGAATAATCATCATTCAGATCAGCCAGTCTCTATTATCACCTACTTTGTGCTCACTACTACTTCCTGTTTTCCATTATTGGAAAATGTTCTCCTTCATCCGCCTATATCCTGGGCTTCTCAAGTCTCATTATAACGTCTCTATTCCTAAGCCAACCACATTTTCAAAGCTGCGGTGTCTTTTTCCGGATGGAGTTTCCTCTGCCTGAAATGCTCTTTGGCTCCGCTTCCAAAATGCGACTCACCTGTGAAAACCCAACTCCACAAATCCGCCTCTCCTCAAGGCCCTTTCTGAACCGCCCCCTGCCCCAAAACCAAAGTCAAAGTTAATTGCTCTCTTTGGCTTTCGCGAGCATACCAAAGGACTTGATCACTTTGTTGTGTAAAACTCTTCCCTCAAGAAGCCTAAGTTCTAAAAGCAGGGACTGCTCTACCCATTTTTGCAAAACCAGCGCCTAGAACAGAACGCCTCAGTACAGCTCTTTATTGTACTTTTTTTTTTTAATATACACCTGCTCCCCGGTATTCTGAAAACTATTTTAATATTATCATAACCTCAAGGCCTTTGCAGACTCCGGAGCACCAGGTACGCTGTAGGACTTACCTACCTACTAACTTAACCAAAGGGAGTTTAGCGACGCTAGAGTCAGCTTTAACCGTATTTACAGAGGAACATGAAACCACCACCTTGACTCCTGTTATAAGCGGCACATCCCGCAGTTTGGAACCGACACCGTCGGTCAATGTCACAATGAACATCCTCATCATACACTTTTATGAGGAAACTTAGTTAACTTTTTTTTTTTTACGGGTTTGTCACGAGCTTTCCGACGAAGCAAGTGAGAGAGCTTTAAAGGATCTTTCCGACTTTGTGACATGAAAACGACCTTTCTGGGCAGTAGATTTGGGCACGGATCTCCTTTCCCCTGCTCCCGATTTACCACAGGAGGGGCTACACAAACATCCCCCCAGAACACCTGCCGCATCCAAGGTCCAACGCGCCTTCGGAACGCGTGAGCGCGGAGCCAGGCCAGCGGGAAGGGGATCATTCAAACGGCGCCAGAGGCTGCATTCTAAACTTTCCCCCCACCAACGCGTCAGTTTTCAATGTTAGTTTCTCCTTAAACCCAAACTTAAAAAATAACTGGGGGAATAGACGGAACCAGGGAAACCTGACTGGAGAAGGACGCGTTCAAACTTGAGGGCCTTTCGCCTGCCCCGCCGGGGCTCAAACAACAGCCGACCCGCGGGCCGCGGCCCCCGGGGGCAGGCCCCTGGCTGTGGGCGGCCATGGCGACCCGGCGAGGGCTCGGCCGCCTCAAGGTGCGGCGACCGGGGCCGCGAGGGGCCAGCAGCCCCAAACCCAGCCCCGCCGGGAAAGCCGGAGAAACGCGCCGGCCGCCTCCTCCCGCCCCAGCCGCGCGCAGTCCCGGCGGGGCCCCAGGCGGGCCCCTCACCGGGAAAAGGGGCGGANAGGAGATCCAACCAGTCCATTCTGAAGGAGATCAGCCCTGGGATTTCTTTGGAAGGAATGATGCTAAAGCTGAAACTCCAGTAATTTGGCCACTTCATGCAGAGTTGACTCATTGGAAAAGACTCTGATGCTGGGAAGGATTTGGGGGCAGGAGGAGAAAGGGACGACAGAGGATGAGATGGCTGGATGGCATCACTGACTTGATGAACGTAAGTTTGAATGAACTCTGGGAGTTGGTGATAGACAGGAAGGCCTGGCGTGCTGTGATTCATGGGGTCACAAAGAGTCAGATACAACTGAGCAACTGAAATGAACTGATGGGGCATTTTAAAAGAAGGAAGGAGAAGAGAGGTGGAGAGAGTGGGGACTCAAGTAAAAAGTTACAAAGGGTGACCAATGTACATGTGATTAGCCCAGCTGTGTCTGATAGCTGGGATTCTACCTCCCAAATAGACTGGGAGACAGAGACCCTCAGTTCAGTTCAGTTCAGTTGCTCCATCGTGTCTGACTCTTTGTGACACCATGGACTGANGGTGACCAATGTACATGTGATTAGCCCAGCTGTGTCTGATAGCTGGGATTCTACCTCCCAAATAGACTGGGAGACAGAGACCCTCAGTTCAGTTCAGTTCAGTTGCTCCATCGTGTCTGACTCTTTGTGACACCATGGACTGAAGCATGCCAGGCCTCCCTGTCCATCACCAATTCCTGGAGTTTACTCAAACTCATGTCCATTGAGTTGGTGATGCCATCCAACCATCTTATCCTCTGTTGTCCCCTTCTCCTCCCACCTTCAATCTTTCCCAACATCAGGGTCTTTTCCAATGAGTCAGTTCTTCGCATCAGGTAGCCAAACTATTGGAGTTTCAGCTTCAGCATCAGCCCTCCTAATGAATATTCAGGACACATTTCCTTTAGGATGGACTGGTTGGATCTCCTTGCTATCCAAGGGACTCTCAAAAGTCTTTCCCAACACCACAGTTCAAAAGCATCAATTCTTAGGCAATCAGCTTCCTTTATAGTCCAATTCTCACATCCACACATGACTACTGGAAAAACCATAGCTTTGACTGAGATGGACTGTAGTTGGCAGAGTAATGTCCCTGCTTTTTAATATGCTATCTAGGTTGGTCATTGCTCTTCTTCCAAAGAGCAAGCGTCTTTTCATTTCATGGACGCAGTCACCATCTGCAGTGATTTTGGAGCCCCAGAAAATAAAGTCTGTCACTGTTTCCACTGTTTCCCCATCTATTTGCTATTAAGTGATGGGACCAGATGCCATGATCTTAGTTTTCTGAATGTTGAGTTTTAANCACCATCTGCGGTGATTTTGGAGCCCCAGAAAATAAAGTCTGTCACTGTTTCCACTGTTTCCCCATCTATTTGCTATTAAGTGATGGGACCAGATGCCATGATCTTAGTTTTCTGAATGTTGAGTTTTAAGCCAACTTTTTCACTCTCCTCTTTCACTTTCATCAAGAGGCTTTTTAGTTCTTCTTCAGCTTCTGCCATAAGGGTAGTGTCATCTGCATATCTGAGGTTATTGATATTTCTCCTGGCAGTCTTGATTCCAGCTTGTGCTTCATCCAGCCCAGCATTTCTCATGATGTACTCTGCATATAAGTTAAATAAGCAGGGTGACAATATACAGCCTTGACATACTCCTTTCCCAATTTGGAACCAGTCTGTTGTTTCATGTCTGGTTCCATCTGTTTGCTTCTTGACCTGCATACAGATTTCTCAGGAGGCAGGTCAGGTGATCTGGTATTCCAAGCTCTTTAAGAATTTTCCACAGTTTGCTGTGATCCATATAGTCAAAGGCTTTGGCATAGTCAGTAAGGCAGGAGTAGATGTTTTTCTGGAACTCTCTTGTTCTTTTGATGATCCAGCAGATGTTGGCAATTTGATCTCTGGTTCCTCTGCATTTTCTAAATCCAGCTTGAACACAGAGACGCTAATCCTCTTTATTTCATTCTTTTAAAATATTTATTTATTTATTTGACTGTGTTGGGTCCTAGTCACAGCACATGGGTTCTTCAATCTTCCTTGTGGCATGTAGGATGGTTAGTTGAAGCATGTGGGATATTTTAGTGTTAGCATATGAACTCTTATTTGCAGAATGTGGGGTCTAGTTCCCTGACCAGGTATGGAACTGGGTCCCTTGCATTGAGAGCTTGGAGTCTTAGAGTGTCTGGAGTACCAGGGAAGTCTCAAGGAACTATCCCTCTTGATGATAAAAATGTTCTTGAAAAAGATACTCCTGACTTGTAGCAGATTTATAAACATCTCAAAGGGACAGGAAAAGGATTCACAATAGGATGTCCTCTCTGATAAATGCTCTATGCAGAGATCAGAGGTCTTTTTTCAGGTGTTGGTTAGAACAGACCATAAATTCGTTTGATAGCCCTGAGCTTTTTCAAACAGGAGCTTGGAAGGGAGCTGGATTGTCCCAGCTTTAGACTGATAGAAGCCATGTTTTTGCATTTCTCAGTTCCCACATTATGAATCCCACCTCCTCAGTGTAGGAGTCAGAACTTACATGTCTAGACTCCCTTGCAGCTAGGGTACAGGCCCTTGACCAAGTTTCTCCCACATTCTTAGATACTAACACGTGAGTAACATGATGAGGAGGCCAGGCTCAGGAAAAATGATCTTCAGGCAAGCACAGTGATGAAGATATTGGAGTTTGAGGGCAGTGAGGATGATGTCTCTGAGGGGATGTGTGAGACTTGGTCTGAGGATGTGTAAGTACTGCATATGGAACTGCTTGCTGCTCCTCGAGACAACTGCCTCCACCAGGATGAAGGACTTGCTGAGGGGGATGCTGACAGGAGCAGGAAGCAAGGAAAGCACAGATCCAGACTCCCTTCTCCAGCCTTTCTGATCCCTTCAAGCAACTCCTACCACCCTGTAGGCAAAAGAGGAATGTATTCTGTAGTTGCAGTGCTCCAAGTAGAATATGTAGAAGGGTGGATTTGAAACAGAGAAACAATAGCTTAATAATCAGCAAGAATCTTAAAAACAAAGGTGTTAAATATTCTTAGGTATATGTCATTTCTTGCAATGGAATAAACCCTTTGGTTGTTACCTTTGTCTATTTTCTTCTTGTCCTCTTCTTTCTTCCTAAATGGTCTCCTCCATGGCTTCAATTACAGTCTCCATGACATTATCCCTAAATTCTATTTCCAGGGCAGGTCTCTTGTCTGCACTGCAGTTTTATATATTTGATTGTCTTCTCAGTGTCTTCTCCCTTTTGTCTCCTAACTGAACACACCCAATCTCTTGGTCTTTCCCTGGAGCCTGCTGTGTTCCCTAGTTCCATGAATGTACCACCATCCCTCCTCCCATTTCATGGTAACACCTGAGAGTCACTGTTGACACCTCCCATCTTCCTCCTTTTTCATATCCATTTAGTATCCCTGGTGGTTCAGAGGTTAAAGTGTCTGCCTCTAATGCAGGAGACCTGGGTTTGATCCCTGGGTCAGGAAGATCCTCTGGAGAAGGAAATGGCAACCCACTCCAGTATTCTTGCCTGGGGAGTCCCATGGATGGAGGAGCCTGGTGGGCTACAGTCCACAGGGTCTCAAAGAGTCGGACACAACTGAGTGACTTAACTTCTCACTGAGTGTACTTCCTCAATACTTTTGAATGTCTTCACTTCTCTCCATATGCACTACACCTACCCATGCAGGCATATAGTACCACTCAGTAAGTGTTTGATGAATAAATGAGTAAGTGATAAGAAAGCTATTCTGAGAGACCACACAGCTTAGTAGGAATCACATTGGACTAAGAGCCGTAAGACCCAGGTTCTAACTGTGGTTTCGTCATTTCCCAGGTAGTTTTCAGCGATTATAAATGCCATTCAGCTTCAGTGTCTTCATCTTTAAAACAAAGAGACAGTGAATGGTCTCAGAAATTTCTCCAGTTTCCAAATGCAGTAGTACTTTCCTAATGGTGATGCCAGTGGCCATGTGAAAGGGTGCCATTGTGACTACAGTTCTGGAAAGGAAGCGCACCCTCTTTGCCCAGGTTTCCCGATTCACCTTGCCCAGGTCCTCCCCATCTCACCACTCTTGGTTTGGTTACAGAGTAAATATCCCTGTCATCACCACCAAACTGACAGTTGACCCATCTGTTTGGCAGATTAAGAAATAAGAGAAGTTAAGGTGTGTCAAGCTTCTGGCAAAGCCAGGAAACTGACTCCCCTGAAAACAACTTTCCTTCCCGGGCTTGAGAATTAGAGCCAATTTAGTACAAACACCCGAACTTTCCAATAGAACTTTCCAATACTCGTAGCTCTTCCACTTCCACTTCGTACTCCCACGCAGGAAGGTCTGCTCAGCCTGGAGTGGGGGCCTGTGCAGAGGGCAGAAGCAGCACAAACCCCAGGCTCACTCACAGCAGGCACTCTGGGATGGGTTTGGGCCCGCTTGCGTGTGGGTGTGTCAGGCATTCTGGGAATTCATGTCAAACAGAATCACTTCTCTACAACAGGAAGGCCTGAATCACAAGATACTGACAAGCTGTCTGGTTTCCCCACTCTACTCCTTGTATTATTCCTTCTCTGCACTCCCATCGCCCTCTCCCCCCACTGCCTCGCCCAGCTCACCCCAGGGGTCAGTGCCCTCTCTGTGTGAGAGGTGCCTGGCTCCCTCCAGAAAGAGCAGGTTCAGAACAACACTCTGACCTCCCTCCCCCAGGCACAACCCCTGCAGTTTAGGGTTTTAAAGACCTCTCAGGAGAAAAGCAATTATATCCAGAACTGCAAGATGCATTTGCCCCCAGAGATTCTGTGGCCCAGTTGCATTATAACACACCTATTTGAAGAGAGTCAGGGCTCTCTTCCCACATTCAGGAAGCTAAGGAGGAAATGTGTGAAAACGATCACCCTGCAAACAAAAATATCACATTTCTACAAAATCTGAGCTTCCTCAGAGAATCAAACTTCATCGGTCACATTTCTAAAATGGAGTGACCTGCCAGCTTGCTCAGCATAAAGTAGAACAGTTGTGTGAAGTTTGTGCATTTTGGACTTCCCTGGTAGTCCAGTGGTTAAGAATCTGCCTGCCAATGCAGGGGACCCCCGTTCAATCCCTGGTCCGGGAAGATCCCGCATGCCATAGAGCAACTAAGCTGGTGCACTATAAATACTGAGCTGGCACTCCAGAGCCTGTGAGCCATAACTGGAGAAAGCCTGTGCACAGCAATGAAGACCAAGTGTAGCCAAAAACAATTAATTAATCAAATTAAAAAAATTTTTAAAGATTGTATGTTTTGTTCAAGCACAAGTTACATGGTTTAGGAAGTTGAAAGTTGGTTCACACTCAGTGCTTCGAACCCTGGGCTTTAGGGGCACTTCCTTCCAGAGCCTGTGAAAGTGTTAGTCACTCAGTTGTGTCAGGCTCTTTGCGACCCCATGAACTGTAGCACACCAGGCTCCTCTGTCCATGGGATTCTCCAGGAAAGAATACTGGAGAGGGTAGCCATTCCTCTCTGCAGGGCCTATGCCTTTTCCTAATTTGCACAAGGGCAGTGTAGCAGCTAGTGGTGGCTCTAGTCTAGGACTCCAGATCTAGAAGAGATAACAACCATCTCAGGAAGAGACACATATTCATGGTGTGGTTTTGCCTCTCTCCTTTTCTGAACTTCCTGCAAAATACTATCTTATTTCTTCAAAGCAGTATCTTGTTACTTGTTTAGGAAATATGGGCAGACTGTTACTAGGAGCTGTGTCAGGAAATATTTCTGGAGAGAAATCAGATGGCAATTTTAGATTCAGAGAATTTTAGGAGAAGGTCTATTACTATTAACAAAATAGTACTGTGTAATGGTGTAGTTGTGGAGGACTCAGAAGAATGTATGAACTATAGAATCAAACTCTTACTGTTTCTGCAAAATAAGAATAAGAAGCAACTTTTTCAGCAAAATAAGAACCAACTTTTTCAGGTTATGCATTGGACAGATAGACCTGCTTTTCTTTGTTTGATATATTGGATATTTCTAATGATTCTCATACTTTCATGCAAGAAAGGAATAGAAGCTTGAAAGAACAGTGTTTCTACAAATTGGAATACCATTTTTCAAAACTTAACAATTATCCATAAAGCTGGTGAAAATGCTGATATTGCATATCTGTGAAAAGTTAGTACCAAACGCTTAAAAAATCTGATAGAGCATTTTCAATTGTATTTTTCCTCAAAAGAAGTTCCATGTGTAGGAAATGAGTAGATCCAGAACTGTAACTCTGTGAGATAAATTGCTCATTTTGGCTATCTTTGAATAATTCTTTTCAAATACTTATTTTCTTTTTAGTGCATTGGATCTTAAATTGTGGCATGCAGGGTCTTTGCTGAGGCACACAAGCTTAGCCCATGGGCTCAGCAGTTGTGGGAACCAGGCTTAGTTGTCTTAGATCCCCGACCAGGGATCGAACCTGTGTCCCTTTCATTGGAAGGCAGATTCTTAAGCACTGGACCACCAGGGAAGTCCCTCATGATGGCAATTAATAAAAGGATGGGAAATGACTTTTGAAACATAGCATCACTTGCCTCATTTTGTATCAAAGTTAAAAAAAAAAGTCTGAGTCTGCTGAAATTGCTTAAAATTCCTTCTATTCCTGCAAACATACCTTTCTGAGACTAATTCCTCTAAAGTGTAATTTTTTAAAAATGTTAAAACCATTTACATATACATCACATTCCACTGGTATCAGTGTTGTTGATCCAACCTACATTAGATAAATTAACAAGCATAAAACAAGATGTTTGTCACATTAAAAACTTAAAATTGATGTGCACATTGTTCTTTCAAGGTATGCTAAAAGCACTTGACATGGGCAATTCTANCTTGCTCAGCATAAAGTAGAACAGTTGTGTGAAGTTTGTGCATTTTGGACTTCCCTGGTAGTCCAGTGGTTAAGAATCTGCCTGCCAATGCAGGGGACCCCCGTTCAATCCCTGGTCCGGGAAGATCCCGCATGCCATAGAGCAACTAAGCTGGTGCACTATAAATACTGAGCTGGCACTCCAGAGCCTGTGAGCCATAACTGGAGAAAGCCTGTGCACAGCAATGAAGACCAAGTGTAGCCAAAAACAATTAATTAATCAAATTAAAAAAATTTTTAAAGATTGTATGTTTTGTTCAAGCACAAGTTACATGGTTTAGGAAGTTGAAAGTTGGTTCACACTCAGTGCTTCGAACCCTGGGCTTTAGGGGCACTTCCTTCCAGAGCCTGTGAAAGTGTTAGTCACTCAGTTGTGTCAGGCTCTTTGCGACCCCATGAACTGTAGCACACCAGGCTCCTCTGTCCATGGGATTCTCCAGGAAAGAATACTGGAGAGGGTAGCCATTCCTCTCTGCAGGGCCTATGCCTTTTCCTAATTTGCACAAGGGCAGTGTAGCAGCTAGTGGTGGCTCTAGTCTAGGACTCCAGATCTAGAAGAGATAACAACCATCTCAGGAAGAGACACATATTCATGGTGTGGTTTTGCCTCTCTCCTTTTCTGAACTTCCTGCAAAATACTATCTTATTTCTTCAAAGCAGTATCTTGTTACTTGTTTAGGAAATATGGGCAGACTGTTACTAGGAGCTGTGTCAGGAAATATTTCTGGAGAGAAATCAGATGGCAATTTTAGATTCAGAGAATTTTAGGAGAAGGTCTATTACTATTAACAAAATAGTACTGTGTAATGGTGTAGTTGTGGAGGACTCAGAAGAATGTATGAACTATAGAATCAAACTCTTACTGTTTCTGCAAAATAAGAATAAGAAGCAACTTTTTCAGCAAAATAAGAACCAACTTTTTCAGGTTATGCATTGGACAGATAGACCTGCTTTTCTTTGTTTGATATATTGGATATTTCTAATGATTCTCATACTTTCATGCAAGAAAGGAATAGAAGCTTGAAAGAACAGTGTTTCTACAAATTGGAATACCATTTTTCAAAACTTAACAATTATCCATAAAGCTGGTGAAAATGCTGATATTGCATATCTGTGAAAAGTTAGTACCAAACGCTTAAAAAATCTGATAGAGCATTTTCAATTGTATTTTTCCTCAAAAGAAGTTCCATGTGTAGGAAATGAGTAGATCCAGAACTGTAACTCTGTGAGATAAATTGCTCATTTTGGCTATCTTTGAATAATTCTTTTCAAATACTTATTTTCTTTTTAGTGCATTGGATCTTAAATTGTGGCATGCAGGGTCTTTGCTGAGGCACACAAGCTTAGCCCATGGGCTCAGCAGTTGTGGGAACCAGGCTTAGTTGTCTTAGATCCCCGACCAGGGATCGAACCTGTGTCCCTTTCATTGGAAGGCAGATTCTTAAGCACTGGACCACCAGGGAAGTCCCTCATGATGGCAATTAATAAAAGGATGGGAAATGACTTTTGAAACATAGCATCACTTGCCTCATTTTGTATCAAAGTTAAAAAAAAAAGTCTGAGTCTGCTGAAATTGCTTAAAATTCCTTCTATTCCTGCAAACATACCTTTCTGAGACTAATTCCTCTAAAGTGTAATTTTTAAAAAATGTTAAAACCATTTACATATACATCACATTCCACTGGTATCAGTGTTGTTGATCCAACCTACATTAGATAAATTAACAAGCATAAAACAAGATGTTTGTCACATTAAAAACTTAAAATTGATGTGCACATTGTTCTTTCAAGGTATGCTAAAAGCACTTGACATGGGCAATTCTACATCCTTCCTAATTTGCAGTTGAGACACCATTGTAGAATGGCAAGAATTTATGTGTGGCAGCTCTCTAACATTTTAATTTATTTATTTTTAATTGAAAGAGAATTGCTTTACAACATTGTGTTGGTTTCTGCCATACATCAACATGAATCAGCCACAGTTCTTTACTTTAAACACTCACAGGCAAACTTTCAATGAGCAACATGTTTAGTTTTTTTTATCATTCTTTTGTTTTCCCTCAGTTCTGTTTTTTTCTGATTATATTTCTTTTGAATATAACTGTTGACTTCAAATCTAGTTATAAAAATCTGGTCTTATATTTTACAAATCATCACTTTTTACTTTTCCAAATAATTACCTTTTAAATATTGAATAACTCATTTTAATTGTATTTCATAAGAAGTCATTCTGCACTCAGTTGAAAATAAGATAAAACAAGCTGACCCTTCACCCCAGAGAGTTTGAAGAGGAAGATGAGGGTCAGAAGAGCAGCTAGGAACTGCAGCGAGGGATGTGGCCAGCCTCAGTCTATCTCAGGGAAGGAGTCAGGCACAAACGCCAGGACCTCACTCCCCACCCTCCAGTCCTGCTGGGGCCTCTCCCGGTTGACCCAAACCAGCTGAAGCCAGAGGGCAAGGAAACCTATGGAAGCCATCCTTTGAGGTCAGTCTCCAGGGCAGAGGGCAGGCTGGAGGACAGAGGAAGTACATTTATGAGGGAAGGATGTGGACAGAGACACAGTCTGTGTCCTAGGGTGTGTATTGGCTTTGTGGGGTAATAGGCAAAGAGACTTTGGCCAATACTTTGGCCACCTGATGTGAAGAACTGACTCATTGGATAAGATCCTGATGCTGGGAAAGATTGAAGGCAGAGGATGAGTTGGTTGGATGGCATCACCGACTCAATGGACATGAGTTTGAGTAAACTCATGGAGTTGGTGATGGACAGGAAAGCCTGGCATACTGCAGTTCATGGGGGTCACAAAGAGTCAGACACAACTAACAACTGAACTGAGGCAAAGAGACAATCACAAGGCAGGATAATCAGTGCCAGGATGGAAGGAAAACCAGAGTCCTCTGGGAGCATACGTCTGATTCAGGGCACGTCTAACCAGCCTGGGCACTCATGTGGGAACAGAGGTAGTCAGGTCTGGAGTGGCTTCCTAGGGCATGTGATATGTGAGCTGAGGAATGAGAGGGAACAGTAGTTAGCCAGGAGACAGGGCCAAGAGGAGTGAGGGTAAAGGTACCGCAAAGGGAACAGCCCGTTGAAAGGCATATATGCTGAATGACAGGAACAAGGAACAAAGCGGGTGAAGCAGAAGGGGTGAGCCTAGTCAGATCATTCTTGGCCAAGGAATGTGACTTTATCCTGAAACAGACCAAGTGGAAAGTTTATACTGCAGAAGGAATGACTGAGAAGGTCTTGAATTTGAAAAGGAAGCCTCAGAGTCTGCATTCAGGAAGGAGCAGAGATAATAATAGTAATAGTAATAGCTAAGCCTGAGAGAGGGCTAATTTGGTGCCACACATTGTTCTAAGCTCTTAATACGTGTTTTAATTTAATACTCCCAGCAACACTGCCAAAAAGATGCTGCTATTACTCCCTCATTATAGATGAAGAAACTGAGGCACGGGGAGTTTGGGGACTGGTCTGAAATCACACTTAGTGCGTAAAAAGAGCTAGAATTTGAACCCAAGTCATCTGGCTCCAGCATCAGTGCTCTTAACCACCACCTTGGGGCAGGGAAGCAAGCCAGAGTTGGGCAACTGGGGCCAAGATTGGGGCAGGGGGTTTTAAAGCTGACATCTGCCTTCTATGTCTCCTGTATGGAGAGCCAGGTGAGTGTAAAAGCCCTGGCTAACCCCTTCCAAACCAGCTACTCCTCAGTACCTTATTTGTCCTTGCCCACACCCCTGAGATGCACAAACCTCTTATCGGTGCTGGCTGAGCTTGTCCCATCTCCGTTGTGCATCTTGGCTTATGATGTAATGGCAAAAAACCATCTTGTGATGGCAAGAGATGGGAGACACAGACTCAAGCCCCAGCCCGATCCTATGGCCCTGATCAAGTCACCAACCCATGGGGCTCCTGTGAAAACTGACTAGCCTTCTTCCAAGGGCTCCCCTTTTGTCTTTTTGCACAGCCTGATACAAGTTTGCTGTCTTCCCCACATTCCTTCCCGCTCTGGACATTTTGGTAATCGATAGCTATCTTATGTTACTTCTGATCTCTGACTGTCAGTACTTGCTTTTTCAGCTGATCTGTGCTGCTTCCAAAGTATTTCATCATCTGCTAACGTAGAATAGTTCCTGGGTTCCTATCAGTGGCACAAACAAGCCATTCAATGCATGTGTTTGTGTGTGTCTGTGTCTCTCTCTCTGTCCCAAGGGAACAGGGCACTGCTGAACTCAGGCTGATTATTACCTTATGGTCTGTCAGCAAACTGTGTTCACAAGAAAGCAATTTGCTGTTATGTCTCTTGCAGTGATGTCATGTTGCTCATGTTTTGTGTTTTTCAGAGTTCATTAGTTTTTATGCATCCTTGGTTAATATCTAGCTCAATGGATTTTGTAAGTGAAATGCCCCCAAACGCAAAGTCATCCTCTTAAAATATAATTGAAAATACGTGCACATTAACTTTGTGTTGCTGACTCTGGATATTATAATCACTAAGGGCACAGGATCCTGGAGTTAGACTGCTGGGTTTGAATCCTGACTCAGCCATGGCTAGCTGTAAAATACTTAACAGCTTTAAGCTTCAGTTTCTTGACCTGAAGAATAGAAATGATTAAATGAAAGAGTCTATGTGAAAACTTTTAGTACGCTGCCTGACTCAGGGTAAGTCCTCAATCATCACTGGGTGTGTGCTTATTTGCTTCAGTTGTATCCAATTCTGCGACCCTGTGGACTATAGTCTGCCAGTCTCCTCTGTCCATGGAATTCTCCAGGCTAGAATACTGGAATGAGTGGCCATGCCCTCGTCCAGGGGATCTTCCCAACCCAGGGATTGAACCTGTGGGTTCTTACATCTACCTGCATTGGCAGGTGGGTTCTTTACCACTAGTGCCACCTGGAAAACCCCAATCATCACTAGCCATGATTCTTATCATCCCAACTGCACTTGTATCAACAAGGCAGGAAATTGCTCAAGCTGCACGGCCAAGCTAGGAGGGGTACATGTGTTTCAGCTCAAGAGTTCTTAGTCTAGTGAGGCTCTTGAACTCAGAGGCACTGGCACTGTCAAGTTTTCCTTACAGTTGAGCCATTACTTCTACTGATCAATGAAACTGATATAATGCCCCATTTTGTGAGCACCAGCCATGTGCCTAGAGCTATCAGTGTTGAGAAGAGCAGTGTGCTTTAATTGGCTAGAGTGAGCAATCCAATTATGGAAAGAGTGAGAAATGATGATGAGATCAGGAATATAAACAACTTGGCTAGGGATCACTGAAGGTCGGGAAAAGGAATGGGGTGCAGTACCATGTTGGGACAGAGCCAGTCATCCTCTGGGCCTATAGATGGAGTTATGGAGAGGATACTATGCCAAGCCTGAGGCCACAGATCCTGAGGGACCACCAGCAGCCCTAGGCTGTCTAAGGAAGAGGAGCAGAGGAGTGACCATCTGGTTGGAAGAGGGAGCTGGGGGACATGGTTGAGTCCCTTGAGACTAGGGGAGAGAAATGAGCCCAGAGCAAAAGACTTCACATCAGAACTCTGCACACCCATGCCCTATTCTCCCCGGGGCTTCCTTGCCCACAGACAAGAAATTAACTTGGTGGAAAGTCAAGCAGAGTCCCACAGGGATGCCTTCAAAGCCAGACCTGTGACTGACGGTGTTGCCTGACCCTTCAGCATACCTCAGAGAATCTTTCCATCTGCAGATGTACTGTGCTCACAGAGACAACTGCAAAGGGTTCTTTTGGTTTGGGAGCTGTTCCAGCATTTGCCTTATGTGGAATGGGAATGGGATGCCCAGAACTTAGTGAACTTTTTTTTTTTTCCCATCTAGAATGAAGAGGCTGCTCATTTCATTCACTTTATGAAAAGTGGATCTAGGGTTGGGGTTTTTTTTAATTAATTAATTAATTTACTTATTTATTTGGCTGTGCCAGGTCTTAGCTGTGGCATGTGGGATCTTTTAGGTGTAGCATCTGGGACCTAGTTCCCTGACCAGAGATCGAACCCAGGCCTTCCACACTGGAAGCTCAGAATGTCAGCTACTAGACCACCAGGGAAGTCCCTCAGGTTGAGTGTTTAGAACATCTAAAGAAAGATTTGTCAGGAGGTGGCTGGTGTGAACACTCAGAGATTGCTCTTTCTTCCTAGAGCACCAGCTTTGGAGTCCCAGCATTTCATCTTGGCTCAGCCAGTCTCCAGCCATGTGGCCTTCATGAAGTTGCTTGACTATGCTGAGTCTTGGCTCTCTCACCTGTGACTGGAGGTGAGAATAGGAGGTGTATGTATGAAGTCGCCACGGGTCACTCTCATAGATTAAGAATTAAATGAAATAACAAGTGATGAGTTTAGTACATTATTGGGCATATGGTACATCCTTGATAAATGATATCCCCAGTAAACTTTACAGTGTTTTAGGGGAGCCCAATGGCAGAAGCATTTGAAAAGATAGATGTAGATGATGGCTATTTCTTAGAACCTCCCCCATCTACAACCCCAGAGCCTGTTGGCATTTGCTCAGTGAGGCCCTTCATCCTCTTTACTCTTGCTCAGAGCTGAGACTGTTGCCCTAGGGCTGTTCAGGACACAGCCTCTGTTGCTACAAGAATCCTCCCTCTCCCCAGGCTAACCACAGGTCAGCCACCTGCATAACATGGCTACAGGAACTCAAAGAGAAAGAAAAATGTTAACACTGAACCACAGTTTATTCATTGACCATTCGGTTGATGGGCAGTAGGTTTTTGCTATCATGAACAGAACTGTTAGGAATCTTCCTTGTACAAGTCTCCTGTTTTACATGGGCAAGAATTTCTCTAGGACATAGAGTGGCATTGATGGGTTTTAAGGCATGAGAATATTCAGCTTTATGAGATAGAAACTATTTTCCAAAGTGGTTATATCAATCAACACGCCCAGCAAACAACATATAAGAGATTTCAAGCTCTGAATCCTATGGTGTTGTCAAGAAACAGTCAAAATGATGAACCATCTACAAACATTGTTGTTTATATGAATCTTAGCAATATAATATAAACTGAAAAAAATCCCACAAGGATATATATGGCATACTTTATATAATCTGGAAAACAACTACAGATAAATTATGTATATATACTTTAGGACTAACCTAGATAGCATATTCAAAAGCAGAGACATTACTTTGCTGACTAAGGTCTGTCTAGTCAAGGCTATGGTTTCTCCAGTAGTCATGTATGCATGTGAGAGTTGGACTGTGAAGAAGGCTGAGCGCCAAAGAATTGAACCTTTTGAACTGTGGTGCTGGAGAAGACTCTTGAGAGTCCCTTGGACTGCAAGGAGATCCAACCAGTCCATTCTGAAGATTAGCCCTGGGATTTCTTTGGAAGGAATGATGTTAAGCTGAAACTCCAGTACTTTGGCCACGTCATGCAAAGAGTTGACTCACTGGAAAAGATTTTGATGTTGGGAGGGATTGAGGGCAGGAGGAGAAGGGGACGACAGAGGATGGGATGGCTGGATGGCATCACCGACTCGATCATAAGTTTCAGTGAACTCCAGGAGTTGGTGATGGACAGGGGGGCCTGGCGTGCTGCGATTCATGGGGTCGCAAAGAGTCGGACACGACTGAGTGACTGAATTGAACTGAAGATAAAATAAAGCTAGAGCAAAGGGAACTCAAGGGAAGGAGATATTGGCATACTCATATTCAGAGTACCATTATTCACAACAACCAAACGTTATAAGAAATGTCTATTAACAGATGAATGGATAAACAAATGATATAATCAGACAATGGGAAATTATTTAGCCTTAAAAAGGGAAAGAAATTCTGACACATTTTATAACATGGATGAACCTTGAGGACACAGTGCTAAGCCATCACAAAGATGTATGATTCCACTTGAATGCAGTACCCAGGGCAGTCAAATTTGTAGACAGAAGTAGAAGGGTGGTTACTGGGGCTGTGGAGAGGAAGGAATAAGGGGTTGTTTTTTAATGAGTACAGAGTTTCTATTTTTCAAGATAAAAGGTGTTCTGGAGATTCATTGCAAAATGATGTTAACATGCTTAACACAACTGAACTTTCCACGTAGAAGTGATTAAGATGGTAACTTTTACATTGTGTGCATTTTAACACAGATAAACAAACAAGCAAGAGGAAGTCAAAGGAGCATGATATTCAGGAAAGTGGTTATCTAGGATGGTGATTGGAGGAGTGGATGTGATGGAAAGACTGGGGTGTGGAGAAGTACTATATACATATGTCAGTGTTGCTGACAAGGTCCTAACTTCCATTTTGAGGGGTAAATTCCCTTAAAAAAGAATGGTAATTATATTTTAAAAATAAACAAACATATAACAATGCTCCTGTAAGCACTAATAATGAGAGAATGTCATCAACCAGGAATTAGATCAATTTTACTCTCTACAATGCGAAGAATCTGACACGACTGAGTGACTGAACTGACTGACTGACTGACTCTCTATAACTGAGGTACAGAAACAGTTGTCCTCAAGGTTCTGCCCAAGAAATTATAAACTTTTTAAAATATTTTACAATAAGAGTTTAACTCCCACCCTACCAACTAACATATTCCTCTTGTCATTTTTATAAAGTCTTGAATTAAAGAACCTTGCCAGGTATGACTGCAGGTAGAAGCCTTAACCAGGCAGACCCCCATTTGGCAATCTCAGTCAAAACTCTGGCACCCAAAACAGGCAAATAAGGTGGGAAACTTGCCCTTATAGGAAGGTAATGTTTAAAAGAAGCCAATAGGCTAATTTATTAATTAACCCTGGTGAGAATTTGGTTCCAAGTTGGCCAGTCAGTGCTCCTAAATTTTCTATACGATTAATCCATAAAAATTTGATAATTGACTTATTCTGACCCAAAATTGTTATAGAATGCTGGTTTAACAAGGTTCTCTGTTCAGGTCTGTTTATATAACAGGGTATAACAACATGGTTTTAGAACTGAAAGTAACTTTAAAGATCGGCTCATCTAGAAATGGCAAACAGTTGGCACGTACAGTACTAGTTCTCAGACTCCTGCCCACGACAGACATTGCTACTCAGTCACGGCACACCTTCCCCTTAAGCCTGTCTACCTCAGAATCTCTTCTAACACAGCATTCTGCATGAGATCAAACCCATTTGGCATCTTTGACCTAGACCAATCCTCTGCTTGTACAGATGGAAAAATAAGCAAAGGAAGTGACTGGCCAGGGTCACATCACAAGTCCAGAGGCTTTTCCACTACTCTTGAGTCATCCTTGCCTTTAGGGCTCTGACATTGTCACCACAAGAATCCCAACCTTTGCTGCTTTGTTGAATCACAGCAAGAATCCCAACCCTGGTTGCTGTTATGAGCTGAATCCATTTTACAGCCCCATCCACAGGCAGTTTTCCTTCTGGGACTTGCAGGCCTCTCTGGCTCCCTGTCCTTTCAGGTGTAACTGCTGCTTTTGGCAAGGCTTTCCACGGAGAAGAAAGCATCTTCTCAAGATCCATGATGTTCTGTTGGCATCACTCCAAGCCAAATCATCACAAACAACAGTGCCAGGTCTGGGGCAGAGGTAACCCATCACATCATTCAGCAGGGACATGGTCCCTCTAAGGCTGTCTTGTCACCATGGAGCAGATTCCCTTCATGTCATGGGATGATTCCCTCTCGCTTACTCCATGAATGACCAGAGCATTGCTTCTCTAAGAAAACCTACAAATTTCAAATTGTTGGAGAAAGGAAATAGAGGTGAAATTGTAGGAACACGTAAACTGGAGAAAGACAGGCAGCGGCTAAGGGCCTTTCCCTTTGAAGCACCATGAAATGGTAGCCTGGAGGTCTCATTCCTTTGAAAGGGACATCCGAGCAGGTAGGGCATGATCACCTTCCCTTCAATCACGTAAGGACCTTTCACAACCTCGGCCAAGCTGCTCAATTTGTTGTTGTTGCTTCATTATTTATTTATGTGGCTGTATCAAGTCTTCGTTGTGGCATGCAGGATCCTCAGCTGCGACATGCAAACTCTTAGTTGCGGCATGTGGGATCTAGTTCCCTGACCAGGAATCAAACCCAGGCACCCTGCATTGGGAGCACAGAGTCTTAGCCCCTGAACCACCAAGGAAGTCCACAAGCTGCTAGATTTGAATTACACTTCACATGCTTTTGCCAGACCCTCTTCTAGTTGAGAAGTGAACACTTCATCTTAAGACCACAGGAAAGGCTTTGGAGATACTTGGTCCAAGTGTCTCATTTCAGACCAGAGAAAGTGGAGCATGGATCAGACACGGGCTGGCCTCAGGCCACACGGAGTCAAAGCCCAAAGTCAGAGCTCACAGCTTCTGCCTCTGGAACAAGACTCTTCATCTGCTTTTTCCTAACCAGTGGGCCTTGCTTGGTGTCCTGGGAAAAGGATGTATCAAAGACAGCAGAGAAACTCACATCTGAAGGCTAGCCTTACCAGGTCCCCCAATGAAATTGAGGGATCTCAAAATTGGAGGGTGAAATTGACACAAGCAGGGGTTGGAATCAGCACGGAACCTGGCATGGTGCTATGGCCAGTGGAGATTTGCTCTTTTAATCCTCTCAACAAATCTGGGCAATTTAGACCCTTTTCATGGATGAGAACATGGGGGCTCAGACACAGTAAGCACCTTGTCTAAGTTGGCCTCTCAATAGGAGATGTTGGCTGTGCCATTTGAACCCAGAGAGGTCAGCTCTGAGAGCCTGGTCCTTCCTTTCTGACCCCCACTCAGGATCACCCCTAGGCAACACAGAGTCAAGCCAGTCACTTGTGGATTTTTAAGAACTCAGATAAAAGTATATTTCATTTTGATGATTCCAAGTCCTGGGTAAGCAAAGGAGATTATGGGTAGGTATGGTAAAATGTTATTTCTGTGTGTAGGATATATAATCCTTTTAGGAGAATAAAATTTTCTCAAGCCACTTGGCAGTAACTATTTTTATAGATCCATTCTATTATAAGGTATTATACTTCTAGCTCCTGGGCTGCATCTTCAAAATTTTGCATTTAATGTTTAAAATGAAATAAATACTTATTTGTATAAGGTATACTGTTTACACCTTATTACAAACTTGGGGAATGCAGTTGAAATTGGGGTGTCCTAGGGGCTTCCCTCATAGTTCAGTCGGTAAAGAATCTGCCTGCAATGCAGGAGACCCAGGTTCGATTCCTGGGTTGGGAAGATTCCCTGGAGAAGGAAATGGCAACTCACTCCAGTATTACTGCCTGGAGAATCCCCTGGGCAGAGGAGCCTGGCAGGCTACAGTCCATGGGGTCGCAAGAGCTGTACATGACTTAGCAACTAAACAGCACCACCACTATAAGTCCTTTAAGGGCAGGAAGATCCATGGTTTCAAGCAGGGGCTCTTCTGCACATGCTGTCTCATAATGAGAATATTACTTAATAATTCAGCTAAATTCTTATTGCTAGACATTAACAGCCAACCCTCTGTATCTATGAGTTCTACACCCACGGATCCAAATTATTCGATGGACTTACCTGGTAGTCCAATGGTAAGATTCCATGCTTCCAATGCAGCAGTTGTGGGTTTGATCCCTGGCTGGGGAACAAAGATCCTACATGTGTGGGGTGTGACCAAAAAAATATTCAAAAACATTCCAGAAAGTTCCAGAAAGCATAACTTGAATTTGCTGCATGCATTTACATTGTATTAGGTATTATAATCTAGAAATAAGTATATGCAGGAGAGGATGTGTGTGGGTTATATTGAAATACCACTTCATTTTATAGAAAGGACTTGAACATCCATGATTTTGGTTTCCGTGGGGGTCCTGGAACAAACCATTCATGGATGTGAGGGACCACTGTATATTGTTTTCAGTTTTTAAAATGTGATCAGCTACATTGTAACAAGTATCCCTTAGTTAGGTGATGGCTGATATACAACAATATTTCTTTATAATTATTAGAAATTATAGATCAGATTTAAGACTTTTATAGATATTGCCAATTGGCCTTTATGAAAGTTGGTTCAATTTACATTCTCAGCAGTGTACGAAAGGCCCATTTTCTCAAATTAACACCGGGTTTGCATTTTAAACAATTATTAGCAAAACTGAATATTGTTTTACATATTCATTGGTCATTTGTATTTCTTCTTTTCTGAATTACACTTCATTTCCTTGCCTCATTTTTCTCATTATTTTGCTTGTCTTTTTCCCATTAGTTGACAAGTACTTTTATATAGTGGACATATTATTTCCACACTTCAATCTACTTCATTGTGTAGAAATAAAAAAATCTGTTATGCGATATCAGAAAAACAAATTAAAAGACAAAAAGACAAATGGAGAAAAACAAAATTTTTAGTGATGTAACACTTTCTTTTTAGCCTCATGCTTAGAAAGTCCTTAATCATCCCAAAGGTTATAGAAAAATCCATTTTTGTTTTCTATCCATTTGTTAGTATGTTTATAGTTTTTATTACTAACATCTAAGCCTTTACAAGAACTGGAATTAATTTCTGATGTGAGGTTTAAAGCAGTAATGATCTAACAATTTTTTCCAGGTGGGAAGTTCTCTGCTCTGCCGTAACTTATTTCATAAGCCTGTCTTTCTTTGAAGATTTCAAATGCCATTTTATTACATCCTAATGTACATTCTCATGAAAATTTGGATTTGTTTCTAGACTTCCTAGTCTATTCTGTGAATCCTGGTTTCTTTTAAATTCTAAAGCTATAGCTAGCTCTTCCAGGGAGATGATAACTCTTCTCTGGTGGCTCAGAAGGTAAAGAAACTGCCTGCAATGCAGGATACCCAGGTTCAATCCCTGGGTTGGGAAGATCCCCTGGAGAGGGGAATGGCTACCCAGTCCAGTATTCTTGCCTGGAGAATCCTATGGACACAGTCCATAGGTTCACAAAGAGTCAGAAATGACTGAGCAACTATTATTATTATACCTATTCCAACAAGGGCTCCCAAATCATCAGAAATGGATTTTGCATAGCGTTGGAGGTTTCTGTTTATATTCTTATCTCTTACACTAGACAGGGAGTTTCTTGAGGGCAGAGGATCTGTCTGATTCCTCTTTGAACCCAAAGTGTCTACTATGGTGCAATAAAAGGAGGACACAGCAGCTCACAGAGAAGGGGAACAAACCCCAGGCAGAGGGTGGCCAGATTCAGCAAATGAAAGTACAGTGGGATTCGAACAACAAATCAACAATAAATAATTTTTGAATGAAAATAATTGGGATCTATTTGTCCTAAAATATTATCTGTTGCCTATCTGAAATTCACTTTTAAGTGGGAGTCCTATATTTTATCTGGTAACCCTACCCGGACTGGATTCAGGAGAAGTGGCTTTGGTTCTGCCTCTGCCAGGACTGCTACGAGACCTTGGAAAAGCCATGGAACCTCTCCAGACCTCAGTTTGTCATTGGGGAATTAGGACTTGGTTCGTTCCACAGACATTTATTGATCAAGGACACACGACATACCAGGTTCTCTCAGGCAGCTGCGTGGCAAAACACAGGACTGGGAGGCAGGAGGTGGAGTTCTGACTCAGGTTCCCACCACCCACATGATAAGACTACCAGGGAGAAACCAGGCTAGGTGAGCTCTCCAGTGCCTCCTACCCTGCATTTCCACAACCCACCCAGACATCCCGATCAGAATTCTCACACTCCTTGGACTTTGCATTTGGCCTCAGCCCTTTGCTAGGCACTCTGCACTGGCCAACAGGAATTCATCTTCTGCAGGCCAAAGGCAGCAACTGACACAAGCTCAAGTTAGAAGGGCCCAGCTGGCTGAGTACAAGGACACGTGATACAACCTTTCATATACCTGCAGAGGCAGCATCGCAGGCCAGGGGGCCACTGACTCACAGCCCTCCTCCGAAAAGCCCCAGGGACCTTGACCCCAGTGGAGTGGTGCAGACTTTCTGCTCTTTAAACCTTCCTTTGCATGCAAAGGGAAAACAGCAGTCTTCTTTTCTGATACCTCCCAACACGGGATAGCAGACTGAACAAGCCCAGAAGACTTGGGCCAGGTGGAGAAGCATTCTGTTTCTCCTTTTTCCCTCCACACTATTCCTGTGTACACAGGAGACACAAGCCCACACAGCCTATGTACTTGGTACAAATGGCCCCTGCGTGCAAGCTAAGTCACGTCAATCATGTCGAACATTTTGCAACCCTATGGACTGTAGTCTGGCCAGGATCCTCTGTCCATGGGATTTCCCGGGCAAGAATACTGGAGTGGGTTGCCATTCCCTTCTCCAGGGGATCTTCCCAACCCAGGGATCGAACCTGGGTCTCTTACATCTCCTGCACTGGCAAGTGGGTTCTTTACCACTAGAGCCAGCCAGGAAGCTCCCGAATAGCCCCTAGTTTGTGCCAACTATAGTGCTAAGCACTGGAGTTACAATAGTGTGCAAAAACTGGCCCAGCCCTTGCTGCCATGGAGCTTACAGTCTAGTGAGGGAGATGGCCGTGAATCACCTGGTCAAGCTTATTTAACTGGAAAAGTATAAAGAGATACAAGGGCATATTAGTAGGAAATCTATGTTGAGGGGATGGGTAGTCAATATCCCAATCAAAGGAGACTTGCGCAGGAGTTCACTATTCTAGGAGAGGTATTTCTGGAAGAAAGAACTGTATGTGCAAAGGTCCTGAGGTGGGAGGGTGTGCCTTCAAGGATCTGAAGGGCTTCAACTTATGAATGGGTTGAAGACAGGGAGGGAACACACCGTTCAATTCATAATAGAAGAGAAACACTATTTACTCAAAGAAAGGGGTTTGCTAGTCAGACAAGAGAGGAGGAAATGGCACCCCACTCCAGTACTCTTGCCTGGAAAATCCCATGGACGGAGGAGCCTGGTAGGCTGCAGTCCGTGGGGTCGCTAAGAGTCGGACACAACTGAGCGACTTCACTTTCACTTTTCACTTTTATACATTGGAGAAGGAAATAGCAACCCACTCCAGTGTTCTTGCCTGGAGAATTCCAGGGACGGTGGAGCCTGATGGGCTGCTGTCTATGGGGTCACACAGAGTCGGACACGACTGAAGCGACTTAGCAGTCAGACAATAAAGAATTTGAGGGCTCTGAGCCCCCCAGTTATTTTATAAAGAACCTCTTAGAAAATGTCCAACACAACAGTTTCTTATCTTCAATACCTAAGATCCACAAGATCTCATGTTGGAACAGATATTATTCATCAAACTGCATTCATAATCATGCTGCATTCATTTTCCCAAGAGATATCCCAAGTTATATAGAGTGATATGTTTGTTGAGAAAATTATAGGCCAAAGGAAAGACTCTTCTTGTTTTTGTTTACAGTCCAGTCTTATTATGAATCATATTAGATTTCTATGGGGTACTTTGCATTTTGCAAATAATGCTCAAGTCAGAGGCTCGAAAAGAGTACCAGTTTTGGAGGCAAAGATTCTTGCATTCAAATTCCAGCCGAGGGCCCATGGGCAAGTCACTAGCCCACTCCAATCCTATATCCCTGTTGAGTAGACCACCTACTTCTCACCATTTGCAAGGAAGGAGGTAATGTATGTATAGTTCCCACTCTGCTCAGCACACAGGAGGAGCTTTGTAAGTTTAAGTTGCCTTCTCCACCATCCTAATATATTTGTTAAAGATGGGAGGCGAGAAGTATGTGGAAATGGGATGGAGAGAACTGTACCAGGGAGGCTTCAACTATATACTTCACAATCCTACCAATCAAATCTCTGAATAAGGCCTCAGCTTTCCCTACATAAACATAGGCAGGACATGGGTGAGCAGGAAGAAGAGGAACTTGGCTTTGTTGGTTCCAGCTGGACCCTTCTGATTCCATAAACTGGGCTTCTCCGCCTGGTTCCTTCCCACCTCACAGGCCCTGTTTTCATGCACTGAAGCTCTTGGCCAAGTTCAAGGCTGTGCAAAGGGTGGAGGCAGGGAAGGGAGAGGCACTTTCCCCAGACAGCCTGTAGGTGGCACCAGAGCAGCGCAGGAGCTGGGCGTGGGTCTCCAGCCATCCTGAACACCCAGCAAGGCAGAGGTGGTGAGGACCTCTCAGCAGGGCAGGGACTCGGTGGGCAGCCAGCCAGGCTGGGGTATGTGTCTGCACCATTAGAAAATGACAGAACAGTCCTCTGGCTAATTTCCTCTCTTTGGTAGAATGATCATGTGACTTACCATTCAAATCCAGACACTGATCTATCGCTCAAATCCAGACTCTGTGAGAGTGAAAGCGTGCACTATTATTAATTGCTCCCAGGACGACAGGCTTAAACACACCTGTCCCTGGCACCTTACCATCAGGTCACTTTTTTCTTCATTGTTTCCATTCTTTCAATTTTTAAAAAATTTTTAATTGGAGGATGATTGCTTTACAACGTTGTGTTGGTTTTCTGCCATACAACAACGTGCATCAGTCATAAGTATATATATGTCCCCTCCCTACTGAACCTCCCTCCCACACCCCAGTCCCGTCCCACCCTCTTGGTTGTCAGAGAGCATCGGGTTGAATTCCCTGTGTTCTACAGCAGCTTCCCACCAGCTGTCTGTTTTACACATGGTAATATATATGTTTCAATGTTACTCTCAATTTGTCCCACCCTGCTTTAATTTTTTTTTAATACAGTATTTNAGACAGGTCCCGTCCCACCCTCTTGGTTGTCAGAGAGCATCGGGTTGAATTCCCTGTGTTCTACAGCAGCTTCCCACCAGCTGTCTGTTTTACACATGGTAATATATATGTTTCAATGTTACTCTCAATTTGTCCCACCCTGCTTTAATTTTTTTTTAATACAGTATTTTTCCCCCAATCACCAGTGTCTTTGAAAATGCCCTTGCAGTAGGGTATTTTAGATCTTGAAACAAGTGCAATAGCTTCTCAAGTCTGAACAGAGTCTCTCTGAACCCTCTCCAAGGCTGATTTTAGCTTCCAGTCAGTAGATTCTGTGTTCCCTGGGATGCCAGCCCCAAGGCTCAAGAGTTAAAGATGTCAGATGTGGAACAGTGACCCTCGTCTCAACTGCAGTGGGTGCATCATATGACGGTCTTCTTTACCAAATTTATTTCTGTAATTTTGTTCTGAATGCTTACACCCTTTATCTCTTTGAATTTAACTATATTGGTTTATTGAATTGCAAATAGACAAGTCTTATTAAGCAGGATTCTTGTATTTCCAAGATCATCCTGTTAACTCCATTCAGTCCCAAATTAGCATGTCATTTATCCCCTTGTTTCTGAATCCTTTTCACTTAATAGTCTCACAAACATCCATCCGTAGCAACAAGGGCTCAAACTTTTCTCACTTCCATTTTTAGTTGATTCAGTGATATCCAAGTAATGGTTTTGTCAGGGGGAGTCATTAGTAGAGAATCATGCCTTTAAATGTATTTTTAGAGTTGAATTTTGCTAGTTAATAGCCTATCTCTTTGTCATTCACACTCACTACAAATAACTAAAGATTCCTGTCTTAACCTAAAATCCAAGTTAGGCATTTTGCTTTATCTGAATAGAGTAGATACTGTGAGAAATAAAAAAGTTTTTACTGAAATGTTCTCAGGTGGCTCAGGACTGTAAAGAATCTGCCTCTGATGCAGGAGACTTGGTTTCAGTCCTGGGGTCGGGAAGATGCCCTGGAGAAAGGAATGGCAGCCCACTCCAGTATTCTTGCCTGGAGAATTCCATGGACAGAGGAGCCTGGAGGCCTGCAGTCCATGGGGTTGCGAAGAGTCTGACGCTTGACTGAGCGACTAACGCTTTCAAGAACCATATGGTCACAAACATGCATGTAAGCAAGAGGAAAATTAGGCTCTAGATGTTACGGGAAGAGGCGGGATCCCTTCCAGCGCCTGATGGTGAGCTCTTGCCTGATATTCAGAAATGAATTGTCTGAGGAGAAAAGTGCTAACCAAGCAAGAAACTGTTGGGAAGGGGTGCCTGGCAGAGAGCAGGAGAGTAAGGGAACGCGGGAGCACTGCTCTGCCACGTGGCTCAGTCTCGGGTTTTATGGTGATGGGATTCCTTTCCAGGTTGTCTCTGGCCGATCCCTCTGACTCAGGGTCCTCCTTCCTGGTGGCTCAGCACCACTCAGCCAAGATGGATTCCAGCCAGGAGGATTCTGGGAGATTGGTAGGCCATATGGACTGGACTCTCCTCTCTCCTTTTGACGTTTTTTGGTTTGGTGGTAGGTTGTTAGTTTCACATTCTTTACCAGGCCTTCCTGCTGCAAGATAACTCATGCAAGTAGCTAATATCNCATTTTGCTTTATCTGAATAGAGTAGATACTGTGAGAAATAAAAAAGTTTTTACTGAAATGTTCTCAGGTGGCTCAGGACTGTAAAGAATCTGCCTCTGATGCAGGAGACTTGGTTTCAGTCCTGGGGTCGGGAAGATGCCCTGGAGAAAGGAATGGCAGCCCACTCCAGTATTCTTGCCTGGAGAATTCCATGGACAGAGGAGCCTGGAGGCCTGCAGTCCATGGGGTTGCGAAGAGTCTGACGCTTGACTGAGCGACTAACGCTTTCAAGAACCATATGGTCACAAACATGCATGTAAGCAAGAGGAAAATTAGGCTCTAGATGTTACGGGAAGAGGCGGGATCCCTTCCAGCGCCTGATGGTGAGCTCTTGCCTGATATTCAGAAATGAATTGTCTGAGGAGAAAAGTGCTAACCAAGCAAGAAACTGTTGGGAAGGGGTGCCTGGCAGAGAGCAGGAGAGTAAGGGAACGCGGGAGCACTGCTCTGCCACGTGGCTCAGTCTCGGGTTTTATGGTGATGGGATTCCTTTCCAGGTTGTCTCTGGCCGATCCCTCTGACTCAGGGTCCTCCTTCCTGGTGGCTCAGCACCACTCAGCCAAGATGGATTCCAGCCAGGAGGATTCTGGGAGATTGGTAGGCCATATGGACTGGACTCTCCTCTCTCCTTTTGACGTTTTTTGGTTTGGTGGTAGGTTGTTAGTTTCACATTCTTTACCAGGCCCTCCTGCTGCAAGATAACTCATGCAAGTAGCTAATATCTTCCCTGGCCAGGGCAGGTGGTTTCAGTCGTGGTTCCCCTAACATAAATATATAAAATGTTAAACTGTTGTTTTTAGAGACAAGATTGTCTGTGTTTATTTTTTATTTTACATATGGTGAGGTACACATATCTTAAGTGTATAACTTAATGACTTTTTGCATATATATACACTGGTGTGGGCACCCCACTCCAGTACTCTTGCCTGGAAAATCCCATGGACGGAGGAGCCTGGTGGGCTGCAGTCCATGGGATCGCGAAGTCGGGCACAACTGAACGACTTCCCTTTCACTTTTCACTTTCATGCATTGGAGAAGGAAATGGCAACCCATTCCAGTGTTCTTGCCTGGAGAATCCCAGGGCCGGGGGAGCCCGGTGGGCTGCCGTCTATGGGGTCTATAGAGTCGGACACGACTGAAGCGACTTAGCAGCAACCATGCCCAGCTCAATATAAAGTTTCCATTACCCTGAAAGTTTCCCTCATGTCTGCTCCCAATCTCGTTCCACCTCAAAAATAACTGTTCTGACCTCCAAAATCACAAATTAGTTTTGCCTGTTCGTGAACTTCATATCAATGGTATCATGCAGTATGTGATGATACCATATCAATGGTATCATGCAGTATGCAGCCTTTTGTGGCTGACTTCTCGCTCTCAGCATAATGCATGGGTGATTTATCCATGTCACTGGAGTGTACTGGGAGTTACTTATTTTTCACTGTTGCAGTTTTCCATATTTTTTTACTCTCCTATTTATGTCTATGGGCTTCCCAGGTGGCTCAGTGGTAAAGAATCTGCCTCCAATGCAGGACACAAGGGTTCCATCCCTGGTATGGGAAGATTCCCTGGAGTAGGAAATGGCAACCCACTCCAGGATTCTTGCCTGGAGAAACCCATGGACAGAAGAGCCTGGCAGGGTACAGTCCATGGGGTCACAAAAGAGTCAAATACGACATTGTGACTAAAACAACCACAATTTATGTCTAACTCAGTGTCTTATGGCATCTGTTCCTTTTGGCTGCTGCTGCTGCTAAGTCGCTTCAGTTGCGTCCGACTCTGTGCGACCCCATAAATGGCAGCCCACCAGGCTCCGCCGTCCCTGGGACTCTCCAGGCAAGAACACTGGAGTGGGTTGCCATTTCCTTCCCCAATGCATGAAAGTGAAAAGTGAAAGTGAAGTCACTGAGTCGTGTCCGACCCTCAGCGACCCCATGAACTGCACCCTTCCAGGCTCCTCCATCCATGGGATTTTCCTTTTGGCTAGATGGATATTAAAAGCCTTCATATCAATAGGGCATAGAAATTTTTAGAAAACAAAAGCCAAAATCATCCGGTCTTTTTTTTATATAGTCGTTAAAAAGCCATTTATTTCAAAAACTGTTGATGATTTATGTAACACTCATGAAATAAAATATATGAAATTAAAGCCATTTTTAATATTGTGGCATATTATAAATTGCACATATTTGAAAATTCTTCTCAAATGACATTGTAAACATAGCTAACTTATTATTTTTTTCATGTATTAGTAGCAATAAAGTCTGAATATTTAAAAAATTCCATTTTCTTAATAAAATTAAACATGAAAAAATCAATTAACTTTTTCCATATATAGGTCTCCCCAGCTTGGATCTTGCCCCAGAAAAGAGAACAAAAGCTATATGAAAACCTTAAGCATTAAGATATTTCAGAGTAAATAAGAACGAGTATAATGGAAATCAGTCCTGAATATTCATTGGAAGGACTGATGTTGAAGCTGAAACTCCAATACTTTGGCCACCTGATGCGAAGAGCTGACTTATTTGAAAAGACCCCGATGCTGGGAAAGATTGAAGATGGGAGGAAAAGGGGATGACAGAAGATGAGATGGTTGGATGACATCACCGACTCAATGGACATGAGTTTAAGTAAACTCCAGGAGCTGGTGATGGACAGGGAGGCCTGGCGTGCTACAGTCCATGGGGGCGCAAAGAGTCAGACATGACTGAGTGACTGAACTGAGTGGCTTTCTCTAAGAGGTAAAATGATAAAATTTTAAAATAATTTCATTTATTTTCCATACTTTCTACAGTAAGCATGTACTGCTTCTATCATGTAAATTATGCAGTTCTTCAAAAAGTTTCCTTTCTGCCTTAATACAGATGCAGGTGAAGGGAACAAAAATGAAAGCTATAATTCCCCCTCAGTACTCAAACGTTTGTTTTCTGTGTCTGTGTCTCTATTTCTGCTTTGGAAATAAGATTATCTATATCAATTTCCTTCTGATTTCACATGTATGCATTAATATAGATATTTGTGGGGTTAAAATTTTTTTTTAATTTATTTGTGATGGGTCCTTGTTGTGGCACAGGGATCTCAGTTGTGTCTCTCATTGCAGTCCATGCATGGACTCTAGTTGTGGCACATGGACTCCAGAGCACATGAGCTGAGTAGTTGTAGTGCTTGGTCTTAGTTGTTCCGAGGCATGTGAGAGCCTAGTTCCGCCATGAGGAATCAAATCTGCATCCCCTGCATAGCAAGACATATTCTCAGCCACTGGATCACCAGGGAGTCCCCATACATGATATTTGTTTTTCTCTTTCTGACTTACTTCATTCTGTATGACTATCTCTAGGTCCATTCACATCTATAAATAACCATTTTGTGGCTGAGTAATATTCCCTTGTATATATGTACTACATCTTCTTTATCCTTTCCTCTCTTGATGGACATTTAGGTTGCTTCCATGTCCTGGCTATTGTAAATAGTGCTGTAATTAACCTTGGGAGACATGCGTGCTTTTCAATTATGATTTTCTTTGGGTATATGCCTAGTGGGGGCATTGCTGGGTCACATGGGGGTAGTTCTATTTTTAGTTTTTTAAGGAACCTCCATACCTTTCTCCATAGTGTCTGTATCAATTTACATTCCCACCAACAGATCAAGAGGGTTCCCTTTTCTCCACCCCCTCTCCAGCATTTATAGTTTGTAGATTTTGCGATGATGGCCATTCTGACCCTGAGATGATCTCTCATTCTAGTTCTGATTTGCATCTCTCAAACAATTAGTGATGTTGTACATCTTTTCATGTGTTTGTTGGCTATCTGTATGTCTTCTCTGGAGAAATGTCTATTTAGGTCTTCTGACTATTTTTTGAGCTCCTCTAGCTGTTTTTACGTTCTGGAGGTCAACCCTTTGTCAGTTGCTTTGTTTGCAAATATTTCCTCCCATTCCGAGGGAAGTCTTTTCATCTTATTTATGGTTTCCTTTTTGTGCAAAAGCTTTTAAGTTTAATTAGGTCCCATTTGTTTATTTTTGCAAAACCATCCAGTCTTAAACCAAGTTTCCTCCTCATACCTGCAGCAATCAACCTTCTTCTGATGGTACTTTTCCTCACAAAATTGGTAGAAAATCAAGGAAACTTAAAGCTTTTCATTGTGTTATCAGCTGAGGGATACTTGCTATCTAGACAACAGGACTGAATATTTACAATTCGAAATGCTGAAATAACTGTAGCAAACCCTTCCATAGCACCTAATAGAATTCAAAGTACTTTACACATATCGTGCTGTGCTGTGCTTGGTGGCTCATCCGTGTCCGACTCTTTGCGACCTCATAGACTGTAGCCCACCAGGCACCTCTGTCCATTGGGATTCTCCAGGCAAGAATACTGGGGTGTGTTGCTCTCCTCCAGGGGATCTTCCCAACCCTGGAATCGAATCGGGGTCTCCTGCATTGCAGGCGGATTCTTCACCAACTGAGCTATCAGGGAAGCCCTTTACGTATATTATTTATCCTGAAAACAACTCTATGAAGTAGATACTATTATTGTCATCCTCGCTTTTCCAATGGGGAAATTGAGGCAAAGACAGGCCAAGTAACTGGCTCGAGGTTGTGGAGCCAGAATTTGAACCTGGATGATTCTGATTTCAGAGCCCTCATACTCCACTACCATCTTGTGCAGCGTGAGCCTTTCTGAAGTGTTTTCTTCTATCGGCCTGGGAGCAGTTTCTGAATAATTCAAATCTTATAAATTTGCTTCAAAGAATACAACTAAATTGAAGTGGAAGATCTAATATAGAATGTGTGGCATTCATGAATAAATTATAAGATGCCCTGGTTTTAAATAATAATTATTTGCTTATCTTGTGACTTCTGCCAGACGAGATGATGATGTGCCAAGCCTCATTTCCCTTCTCTTCCAGAAGAGGAGAAGGGCTCAGTGAGAGGCATGTTTTATCATAAAAATCTCATCAGCTTTATCATCTGGAAAGCTGTAGACAGGTTTGTGCAGTCTTAACTGGTTGAGACAGAGCTGGGTGCTGCCACTTGTAGCAGCGTGAGCTTAAGAAAACTGGTTTTGCCCTCGGTTCTGTTGCACAGGGTCATGTGAGCTTCGGCAGTTAACGTAAGTAATCAGCAGCTTTCTCAGAAATGATCAGGGCTCTAGGTGAGCTTGTCTTCAAGTTTCCTTCTGTTGATAAAGACAGGAAGTGGGGGCAGGCTGACTCTTCCACTTCTAGAAATCTGGTTATGAGCTTGATGGGGAAACGACCATGCTGATGGGGAGAGAGTATTTTAAAAAATCATTTATTTTTTTATTTCTGGCTGTGCTGGGTCTTCGCTGCTGCATGAGGGCTTCCTCGAGACGCGGCGAGCCGGGGCGTCTCTTGAGTGCGTTTCTCGGCTTCCCGTGGCGGTGGCTTCTCTCATTGCAGAACACTGACTCCAGGGAGCGTGGGCTGCAGTAGCTGGCAGCTCTTGGGCTTAGTCTGGATCTTCCCAGACCAGGGATCAAACCCATGTCTCCCGCATTGGCAAGTGAATTTTTTTTTTTACCAGGGAAGTCCAGGGAGATGGTGTTTTTATTCTCCAAGGCAGCCTTTTCCCCTTGCCATGCTCCACTCCGGAACTCAGCCCCTTTGAACAGCCTGAAGCCTGCACTCGGGGCCATACACCCAGTTTTCTGGCTTGTTTCTCAGCTTCCAGCTGTTGCTTGCTTGTTAACCTCTCCCACCACTGGTACAAGATCCATCCCCTGAATACCCCCTGCAGCGTGTAACCTTACCTCCCACCCAAGGGACCTTGCACCCTACAAGAGATATCTCCAACCTCAGTCTGGCATTCAAGGCTCTTCCTGATGTGGCCTTACCTCTTTCCACTCCACTGGGTCTCCCCTTGGCCCCTGCCAAATTGGGCCAGTTTTCCCCATACACAGACTGGGCTTTCCCACCTCCAGGCCTTTGCTTTCACTGCAGCTTTCCCCCGAATGCCTTCTTCCTCCCTCTCTCCAAGTCCAAATTATATCCTTCCTCCAAGGGCCTAACTTAACTACTAGGCCTCCAGAAAGAATACCTTCTCTCTCTCTCTCTCTCTCTCTCTGCTCTCTCTCTCAATAGTGGCCCTGTATGTGTACTTTTCTTGGACGTTTTTTTACAGTGAGCTTTGGGCTGGAGTCGTGTCCATGCTGCATTAATCCAATTAGGCTGGAAAGCTCCATCAGGACAATGACCTTGTCTTTTCAGCTTTGAGTACCCTACCATCCCCAGCACACTGTAGGCATTCAAAAACTTGAGTGGATGCATGAATGAACGAATGAGTGGGTGACATGAAACAGAAATAAACACTCTGTGAGTTGAGAGGGGAAAATCCACTCCTGTAGGTCATGGTCAGAAAAGGTTTTCAAGGACAGTGAGGATCTGGACAGGCAGGGGAAGGAATCAGAAAGATCCCAGAGATGAGATCATACAGGTATGCTGGGGACAATGAAAATGCATCTGGCCAGAGCAGAGGTTCCCACAGAGAGGCAGGAAATGGCCATGTTTGCAAACTGGAGAGAAAGGTTTGCTATTGTTGCTCCAAAAGGCAAGAGAAAAGACTTGATCTGTGGACATAGCGATTCAAAATTCACGGTCAATGCCAAGTTTTTACAGTGAAAACTCTGGGGATGGCTCCTCAAAGATGACACCTTAGCTCTACGGGAAAAGAAATTGAAAAAGAACGGATATGTGCTATGTATAACCGATTCGCTTTGCTGTACACCTGAAACTAACACAATATTGTAAATCAAGTATATTCTAATTAAAAAAAAAAAAAGGCGAAGACTTATGTTGGAAAGGAATGATTCCAATCCACCCAAAGAAGGCTGTATACTCACTTGTACATTTTGGAGGAGAAAGGGCTCTTAGAAATGATTTGGTCAAACTCTCTTATTTGGCAGGAGAAACTGAGGCCAAAGAAGGGAAGACAGTCAGACAGTGATACAGACAGGACGAGACCGAGACAAGTGCCATCCAGGCTTCCTTGCTGAGTCTTTCTCCCTGGGGCAGCCTAGGCAAAGGAAGCAGGGTGGGGAGATAGCCTCAATTTGTGCTTTTTTTTTTTTTTGGTTCAGCTATTCCCAGGGAGATGAGACAAGTTAGGACAGGCAAATCCCACAGTCCTTCTGGCAGGCGCTCGAGGTGTTATGTGGGTTTCAGCCCCAAAGGCCACTGCTATAGATCTAGAATGTATCTTATGCATAGTCACAGTGGGATCAGAGAAGGCCTTGAATGCCTCTAAGAGCTGGACCTTTGTCCGGCAGATGAAGGCCTCTGGGGAGAAGGGAAAGAGCAGGGTCTGGAGAGACTCTAGCAGCTGGTGAGGAAGCACGTGCAGCGGCTTGGGGAGGGGGCTCCCTCCCTGTAATTCCAGGTGGGTCAGAGGGAGTCACCTCCCATCTGGCCCTCTCTAAGAAGAATTGCATTTACTTTCCCAGTTCTGAGCTTGTCTCTCTCCTCACTCAGTGATAACATTGTGTTCCTTTCCCAGTGATCAGCAGCCGTGGGAAGCAGCAGTTTTGGAAGAGGCTGGCAAAGTGAATGCAGCCATGAACCCACCCAAAGACCAAGATCTATTTTGCAGTCTCTGGGCACCCCGGACCACCCCACCCCCCCAGCCACCCTTGACCCCGTGTCTGGCTAAAAGACAGTGCAAAGATTTGTCATTGCAGGCTTTTGTTCCTGTGGTGGCTCTAACAACAAGTTGCTGTATGACTATGGGCAAATCACCCAACCACTCTGAACCCAAGTGGATAGTGGATAGAATGCCACTATCCTCTCTAGGTGGAGTATCAAATGAAAGTTCAACTCTACATCCCTTGCCACTGTTCCATGTATGATCTCACTCACCCACCACCTGCAAGTGATCGGTTTCTGCTCTGCTGGGCTGGAGATGAGAGGGCCAACCAGGAAGCAGCTGAAACTTTGGCAGAAGTGCCCCTGGGGAGCAGATCATAGGGTGTGACCCACGACTAGGATTCTCAGTGATGAAGGAGAATGACAGGAAGGAGTGGGGGAGAGAAGGAAAGGAAAAGGACAAGGTCCATTCATTCGGCTCTTGCTTATCTGAGCCTACTGTGAGCTGGGCCACGGCCACGAAGGCACTGGACTGCTGGGGAATTCTCTTTCCTTCACTCTTTGAACAAGCGGTTGTTGAAGGACTTCATGAATATGCCAGGCCCTGGAATACCCCGGGATGGAGAGAGAGGTGGGCAGGCAAATGAGCCACTGGAGAGAGGCCTGCTGTTCCGTTTCTGGAGGGCAGGGGAGCAGGGAGGCTGGGAAGGCCAAGGAAGACTCTGACTGCCCTGACAGGTTTGGGCTATGTGGTCACAAGGAACTGCTGAACCCCTTCTGGGAAGGGAAAGGCCAGCCTCAGGTTCTAACTGGCTGCTGTGGCCAGTGAAATCGAACTGGGGAATGAAGCAAAGATGACAGGGGGAGGAAGGGGTGAGAGTCTGGAGATGGTGGGAGGATCCGGTGATTGCATGGCTCTCGGGGGTAAGGAATGGAGTGGGCACCACGACAGCGTGTGTTCACTGCAGCCGAAGATAAATCGGGGACTAGGAGAGCAGAGCCTCCCCTAGCTCAGCTTCCCCATGCCTACTCCAAGACTTGCCTCATGGAATCAGAAGGGAGTGTCTGAATGGGCCTGGATGGCCCAGGCTGTTCTGTTTCGGGGCGGGGAGTGGGGTAGGGTGGACGGATCACTTCCACAGGCCCTCCCAGTTCTGCCCTTCCGTGCTCCTGTGGTTGTGACTGGATCTCCAGGCTGTAGACTTTTACTCGTCTAAGCACTGAAGATATTATGGCGGTCTTCCTTGGGAGTTGGAAAGGGGGTTCACAATAAGAACAAAACTAGGAACATGAGAACACACAACATTTGTATGGTTGCTGAAAATAAAATGGCTTCTAAGTTTTCCAGTTGCAACAGACAGAATAGTTATTCCAAATAAATATTCGGAAGCCAAACTTCTTTTGTTCTTTTTTGGAGGGTGTATAGGCTTTGGAGTTACATTAGGCCTACCTCAGTTTACCCATTTATTGGGTCACTCACTCTGAGGACCTTTCGGTTCCAAGCCCTTGGGGACCCCGTGCACGTCAGGGGGTGGGAAAGGCCATAGGAGCCTACACTGTTCTCCCTGGGGCAGGGGACCTGTTGACCCCTCTGTGATATCTGGCATCGCCCTGCCTGTCCCCTGAGGGCTCAGCAGGTTCATCCAAGGAAGAAAGGCTTTGATGCATTATTAAGGGCTCGGCCTGACCAGCCTTCAGCTGATTCCCAACCCGTGACTCACATGGGCTGGAGCTCAGCTGAGTTCAGGGGAAACCCTGGTGGACAGAAGCTGTCCAGGCCAGCACTGGGAACAAGGGGAAGGGGAGACCCTGATTGGAGTGAGCTCTGCTGTATGGACTGCAAGGAACCAGAAGCTTGGGGATTTTTGGTTGGCATGTCCTGGAGCCTCTAGCACAAAGATGGGCATCTAGGGAGAGAGGGATGTAAGCTATGAAAACTAAAGCAGAGCCAAGAGACCCAGGCCAGAGCAGAGCACACAGTGGCAGCTGGTGTGATGTGGTATGCCTGGAGCAAGGCTTGTGCCTGGCACATGGTAAGAGCTCAAAGAGTAATGATGAACCAAATTCCCACCAGCAGACCTCATGCAGGGTCACTCAAGACTCTCCTCTCACTCTGGCCCCCCACAATGGAGTTTTGCCTTGTGATGCTAAAGATCTAACACCATTACACAGTCAAGCAGCCAGTGGCCCTCTCCCCACCTGGTCCTTCCTGGCCTCAGGCCACACACCACCTCCAGGAAGCCCTTTGTGTTCACTGTAATGTGGCTTCTTCTGCTCAGTGTGTGTCTAGGGGAGCCGCACTGGGCAGACCCCAACCAGCCCCATGGTGTAAGCTTGACATGGAAGTCGCTTGCCTGGATTCTGACTCTAGGTCCCAGTATGGCAATGCTGTCCACTAACCATGTGATCTCAGGCGAGCTACTTAACCCTTCCAAGGTTCTGTTTCCTCATCCATAAATGAGAACTAATAATAGTAACTATTGTTATTGCCCCTGAGCTGTGTATGGTTTCCATGAGGAGAGAAGGGCCTGGCATAGGAGAAGCACTAAATATACATGAACTAGATGAATGAACGAGTGAATGAATGAAGTGAGACCTTCCTATGGCATGGCCTAGAGAAACCTCTCCTGGCTGGCGAGGACCAGAAAGATCTGGGCTAAATCCTTCCTATCACTCAGAAAGCAACAAGGGCCAGCAGGCAAGGGCACAGGAAAGAGTGAGAGTGAGGAGGATAACTTCAGGCCCTGGGGGAGGTCTGCGGGGGTCCTTCCTGACACCAGGCACTGAGGCAGAATAGGGTTAAAGGCTGGAGCCATCCCAGGCCTACATGAGTCATCATGAGATTGAATTGTAGGCATCCAATTTACATGACAAAGCTCCTTTTGGCAGGAGTGGAAATAACTATGGTTCTAAGAGATGATTTAGCCACAAAGAAAGACATTAAGAGACAGAAATAAATGTGAATGCCCAGTTCAAATTCTCTCGCCTCCAAAAATGGTCCAACTTCCTGGAAGCTGGTACTTGTAAGAGGCATCTCCATCACTCCCACCCAGACCCTGCTTCAGAGGACCCCACTCAGAGGTAACGTGCCTAGTCCTCTAGCAGGGAAAACAGTTCCATTTGCTGCCAAACCTTACATGCCATTTCTTTAATTCTTTTTCCTATGATCTTTGTCATGCCACCTCTTTCAAAAGCTGTGGTCTCTGCAGGTCATGGGGTAACATCAAGGAGGCAGAAGCTAGCACGTTTCATGAGATCTCAGGAGATTTTATTGCCATCTCCTATTGCTATTGGTGAACCTGTGGGGTCCTATGACATTCACTTTAATGTCTGAGTGCCAATTCCTCCAGCATGATGTCCAGTACCAACAGGTCAGTTGAATACCAAAATACTATATAAATCCTACAAGTCAACTGGGAAAAACTAAAGGCCAACCATCCAAGGCAAAATGAGTAAGTGATGTATTACCTGTTGATTAAGGTTAATTAAGGGAATACAAGCTGACAAAGGACTCAGAACTGATCCCAAAGAAGTGTGGGAAGTAAATGCCATCTCCAGCAGCTTTCTCTTTGACAGAGAAGAGTCGGCGTTTGCTGCTGCAATTCTAATAGAAGCCACCTATGTAAATCCATTGGTGACCCCTAGAAAACACTGTTCCCAGGGTTTCTGGCTTTGTTTGGCCCCTCCCACTCTGGGCGTGGCCATGTGACTTTCTTTGGCCAATGGAACATTAGCAAGTGTGATCCAAGCAGAGGTCACAAATTCCTCTTGGAACCCAGCTGCCATGCTGGGAGGAAGTCCAAGCCATGCTGTGAGGTAGAGAAAGAGAATCACATACAGGGGCCCTGGAAGGTGAGACACTCCATGAGGAAGAGTTAACATGAATGATAGAGAACCAGACACTCCAGCTGAGTTCCCAGGTAAATTCAGTCACGTGAGTGAACCCAGCCAACTGCATCTACATGAAGAAGAACCAGTCAACCTATAGAATAGCATGAAAGAATAAGTCCTTTTAGCCACAAAGTTTGGGAGTGGCTTGTTATGCAGCAATAAATAACCTTAGAGTTTTATGAAATTGAGATGGTGAGATCTCCACTCTTAAGACTCTTCAGCTAAAGACCTAGTGGTGCCAAATGTGGAAACAATGTTTGCATTGAGTAGGAGATTGGACCAAGATTACAGAAACCATTCATCAAAGCTTATCTAAATCATACCAAATTCCACCCTATTGTCTCCATCAACTAGGAAAGTAGTCATTTATGTTAGCTAGGCAGTCAGTATGGTGGTCAACACCCTAGACCCAACTTTCAGGGTTCAAATACTTACTCTGCAATTTACTAGCTGTGTGACCTCAGGCAAGTTACTTAACCACTCTAAGCCTTGATTTCTCCAACTGTAAAATGAGAGAGCAATAGTGTCTAGTTTTCACAAGGGAATTATAAAGACTGGATGAAGTTGAGTATATAAAGATCTTGAAACAGTGGCTATGACATAGAAGTTAGCTAATATTACCCATAATGTTAACAGTTATTACCTCCCAGATGGTCTCTTATACAGCAGCTGTTCCAAAACCTCTAGCAATGCCACAAGTCCAGGTTTCTGGTTCATATAATATGGTCCCAGGAAATAAGATGGTCCCCATGCTCTGTTAGTGCTAGAAGTTTCTGGGTCCTTCTTTCCCTTTCTCTTCCTTCCTATCACACCACCATGCTGCTCCACTTTGCAGTCTTTGTGACTTATTAACTTTCATATTCCCTCTTTTCAAGGGTGAGTCCAAGGATGCTGAGGGGAATGGGGCTACAATGGCAAATAGCAGGGCATATATGATTAGACCAGGGACACTTCCCACTGCCTCTCAGTAAGAGTGATCCGTGAAGAAGAAATTTAGAAAACAATCCCACTTATAATTGCATCAAAAAGATAAAAATACCTAAGAATAAATCTAACCAAACAACTAAAACACGTTAATAAAAGGAACTGAAGAAGATACAAATACAGGTTTCCTCTGCTATCCAAAAGTAGAGTATTCTTATGAAACATTTTGTAAGCTGAAATAGTGTAAAGAGAAGAAACAATTGCCTTGGTACACATCTTACTTGAGTGTAAAAAATAAATTTAGATAAGCTACAGATGCTCACAGACACAATTCAAAGCTATGATAGCTTGATGATGAGATGCTGAGTGCAGTTCCTGGGGCAGGAAATTGTGGTGCCACTCTNCTCCTTCAGAATGGACTGGTTGGATCTCCTTGCAGTCCAAGGGACTCTCAAGAGTCTTCTCCAACACCACAGTTCAAAAGCATCAATTCTTTGGCGCTCAGCCTTCTTCACAGTCCAACTCTCACATCCATACATGACCACTGGAAAAACCATAGCCTTGGCTAGATGGAGCTTTGTTGGCAAAGTAATGTCTCTGTTTTTCAACATGCTATCTGGGTTGGTCATAACTTTTCTTCCAAGGAGTAAGCGTCTTTTAATATTAGTGGCTATTATTGATGTGGTTGCTGAGGTAGGTGCTGAGCATGCAGAAGGAGGTCACATTAGCTTAGCACCTACTGTGTACATAGCAGGCCTGAGTCTTAAAGGGACAGGACTTCACTGTTATTTTATGTTCCTTAATAAAAACATCTCATGTTGGCAGAGAGCTTTGTGCATTTGGTCCATTATCTTATTTCATCTTCATGATTACTCTCTGGGGTAAATTTCCAGATCAGGAAGCCAGGCCTCCAAATTCACTCTGCTAAGAAGAGCAGAGGGAAGGTTTGAATCCTCAGCTATTAATATTCCAAAATCCATGTTTTCAACCAGGGGTTGTACTGCCCCCCCACCCCCCAGCTCCATCCAGTCCCTACTCTCACCCCAGGAAATTTGGAAATATCTGGGGTGTTTTGGTAGGTAGGGAGGTTAAAGAATGGAGAGAAACTACTGGAGTTTAGTAGCTGGGATCCAGGAAAGCTGAGGTCCTAGAGGACAGCCCTGTAAAATGAAGAATTGTCCCAAAGGCCAGTGGTACCCTGCAGAGGAACTCTGCTCCACATCATACTGCCTGGTTGTATGAAGACATGGGCTCAGTAAAAACACAGAGGGAGGAACACCAGCATGGAGAATGAGTGGGCAGCAAGAGGGCCTAGAGGGTGTGTGTTCAGATCTGTCAGCAGTAGAAGGGACAGGTGGTACAACTGTTAAAGTTTGAGTTCTGTGGATTTTTTAAGTTTCCCTCTAGATTTGCTTGAAAGAAGTAGTGTAGTAGAGTAAAAAGAGCATGTAGTTTTCAGGGGCTGAAAGCACCGACCCGCTGTGCAACTTGGAGCAACTAAATTGACCTCTCTGGACTTTGAGTGAAATGAGAATAATTGCCCGATTCTGTCCCCTTGCAGGGCTGTAGAGAGGATCCAATGAACAACACAGTGAAAGCACGTAGCTCTATACAAAGGGAAAGTATTTTATTAAATGAATCGTAAAGCAATTGTCAACGAAATCGAGTTCTTCCCTTTTAAATCTTGATTTTGGCTTCCACAGGCTGTGGGGAGGTTTATCTCACAGTGCAGGTGCTGGCCTGCTACCAGCTGCCCCTCCTGCTCAACAAATTGAGATTTAGTTTTGATTGCATCTGCAGCAAAACCAGGCAGCATGAAAAATGAGCCTAGGAAAGAAAGACCTTGCTTCCCGTTGGCTGTAACTCCTGGGAGCCATGGAGAAGTCATCCATATCCAGCCAGATGTTGAGCTAGAGAAGGGACTGGAACAGCTTGATGGGGTCACCTACCGGTCAGGCCCCACAAGCTGTTTTCCCCCAGGGAGAGGAGGGGCTAATAGTTCCTTTGGTCAAAATGTCAAGCTGAAATTAATCTATATAAATGTCAAGCCTGCTCTGTGAGCAAAAATGAGGAGGTTCATCATTGCCGAAAGTCTGTCTGTATGATAAGGAATAGACATTTTATCTATGAAGCTCTGATTTCTATTTTTCTACCCAGAGACCAGCTGGATCCCCTGCCTCTAGTGATTTAGCTAATCATGGTCCTAGCTTTTCAATTCTACACTTTCTGAAGCCTTCCCTTATCTGCAAGGGTCTGGGGGCTGTGGGCTTTCCAGGTAACACTAATGGTGAAGAACCTGCCTGTCAATGCAGGAGACGTAAGAGACACTGGTTGGATCCTGGGTCGGGAAGATCCCCCTGAAGAGGGGCATGGCAACCCACTCCAGTATTCTTGCCTGGAGAATCACTTGGACAAAGAAGCCTGGAAGGCTATACTCCGTGGGGTCACAGAGTCGGACACAACTGAAGCAACTTAGCAAGCACGCACGCTGGGAGCTATATCTCAAGACCTCTCCTCTGCTTCCCCTTTGTCTTTTGTCAAACAAGCCAAGAAACTTGACCCATTCTCTAGTTCCAAAAACAGCACCAGAAAAACAATCCCAGAAGGATCCATAAACAAGAAGAATTTGAGGACATGTCCACCATGCCAACACAGCCGTCAATCTTGTTTTGCAGAAAATAGATTTTGGAGTCCAGCTTCTCAGATAGGAACACCAACACTAACTTCTGCCTCACTAATGGGGTGACCTCGGGAAGTCACTTCGTTATTGGCTTCAGTATTTTCATCTGTAAAATGGTGCTGCCAGTCTCTACATTAAAGAGTTGCTGTGAGGATTAAATGAGATTGGTTCCTATAAATAGGAGGCACCTATTATGTGGTCACTTCACTTAGAACCCTTTTCTCTACAGATTGGTTTAAACAGAAGGAATGTATGGGCTGGCAGTTGGTCGGGCTTCAGGCATGGTTTGATCAGGGTTCTGGCTCTGGCTCTTTACATTCGCTGGGCTCTGCTCTCCTCTTTGTAACTGTTTCCTTCTCTGTCCAGTATCCTTCAAGATCACAAAACGACTCCCATTGTATAGGGTCTCACATCTACCCTCTGAAACATCCAGAAGAAATCTCCTCTTACTTTGAACACTGAACAAAAGTCCTGTTCACCTTGATTATAATACTGAAGGTCAAGTTCTCTCTTCTGAACCAATCACTGTGGCTGGGGCTATGCTCTGCCCTGATTGGCTTAGGTGGCGAGGGATTGGATTACACTCAGAACCCTTAGGTCCCTGAGGTCTAGGGATCATCCACGTGGGATCCTGCTTGGGTCTCCAAAGCCTGGCACAAGGCACAATCTTTAATATATAAGGAGATGCTCAGTAAGGGGTTGTTGAACGAGGATTATAAAATCTGAGGAGAGAGGAAGTGTGTGGTTAGAACATCTAATCATTCTCTGAATCAGTTGCCCAGTTCGTGGTAATTTCCCAGGTACTCTCCTCAACGAAATCCCAAATTACAAGTGTTGACCTTCACTGTTTCCCAGAGAACATCCTGCTTAATTCAGTAACACCAGTGAAAGCCCAAATAACCCCCCTTGTCTGGGCCTCTTGAGCTGTCTTTACATAGCTCACTCCAGCAGGGAGCATTGGAAATAAAAAATCCAATCCCATTTTTAATGACTGGATCCGATAAAGAATATTAAATTTATCTTTAAATAGCTTTTTAAAATTTTGTTTAATGGAAATGAGGAGGAAATTGAGGTTTGAAAGGGCAAGACTTAAAAAAAAAATTTTTTTAAATCAGAATGTGTAGGGGCCAAACTCTAGGCAGCCATCCTAGGGGACATTCTCTGCTTCCAGCACAGAAATCCTGGTGGGGAGAGGGTACAGCATCCCAGGGGAGCAGAGCCTCAGTGCCCAGACCTTGGGATGGGACAGAAGGGATGAAATCGCAGAGCCCACCTTTCAGAGATCCTCTGTCCTGGGTCTAGCTGAGCACCCAGCATGGGAAGAGAGGGGACGGAATTGAATCAGGTCACACAGCATTTGGCCTGGGCTGCCCCTGTACCTCCATTGCCAAGATCAAGGAGTGGGATGCCCGTTTATTGGTGTCCTAAACTTGGTGGGTGGCGGCAATGGTAAACAACCCACTTGCCAATGCAGGAGACGTGAGAGATGTGGGATTGCACATCGAACCAATGCAGGGTTTGATCCCTGGGTTGGGAAGATGCCCCGGAAAAGAGCATGGCAACCCACTCCAGTATTCTTGTCTGGAGAATCCCATGGACAGAGGAGCCTAGTGGCCTACAGTCCATAGTCAGACACGACTGCAATGACTTAGCATGCACAAACTTGGTGGTGGTGGGATTTCTAAAGAGTAGCTGCAATACATCCCTGGGTTTCGTACCCACACAACCTGCTGGTTAATCGTCTGGATGGCCCACTTCCTCCTCACACTCACCTTGTTCCAATATAGGCTCGTCACTTTGCTCCTGCCTGCTCCCTGACTCCTGTATCCAATCCATATCACCCCTCCAGCCCCCGTAAACTTTCTGGCCAGCTGCTTGGGTATCCTCCTAGACCACCGCCACTCCACTCTCACCTGCCAAGGTCACTGCTTAACAAGACCTAATGATTCTATCATCACATCTTTTGATTCCTCCCTCCTCTGCTTCCCCATCCCCTCCCCCTGAACTTTTCTGCCTCCAGGCTCACCTCCTCCAGTCTTCTCTCCATGGGATCACTAGATCTGGGCTTCTAGCACACAGATCACGGCCTGCTCTTCATCTCCTTGAAAATCGTCCATAGCTCCCCAGTCACCTACTGACTTGTCATTTCATCCTCTTGCACAAAGCCCAAGGAGTCTTATTCCCTGAACCAGTTTCCTGCCTTTGCCTGACTGCTCTGCACACTGGGCTTGCCATCTCCCACCTCTTCACCCTCAGGTCCTACTGAGGCTCAATGCTGCCTCCTTCAGGACACTTCCCTGGGAGGTGAGTGGGTCATTGTTTCCTCCTTCTGCTGATGCCTTTTGCTGTGTCTCTATTTCAAAATGCTTTTCATTTTGCCCAGGGCAGTGAGGAGGAAAGTGGCTGGCCAACATGCATTCAGTTTTAACATCTGCACCAGGCACTGGTCAGGCAAATTTACATGCTGGGTCTCGTTTAATCTGAACAGCTGGGAAAGGTGGTTTCATCCCCATTTCATAATCGGCAACCTGTGGTTCAGAAAGAAGTGACCTGCCCAGGCATGTGAGAGCAGGTTCCATTCTGCATCTTCTAATCCATGTCCAATGCCCATCCTCCCCCCAACTCCCTTTGCAAGGCAGCCCCAGGCTGGGAGAAACTCTAGAAACACATCTGTCATCTGTTTTATTTAAAGGGCCCTTGAGTCCGGAGCCGGCTGGCAGGATACACGGCTGCGATCGCTAATCCAAATTTGGCCCCCCTTCCCAGTCCCTGCCCTTCCGATGCCCTTCGTGAATCAGGGCCCCAGGCCCAGGAGTGAGCAGGTCTGCATAATTTCCTGAATGTCACCGAAAATATCTATCACTCTCAGAGTTTTCCAAATGCCTTGCCGGGGTGCACCCAGGGAGGTTCTGAGCCATATGGCCAAGGAGCCCCGCTGTGAAGTCCCATTACCTCTTTCCACTAATTGGCTTCAAAGCATGAATGGAAAGTACACCATCCTGATGCGCCCTGGGAGCTTCCTCATTGCTCCCTCCCTACCAGGAACTCGGCCCTTTCTAAGTATCCTCTTTCCCTCCCTTGGCCTAGGCTGCCTTGATGCGGCGGAGGATGGCCCAGTGAGACATTTATATTCAGACACACGGATACTTGTGACAGGAGTGATTTGAAAATACTAACCTCTGGTTTTCTCTCCTTCCTGTCCTTCACCCTCATCCCAGCTGAGAGTGCGCTCTGGACCCCACTGCCACGGTGCAGTGGAGGAAGGGGAGGGCAGGGGGAGGACACCTGGCCCTCTCCCACAGCACTTCCTGTCCCCCCATCAGCAGAGGGAGCAGCTCCCTAGGGGGTCTAGGACCACCCTGGACCACAGAACAGAAAGGATGAACATGTTAGCAGTAATTTGGGTGGAAGGATAACCACAGACAAGGTGTCTCCCTGCACCCCAACCCCTCCTGACTTTGTATAAGACCACAGGACAGAGTCAGACATCCTGGAGGATGAAGTCAAGTGGGCCTTAGGAAGCATCATTATGAACCAAGCTAGTGGAGATGATGGAATTCCAGCTGAGCTATTTCAAATCCTAAAAGATGATGCTGTGAAAGTGCTGCCCTCAATATGCCAGTAAATTTGGAAAACCCAGCAGTGGCCACAGGACAGAAAAAAGTCACTTTTCATTCCAATCCCAAAGAAAGACAATGCTAAACAATGTTCAGACTACCAGACAGTTGTGCTCATTTCCCATGCTGCTGCTGCTGCTGCTAAGTGGCTTCAGTCGTGTCTGACTCTGTGTGACCCCATAGACACCAGCCCTAGGAAGGCTATAATCAAAATCCTTCAAGCTAGGCTTCGATAGCGTGTGAACCGAGAACTTTCAGATGTACAAACTGGGTTTAGAAAAGGCAGAGGAACCAGAGACCAAATTGCCAACATCCATTGGATCACAGAAAAAGCAAGAGAATTCCAGAAAAACATCTACTCCTGCTTCGTTGACTTCCTTAACTACTCTGAAGCCTTTGACTGTGTGAAGTGAAGTGAAGTTGCTCAGTCATGTCCGACTCTTTGCCACCCCCATTGACTATAGACTCCGTGGAATACTCCAGGGAATCTTCTCCAGGGAATCTTCTCAACCCAGGGATCGAACCCAGGTCTCCTGCATTGCAGGCGGATTCTTTACCAGCTAAACCACAAGGGAAACCCAAGAATACTGGTGTGGGTAGCCTATCCCTTCTCCAGCTGATCTTACCGACCCAGGAATCGAACTGGGGTCTCCTGCATTGCAGGCAGATTCTTTACCAACTGAGCTATGTGTTAACAGTGTGGATCACAACAAACTGTGGAAAATTCTTCAAGAGATGGGAATACCAGACCACCTTACCTATCTCCTGAGAAACCTGTATGCAGGACAAGAAGCAACAGAACTGGATATGGAATATCGGACTGATTCAAAATTGGGAAAGGTGTACATCAAGGCTATATATTGTAACCTTGCTTATTTAACTTATATGCAGAGTATATCATGCTAAATGCTGTGCTGGATGAATTACAATCTGGAATCAAGATTGCCAGGAGAAATATCAACAACCTTAGATATGCAGATGATGCCACTTTCATGGCAGAAAGTAGAGAGGAACTAAAGAGCCTCTTGATGAAGGTGAAAGAGGAGAGTGAAAAAGCTGGATTAAAACTCAAAAAACTAAGATCATGGCATCCAGTCCCATCACTGCATGGTAAATAGAAGGGGAAAAAATGGAAGCAGTGACAGATTTTCTTTTCTTGGGCTCCAAAATCATTGTGGATGGGCACTGCAGGCATGAAACTAAATGATGCTTGCTCCTTGGAAGAAAAGGTTTGCCTCTGACAAACCTAGACAGCATATTAAAAAGCAGAGACATTACTTTGCTGACGAAGGTCTGTATCATCAAAGTTATGGTTTTTCCAGTAGTCATGTACAGTTGTGAGAGTTGGACCATAAAGAAGGCTGAGCCTGAAGAGCTGATGCTTTCTAATTATAGTGCTGGAGATGACTCTTGAGAGACCCGTGGACTAAGGAGATCAAACCAGTCAATCCTAAAGGAAATCAACCTTGACTGTTCATCAGAAGGACTGATGTTGAAGCTGAAGCTCCAATACTTTGGCCTCCTAATGCAAAGTGCCTACTCATTGGAAAAGACCCTGATGCTGTGAAAGATTGAGAGCAGGAGGAGAAGGGGGCTACAGAGGATGAGATGGCTGGATGGCATCATTGACTCAATGGACATGAGTTTGAGCAAACTCAGGGAGACAGTGAAGGACAAGGAAGCCTGATGTGCTGCGGTCCATAGGATTGCAGAGTCGGACACGACTCAGTGACTGAACAGCAACAGGACAGAGGCACAGCTGACTGTCCAGGAAAGGGGATGCTGAGCTTTGGAAATTCAAACGTTATGTTTAAGAAGATAAAGGCTGGACTTCCATGGTGGTTGAGAATCCACTTTCCAGTGCAGGGGACATGGGTTGCATCCCTAGTCTGGCAAGATTCTATATCTTGTGGGGCAATTAAGCCTGTACATCCAAACTACTGAGCCTACACACTCCAGAGCCAGCGCTCCACGACAAGAGAAGCCACCGCAGTGAGAAGCCTGCACAGCAGCTAGAGAGTAGCCCCGTTCTCCACAGCTAGAGGAAGCCTGTACACAGGAACAGAGGCCCAGCACAGCCAAAAATAAACAGATAGAAGAACATAAAGGTCAGTGATACTTCCTGTGCACCTGAGCTCTAGATTGGGACCCTGCTCCATGGAGGGAGTGCCGACTAGGGTTGGGGTCTTGTGTTTGTGGAGTCTTGCACTTTGCATCCATTCTGTCTGGCCTCCCCCAGCACCCACCATGTGACAGGTGGGTCAGAGGCCACAGAGGAAGAAGGAGATAAAGGTACCTAGAGTCTGAGGCTGGGCCGGGCACCAGGCGAAGAGTCCTCATCTCCCTCCGTCCTAGGGCTGGGCTCTCCAAGAGGCTGCCATGGGACGAGGGCCAGAGCTCAAGGAATGGACAAGGAATCATAGACCCTCTGTGGGTCGCTGTATTATTTCCAGAGCTTTCCCTATGGAGGGACTTGTTGTACCAAGTGTTTCTAGCTCACTGGGCCTGGTAACACTCTCTGTGGCCAGAATCGTGTGACTGTCACAGGGGGCTAGGACGGTGATGCCCCCTTTCTAGAGAGTTCGAGGGAGGCTGGAAGAAGAGGCAGGAGCCCAGCCAGTGGGCGTCCCAGGGGAGAATGAGGGCTGAGAGGGGTGAGAGAAGAGCCACTGTTGGTGACTGGGTCAGGGCCCGATTTCAAATATTGTCCTCTGAATCAGGCCTCCCATCCAGGAGACCCTGGGGCCGGGGGACAGAGCTGCAGTCTGCTAGGTGGTTTCTGCAGCACTCCCTGCGCCCAAGGGCTTAGGGGGAAGGCAGCCCACGAAGCAGGGAACCCCACATTTAGCTATTGGAACACTGACAAGACCTGCTAAACATGGCTGGCCCTGAGTAATTCAAAGGCAGCTAGGCCAATGCATTATTTAAAAAGAAAAAGAAAAGGCATGAATCTCACTGCCAAAGCACTGAAGTGTAACATCCAGCATCAGTGGTGGTTTCATGGGGACACGGAGGAGGTGTTTATGCAACACATCACATGACAAAACATCCCCTAAATCCCTTCTCAGCACTTCTCACCATGAGCCCAGTCCTTCTAGTCACTGCCCAAACTTCTCATCCTCTGTTCCCCTGCTCCCCCCAAACCAAAGCTATACGCTATCTTCCTTTACCCTTCCCTCCCCTTCCTGGAGGGCCTCCCCGCCTCCACTCCAGGGGCTTCCTCATCTTTCCTCAAAGAGTCAGTCTGGCCTCTCTTAGGTTGTCCTACTCTGTATCCCAGACTTTCTCCCTTCATGACACAAGAGACACAATTACATCCAGGAGGCTGAAAGCCCACAGACAAGGAGTCCTTCCTTTAGAGAAGGGTGGGAGAGGTGGCTACAGGTCCTTTGTTATAGTCTCCTTCCCTGACACACCGGTTTACAGGATGGCACCAAGCTCTGGTCCTGGAAAGACCCTGGGACCAGCTCCCATGAGCACTGGTTTAAGCATGGCCCAGGGGGCCTTTGATGAGGCCCCTGCATCCTGCTCCACAGCCACTTCCCACCCTGACCTCAGGCCCTCCCCCTCCCCCTGGGGCCTCCCCTGCCACCCTGCACCGTCCTGCCTCAGCCTGCCCCAGGAGGCTCTTGCTTGAGGCCGCCAGGAGGCTCACCCCTTCTGATGGGGCCAGATGAGTCCAACCTGCAGTGTGTGGCTGGGGTCTTTGGACCAGCCAGGAAGCTGACTTGGACTAGGCTGGCTTGGGGTGGAAAGGTGGGCCAGGTGGGCCTGGTCTGGAGCCCTCAGAAGTGCCTCCTGTCCACTCTTGGCTTCCTCTTAGCACCCAGCACCTGGATTCCCTTCTCATACAGCCCGAGTAGCAGACTTCCACCACTGCACTGGAAGATCAGAGCTGCAGAGGGCCCGGGAAAACGTTAGCTGAGTCCAAACCTGCTGACTCAAGTTGGGGGATGCTGAGGCCCCAAGAGAGTCAGGGACCCTCTCAAGGTCACAAAGCTTTGACAGAAGGAGCTACAACCAAGGTCTTCTGCTTCCAGGTCAGTGTTTTCCCCACAACACCATTTCTAAACTAGGAGGAGGGTGGAGGGCGACTGTTGGTTCAAGTGAATGAAATTAAAAATGAAGACTGTGGTCCTCTGGTGGTGATTTGCATTTTAAGTGGAATGCAAAGATCAAAACAATCTTCTTGACTCAAAGCAAATCTATGGAGACGGAAGGCAGACAGTGGTAGCCAGTGTCTGGAGGTGGGGGAGAAAGGGGAAGGGGCTGTTTTGAGACTGTGTGGTTTCCAGAAGTCCTAGAACCAGGTGGTGGTGATGGCTGCGCATTACTGTGAATGTACTTAATACCACTGAATTGCACACTTTTAAATGGCTAAAAGTGTCATTCACTTTGCCAACAAAGATCCATATAGTCAAAGCTATTGTTTTTCCAGTAGTCATGTATGGATGTGAGAGTTTGACCATAAAGAAAGCTGAGTGCCAAAGAACTGATTCTTTTTAACTGTGGTGTTGGAAAAGACTCTTGAGAGTTCCTTGGACTGCAAGGATATCCAACCAGTCAATCCGAAAGGAGATCAACCGTGAATATTCATTGGGAGGACTGATGCTGAAGCTCCAATAATTTGGTCACCTGAAGCAAAGAGCCAATTCATTGGAAAAGACGCTGATGCTGGGAAAGACGGAGGGCAGGAGGAGAAGGGGGTGACAGAGGATGAGATGGTTGGGTGGCATCAGTGACTCAATGGACATGAGTTTGAGCAAACTCTGGGAGATGGTGAAGGATAGGGAAGCCTGGCATGCTGCAGTCCATGGGGTCACAAAGAGCTGGACACAACTTAGCGAATGAATAACAGCAACAAATGGCTAAAATGGTCAATTTTATGTTACGTGTATTTTACTACATTAGCTCTCCGTGTGCATGGGTTCCGAGTTCACAGATTCAATCGGCCACAGATCAAAAATATTTGAAAAAAAATTTTTCAGAAAGTTCTCAAAAGCAAACCTTGAATTAGCACACACCAACTATTTGCATACCATTCACATTGTATTGACAGCTATTACATGGCATTCATACTGTATCAGGTATTTTAAGCAATCTAGAGATGACTTCCAAGTACATGGGAGGATGTGTGTAGGTTATGAGCAAATACAATACTGTTTTATATAAGAAACTTGAGCGTCTGAGGAGTTTGATATCTGAAGTGGGTCCTGGAACCAATCCCCAGTGAATACTGAGGGATGACTGTACAATTTCTAAAACGATTCTTGAAGTTTATTTTGCTTGTCTCATGTCTCCTCCTTCCCTCCCTCACCAGCCGAGTGCTGGGAACCTTCCCGTGGTCCTCTACATCACGGATCGAACAACCAAGAATCTACTCAAGAATAATGGTAAGAAACAGAACAAAATGATAAAAGGAGCTGCTTCTGACAAAACATCTGGAAGTTCGGCACTGGTGGTTCAGTGGTAGAACTCTCGCCTGCCAAAATCCCCAGGAAGAGGATATAGTGTGATATCAAGCCTGGGGAGGGGCCTATGAGCCCCTGACAGCCCGATACTCACCTGGGCACCCCCAGCCCAGGGCAGAAGATGAAGCGTTCTCCCAGGTCTGAGGGCAGTGACAGATGTGCAGCATGCTGGGGGCTCCAGCCCGCCATCCCTCCACTCTACGCTCACCACCGTACTCCCCAGCCACATCCTTTCCTCACTACCAGCCCAGGCCCTGCCCTCCATCAGGCTTGGGTCCATTTCACTCCAGAGGCTGCTATCGGTCTTGTGAAGGTCTAGATTCAGAGGAATTGACCGATCGACTAAGGTGTGAGATGGGTCTTTCTCCCTGATACTCAGAGATACAAAGGACATACGGGGAGGTGGGTAGAGTGGGGGTCTGAGGCCTAAAGAAAGCAACAAATATGTCCAGTCCTCCACAGTAAAGAGGGCACCTCGCCTCCTCTGGTGCCCAGGCCCAAAAGCCCTCAGGGCAGTACTGAGCCTCCACCCCTCGACTTCCCTAAAGTGTCCCTAGCGGGTCAACTGTCATGTTCAAGGGACTCTGTAGCCAGCAACCCTTAGCTCGGGAGAGGCTGTAGTAGTTTCCTGTGGCTGCTGTATGGCTCAAAGCAACAGAACTATACTCACAGTTCTGGAAGCCAGAAGTCTGAAACCAAGGTGTCAGCAGGATCATGTTCCCTCCTGAGACAACAGAAAAAAAAATATATGTGTGTGTGTGATAACAGCACTAGAAACATCTTTTGTCCCAATATTTAGTCTCTGCCCCTCGTTCCTGACACAGAGATCCTGAAACCTTTGTAATTTCCTGGGTAATAGGAGCCTCTTTTCTTCCAGTGGGCTCCCTGATGAGGGGTGGTCACTAGAAAGAACACGCCTTAATTAGAAGCTTGGAATGTTCAGCCCTGCCCTCCTCCTCAGGAGAAGACAGACGGTGATGGATGTTGAACTCCATCCCACCTACGTGATGCAGCCTCCATACCAAATCCCCAAAGGGTGAGGTCTGGAGAGCTTCTGGGTTGGTGATTACACAGAGGTGCTGGGAAAGTGGTGCCCAGTGAGGGCATAGATGCTCTGTGCCCCTTCTCACATACCCTGCCCTGTGTAGCCATCTCCCTGGGGGTGATGCCCCCAACTCCATGTGCTCAGTACCCAGGTGTCAAGCTATGAATCTCCTCACCTGGCTATTCATCTGTACTCTTTAATATATCCTTTGGTAAACTAGTAAAATAGTTAAGGGTCTTCCCTGGTGGCTCAGCAGTAAAGAATCTGCCTGCAGTGAAGGCGATGCAGCAGATGCTGGTTCGATCCCTAAGTCAGGAAGATTCCCCTGGAGGATGCATGGCAACCCACTCCAGTACTCTTGCCTGGAGAATCCCATGGACAGAGGAACCTGGTGGGCTGCAGTCAATGGGGTCGCAAAGAGTCAGACAAGACTGAAGCGACTGAGCACACACACAAAGGTACTCAAGTGTCTCCCAGAGCTCTGTGAGCCGCTCTAGCAAATCATTAAATCCTACAGGGAGGAGGTCCCAGGGCCCCCCGATTTGTAGCCATGTTGGACAGAAGTTGCAGGTAACTCATCACAGGCATCTGAAGTAAGGTGGGAGCAATCTCACTCCCACCTCACTTGGTGAAGACCAAGATCTTAACCTGTGGAAACTGAGTTAAACTGAAGGACACCCAGCTGGTGTTGCTAAGATTTGCCTGGTGTGGGAAAAACGCTAACCCTAATCCTAACAGATAACATTCACTGAAGGCTCACTAAGTACTGGGCACCATGATAAGCCCTAAACATATATTAACTCACTTCATTGTCACCCCAACGCTTTGAAGTGTGTCCTCTGATCTCCAGGTTACAGGTGAGAAGCCTGAGGGTCACAAAGGAGCATGTTGTTGGTAACAGGTTGATACAGAGAGCAACTCCCAAAGTCCCTGAGGCAAGAGCAGACCCCAAAACAGAGACAGAGAGGTTACCCCCAGGGCTGGAAATCGTGCAGACCCCAGGGAGGTGATGGAGGGGTTCTGGTGGGCACACCTCTGCCCTTCTGGCTGTGTTACCCCAGGCAGGGCCCTGATGTCTCTGAGCCTCTGTTGAGTGGGGTATGGAGTGGACTCTTCCTGGCTCAGCCAGCCATGCCTCAAGGACACTGATCTTAACCCTGGATGTACAAGAAGGTGCCTTGGGAGTTTTTAAAAGTCTAGGCCACACTCCAGCCAACTAAAGCAGCATCTCTGGGGATGGGATCCAGGCCCAACTGACTTTTAAAGTTCCCCAGGTCGTTCCACTGTGCCATCCAGGCTGAGAATGGCCATGCCAGGCTGTCCCTTCTCTCCCTGGTTCATGGTGTCCAGCAGGGAAGCAGAAGCTGCCTGCCCCCAGCTCACTCAGCTGATTGCTGCAGATGAGGGAAGCCTGGAGGCGGCAGTGTGTGCGGTGCCGGGAGAATGGGAAATGGGTCCCTGAGGGTGGGGGTGGCACTGCCAGACCACCGATGTGGGCTCAGCCACTGCAGGCCTTCTGGGCCTCATGCCAGGAAGGGGCAGCCTGAAGGCTCATGCCCAGCAAATCTGCGGGCAGGATCCAGGGGCACCACCGTGCGACCTCTGGGACAAAGGGCCAGCAGCAAACGGATGAAGGATTAATGCCAAACAGGTGCAGCTCTGGGGTGAGCTCCAGACCACGGGGGTGCCGGTGGGGGCATTGTCCCATGGGGCCTGTGTACCGCAGCCCTGGCAGCTGGTGGTGGACCCACACCCAAGAAGGGCTGCTGACGGGAGAGAGGGTCAGGCCAGCAGAGGTGGCTGTTAAGCCAGTCAAAGCCTGGAATTCTGCACCTGGTGATGGAGAAAGCAACTGAGAGGCAGCAAGGACAAAACCCCATGTTCCCTCTTTCCTAAGAATGAGGAGACGTAGGCATTCTCTAATCATTTGGGAACTGGGTTTTGAGCCCAGGCTAGGAACTCTACTGGATTAAAAATACCAAGAAAAACAAAACTCTAAGGTTGCTTGTCACTAACAGGTAATAAAATTCCAACATTAAGAAAAAGGTACTGCTTGTCTTCCTGCCTTAGGGTCTTCCCTCCATTTGTCCCCTGGAGAACATACCGGATCTTTCCATTTCCCATCCTTCTGAACCAAAATGTCACCTCCTCTCCCTCTGCGTCCGTCCTCCCCTAGTCTCTCTGACTGGCCTCCACCTTTCTGTGGCTCTGTCTGTCTGCCTGCTTCTGTCTGTGCGTCTAACTCGCATGGGCCCTCTCTGACTTCTGGGTGTTTGTGTCTGTCTCAAGTTTCCCCTCTCCCCTCAGGATGCTCATTTGGGGCAGACACCACTTCGTAGCTCAATTTTGACTTCAGTCTCTTTCCCTCTCTCAATTTCTCTTCCTATCTCTTTCGGTTTTCTTCTCCACTGTCTTGCTCTGTTTAAATGTCTTTGTCTTTTCTTTCTCTGCTGTTTTTTTTTTTTTTTTCCATTTGTTTTCTTTTTCTAAACTAATTTTCACTGGAGTATCGTTGCTTTACAATGTCATGTTAGTTTCTACCATACGACCGAGTGAATCAGCTATCTGCATACATGTATCCCCTCGTTTTCTCTGGTCTTTTTCTCCTTCCCTGTTTCCCAGCATTTTTTTTTTTAATGTCTTATTGTGTTTCTCTGTTTCAGTCCCTCTCTCATTCTGAGTTTTCTGACTCTTTCTGTTCTTCCTAATCTATAATGACAGCCATAGAATCAAGAATGTTAGTGCTGGAGACACACTCACACACACACACACACACACACACACACACACACTCAGGTCCACTCCTAGAGTAGCTGATACATACATGGAGACCAGAGGCCTGGACCTCTGGATGTCCAAGCTGGGCTTTTTCCCCTCACACTAAACCACCACCCGTCACACTGTCTGGACCGGTGGTGCCCAGTTGCTGGCAGAGGCCAGGTGCCAGACACAGGGCCCACCTCACACTGGGCCCTGCCCTTCCACCCAGAGACAGAGCTCTCTAGGCCCACAACTCAGGCCTTGTAAGTCTTGTTTCTGGGAAGCCAGATTGAATTAGCTGTGGGCCCATCTGGCCAGCCCTTACCCTAATACCGTCTGGCAGCTCATGCCTCAATGCCAACCTCAGCCCTGTGGCCTCACGGCCAGAAATCCAATTTGCCACAGCCTAATTGAGCCCTGGACTCCCAGGGGCATTGGCCCTTGGGCCCTCCTGCCCAGCCAGCAGCAGATTTCCCGGTGATTAGGACAAGGAGGAAAAAACAGCAGGAGCCAAGTTAATTTCAATTACCCTCATTTTCTCCCTGGAGCAGCTCAACACTGCTCGCTAAGTGCGGCTTTGTGTCAACTGCGGTGGATGTTGATAAGTATTAAGTATTTGGAGCACTGGGGTTAACCCAGGCACCTTGCCTTTATCTGCAAGACCTTGTATTTATCTGTGGGCCCTCAGCATTTAGTCCTATAGCCATGTTGCCATAGATGGAATCAAAGATGGGCTCCAACAAGGTTTTATGATGAGAGTCACCCCTCTGTTCCCCACTGCCCACTCCCACCCTCCTGGAAGCCCAGCCGGCTCTACCGAGATGCTGGCCTGATAACTGTGGCCTCCTGCAGAGGGCTAGCTCAGTAGGAGGCAGTCACCTTTCTTACACCTGGAGATGCTAGGTCCAGACTGTGTTTAGAGCCTCACCCCATCCAGACTCAAAAAGATACCATCATCAGTCCTTAGGGATGATCAAGTCCAACAGTAAGGCCCAGAGACAGGAGGACACTTGTTCAAGGTCACACAGCCCATCAGTGCCGAGGCTGGAGCAGGTCTGCAGTCGTATAAGCCTCAATCTGGGGGCCTTTGCCATCTGACTGAGTGGGTCTCCCCACCCCCGACTGAGCACTCCCACTCACCAGTCTCTGGGAGGTAGGGTCTGAGGAGGGGCAGCTCTGGGTCAGGCAAGTCAACACATTCAGGCACTTGGCTGGATTCACGAGCTCACGAGCTAAAAGGACCCCCACATATGGTTGTAGAGCCACAATTTCCACATGGGTGCTTGCTGTCTGCCAGGACCACCCTCCTGGCTCTTGACACATGGCAAACACCAGGAGTCTGCAGCAGGCCTTGAGACAGAACCAAGTGCTGCTTGTGCGACAGGGAGACTCCCTCAGGGCTGCAGCACAAGGGTCCCAGTCCCAGGGTCATCGGGGGTCCCCTCTGGGGGTCCTCCAAGCTCCCCTTGCCTCCTTCCAGCCCCCAGAACTGCCCTGTTGGGAGGTGAGGGGGCAGATGACTGTCCTGGGTGCTGTCTCCTGGGAGTGGGAGGCGGCAGGGACTCAGGGAAGGAGCCTGAGGGAAGAGGGGCTCTGCTGGGAGCAGGCCCAAAGCTGGGGAAAGGTGATCAGACCTGGCAACAACCTTGGGGCAGGAGAAGAAGATGACCAGCCCTTTTGCTACAGGTGTCTGCGGATTTCTCCCCACTGTGAGCACTGGTGAGAGGCTGATGGGTTGGCAAGAAATCTGTCCCGTGTTTGAACCTTCCAGAACAGGATCAGGCTGCTCCCTGGTCTAGACAATAGGCCAGGGAGTCTCAAAGCACCAGGATCAGGTGGGCCTGGCTGGAGCCTCTTCCCCACAGCTGGTGTCCTAACAGCCTCCGCTGAGAGGCTATCTGTCACTCCCACAGGAAGGAGGCCCTGGCCCTCTCATGCCGTCCTGGTGGACCCTGGCACAACAGACCCAAAGCCAAGTCTCCTGTCTGTGGTACCTTGTTGACGGAAGTGCTATTTGCATCTACCCAACCCCACTGTCTCCATCCTCTACTGGACTTATGTAGGTTGAGGGGTTCACACTGGGCCTCGGGACCCTAAAGTTTCCCCTAGATCAGCCCTCCACAAACTCTTTGATCTTCGGGCCCCTTTGCACTTTTAAAAATTATCAAGGACCCCACGGATTCCTGGAGAAGGAAATGGCGACCCACTCCAGTATTCTTGCCTGGAAAATCCCATGGACAGAGGAGCCTGGCGGGCTACAGTCCACGGTGTTGCAAAGAGTCAGATGCAACTGAGTACACGCACACAGCACAAGAATTCCCAAGGGTCTTTGTCTCTATATGAGTTATGTCTAATTGCTATTTAGCACTTTAGAACTTAAAACTGAGAAATGTTTTAAAATATTTAGTTTGAAATAACAATAAGCCATGACATATTAACCAAAAATATATTTTTAGGTAAAATAGATGTATTTTTTCAAAATAAAGTTCAATGAGAAGGGTGGCATTGTTTGCACTTTGCAAGTCTCTTTAATGTCTGGCTTTAATAGAAGATATCTGGGTTCTCATAGCTGCTTCTGCTATTGCAATGTGTTCTTTTGGCTGAAGCGTATGAAGAAAAGATGACTTCACAGAGATGTGCAGTAGGAAAGGGGGGGAGTGTCTTGAAATTCTTTTCAAATGATTGTGGATATTCTTCTTAAGCAAAGCATTAAGAATCAACAAGTGGTAGCTTTCTAAAAGTTAGTTGCAACATGGAGTCAGAAGCCCTATCACTGAAAATTTGGCGCTCTGTTACATTAAAAACCACTAGTCTGTCTTGACTTTCAATGAATCTTTTACCTAGGCCTGATTTGTGTCTGACTCTTTGCAACCCCAACGGACTGTAGCCTCCCAGGTTCCTCCAGCTTCCTCTCTTTAAGGGATTCTCCAGGCAAGAATACTGGAGTGGGTAGACATTCCCTTCTCCAGGTGATCTTCCTGGCCCAGGGATCAAACTCATGTCTTCTGCATTGGCAGGTGGATTCTTTACCATATGAGCCACCAGGGAAGCCCTATACTAAAATCCATTAGCCTGTCTTGACTTTGAACGCATCTTTTACCCAGGCATGATTTTGTAACTTGCAAAATTGGTTGTGCAAACATTGGTCCCCTGCCACTGTCTTGATGTGCTGTAAGGCACAGCAATTTTACCCCTGAAATGAAAAACTCTCCATTTTCCTTCTCCGCACTTACTTCTGGCTACCGAAATATATGGGGAGTTTTCTCACACCAGGCAGTTCCCGGATACCACCTGGGGGTCCTACAATTCAACTTGCTTCTGACATTTTCTGCCTGGGGGTAGTGTCAGGTCCCACAGGGCTCATTCCTACAGGATTGTCCCTCCTTCAGATACCCATCACAAGTTCAGACTGTTGCCTGTGCTTCTGCTGACCTGTCCCCTGCGTGTGTACATGCTCAGTTGCTCAGTCACGTCTGACTCTTTGCAACCCCATGGAGTATAGCACACCAGCCTCCTCTGTCCCTGGAATTTTCCACGTAAGAATATTGGGGTGGGTTGCCATTTCCTACTCCAGGACATCTTCCTAACCCAGGGATCGAAACTTCATCTCTTGCATCTCCTGAACTGGCAGGGACAAGCACTACCTGGAAATTTTGGACCCTCTCCCTTAGGTTTGATAATTTGCTACAGCAGATGGAAGAGACGCATATGGGGAAAGGATGTGGCACCTCATACCCTCCCAGGTGTGTCCCAGCACCTCCGCATGTTCACCAACCCAAAGCTCTTTGAACCCCACACTTCAGGGATTTTTATGGAGGCTTCATTACATAGGCATAATTGATAAATCATTGATGATTGGTAATTAAGTTAATCCCACGCTCCTCTTTCCTCCCAGGAAGTTAGAAGTCGGGGATGAAAGTGCCAACCCTTTAATCACATGATTGATTCTCCTGGCAGCCAGCCACCATCCTTAAGAGCTTTGAAAATGCCACTGCATTAATATAAACTCAGGTGTGGTTGAAAGGGTCTTGTTATGAATAACAAAGCCTCTGTCTTATCACTTAGGAAACAACAAGGGTTTAGAAGCTGTGTGTCAGGAACTATGAATGAAGAACAATACATCTGTTTCTTATATCACAATATCCCAACCCCTATTGCTTTTTTACCAGTGCATAAGGCAAACATTATTGTATATTATGAAAATGATTTGGACCTTGTAGTTCTCCTAAGAAGATTGAGGAGACTGGGGTTTCATAGATCCCACTCTGAAAATCTGCCCTCAAGTGCTGACGATCAAACTTCAACATGCATAAGAGTCACCTGGAGAGCTTATAAATACTCAGATTCCTAGGCCTTCTCTCTCAGATTCTGAATCTAGGATGGGGCCTATGCTTCTGTATTTAATCATTCATTCATTCATTCATTCATTTGACTGCATCGGGTCTTCATTGTAGCACATGGACTCAGTAGTCCTGGTGCACGGGCTTAATAGCTCCACAGCGTGTGGGTTCTTGGGGCCCCAACCAGGGATTGAACCCACATCCCCTGCACTGCGAAGTGGATTCTTAACTACTAGACCACCAGGAAAGTCCCATTTCTGCATTTCTAATGAGCTCCCAAGTGATGCTGATGCTGCAGGACCACAAAGCAAGCTTGGAGGAAAAAAACCCAAGAAGACAACAGCAAATATATTCAGAGGATCTTAGCAAGTGTTCCCCCTGAAAGCATTCTGTGGCCAAAGACATCTGGGAAATGCCAAGTTATTCAAAATAAACAAGTTCCTTTGCTATACGATGCATTAGATCAGTCATTAAGCCAATGTATGTTGAAAATACCCATGAGAAGTATGGTGTGCAGAGTCTCAAATTGTTTTTTCAGTGTTGGTGGGGGGGGGGGGGGCGGTTTACTGACTGTGATCCTCTAAGCATGCCCTCCGGAGCGCTTCTGCAGTGGTTTGTTTGTGCATCACTTCCGGGGGTGTGGGTGGAGACAGCCCCAAGCCTCTCTTCCTCCTCTCTCCCTCCTGGGCCAGCTCCGAGCAGACCTCATGCCTTATCCATTTCCCGGGAGAGGGTCATCCACTACAGCTGAGGGGGCTGCCGCCTCAGCGGCACTTGGCGCGTGGTTTCATCTGCTTTTAATCTCTCACTCTGTGGCAGACCTATTTCAGACTGAGATCACCACAATATAGGCAGATCTGTTCCCTATGAACCTGGTGTGTGTTTTTTCAGGGTGTTTTGTTTTTATGTTTCCACACAAATGAGTGCTCTACATCTCTTTACAAGGCATGTGTGTGTGGTTCCGGAGATCACAAAGACCTTTCTCTGAAGAAGATATGGGCTTGAAGGAGGAACAAACAGAAGTTCAGGGCTCACGTGGAACAATTCAGATGGCTTCTGGGACACGGGAGATCTGGGAGCCCCTTCCTCTGGTGATGTGACTGCAGGCATCTGGAGCCTGGGGGACAAAGTCCCATCTGAGAGAGGGAGCTGGTACGAGGGAGCCCTGCTGACCAGCCTTCCTTGACCCTGCGTGGGTGAGCCAGGAAGGGAGAATGCCAAGAGGATTTAGGACTTGCCAGCCACCTGGGAACAGACACCGCTGCCTCCGAGCCGAATGGCAAGGGATGAGCTACTTAGCTGGGAGGGAGCTCAATGTACAGGACATTGTAGATGGAGGGGAGAAACCGAACCCAGCCTGGCAGTCACCAAGGCTTTCTGGACGAGGTGACCCTGGAGCGCCCAAGGGGCTGTGGATAGTGAGGCAATAGGAGTCCCGGACTATTACAGTAATGTATGTCCTTCCACATGGAAGGAAGCACCAAGATGAGGCATAAAGGTCCCTCCCCCAACAGATGGATTTGAACCATCTAGGAACAGAAGGGGTGAAAGGGTGTTCCCGGAAGAGGGACCAGCATGGACCAAGTCTGGGATGCATCCAGCGGAGTGTGACTCACTGAGAAACTATAGATATCTGTGATTGGAGAAACAGTCCAGCTCAAAAAGAAGACTTGACTGTCATGCTAAGGATTCTGATTTTGATCCTGCTGGCTCTAGAGGTCAAGCAGGGAAGTGCCATGCCCAGATCTTGGAATTTGGAAGGTGGCTCTGGCTCTGGCTGTATGTGCTGGAGAGGGGAGGCTGGAGGCAGCAGTTCCATGATGATCTGGCAGGACAGTGAGGCTGAGTTAGGGCAGCCGATGTGGGAGTGGAAGGGGGAGAGGCAAGGAACTCCACAGGTGGAGTCCCAGGTGAGGAGCAGAACAGGGAGGCCATGACCTCACCCAGGTATAAAGAACCCTGGAGAAGCTGACACCAGACAGCTGGCCGTCGTGTGTGTGTGTGTGTGTGTGTGCGTGTGTGTGTGTGTGTGCGCGTGCACGCGCGTGCATGCTGCATAGTGCCGGGATATGCAGAATGTCTCACAGAGTAGCCTGGAGATCGGGTATTCAAGGGCTCAAAGCCAAGGCTGGCATTGATTCCATCCCTGTGATGATGAGACAAGTGGTTCGGCCTCAGGACAAGCAGAGTCCAGTTCAAGACAGGGACTAAGAAGGTACTTTCATATCCTCTGCTTCATTCAAGTGAAGGATCAGTGAGCAAAAGGTCTAGAGTAGCATAGCAAAGACGACGGAAGGGGGTTCTGGAAGATGGAAAGGAGGAAGAGCCCTTCGGAAGAGGGAGCAAAAGCCCAGAAAATATGCGAAGGGGCTGGAGCCAGGGGGTTCACCCATTTGCCAGCGAAATCTCAGGGCACCTGCGGGCATGAGGGCAGGTATCACAGAAGGCAGAGTGAGAAGTGGGGCTGGAACGGGCAGGGCCAGTGAAGCTCTATGTGCGAATACTCCAGGCTCTTTCTGCCAAGTCATGAAAGCAGGCAGCACCTACCCAACTGAGGAAAATCAGTGTCTCCTCTAAAGACAATTGTACGCGCAGCCTGGTGAGAGGTGCTACCAGCATGGTCCTCAGTACTCCTGAGAGAGTCCCCTCATTCCCGCGTTTACTGGCTCCCCATCTGTTCACTCTAAGCTCTGCCCATATGCACATTTCCCCAGGTCAGCCTACTTAAATAGTAAAACATGCCAGGGAGCCCCACACATTTTGACAAAAGCTATCAACATGAAGAGCAAAGGAAATCCTCAGAGAAAATTCAGATGATAAAAGACAACTTTAAAAAGAAAGAGGGTAGAGAAAAGGGAACCCTCATACACTGTTGATAGGAATGTAAACTGGTGCAGGCACTATGCAGAATAGTACGGCGGTTCCTTAAAAAACTAAAAGTACAGTTATCATATGATCCGTAATTCCGCTACTGGGCATATTATCTGGAAAAGATGAAAACTAACTCAGAAAGATACATGTACCCAATGTTCATAGCAGTGGGATTTACAATAGCCAAGACATGGAGCCAACCGAAATCTCATCAACAGATGAATGGATAAAGACGATGTGAGATATATACAGATAGATAGATAGATATGATATTACTCAGCCATAAAAAAATAAAAATAATGCCATTTGCAGCAACATGGATGGACCTAGAGATTATCATACTCGTTGAAGTAAATAAGATAAAGACAAATATGATAGTACTTGAATGCGGAATCTAAAAAATGATATAGGGACTTTCCTAGTGGTCCAGTGGTGAAGAATCCACCTGCCAATGGACACAGTATCGATTGCTGGTCTGGGAAGATTTCACATGTTGGCCACAGGGCAACTAAACCCGTACACCACATCTACTGAGCCCGCGCTCTAGAGACCGTGAGTCGCAACTACTGAGCTCGAACTGTAGAGAGCACGAGTCACAACTACTGAGCCCAGGCTCTAGAGACCGTGAGTCACAACTACGGAGCTCGAATTCTAGAGACCATGAGTCGCAACTACTGAGCCTACGCTCTAGAGACCATGAGTCCAAACTACTGAGCTCTCGTGTTCTAGAGACCATGAGTCACAACTACTGAGCCCGGGCTCTAGAGACTATGAGTCGCAACTACCGAGCTCTTGTGCTCTAGAGACCATGAGTTGAAACTACTGAGCCTGTGCTCTAGAGACCATGAGTCGAAACTACTGAGCTCGCGTGCACTAGGGCCTGTGTTCCTTAGCAAGAGAAGCCGCCACAGTGAGAAGCCCGAGCACCACAGCTGGAGGGTAGCCCCTGCTCTCTGCTACCAGAGGAAGCCCTCGCTCAGGAAGGAAGACTCAGCGCAGCCAAAACCAAATAAATAAATAATGATACAAATGAACTTACTTACAAATCAGAAACAGACTCACAGACTCAGAAAACAAATTTACCAAAGGAGAAAGGTGGGGGAGGGAAAAATTAAGTTTGAGACTAACAGATACACACTACTGTATATGAAATAGATACACAACAAGGATTAACAGACACACACTACTGTATAAGAAATAAACAACAAGGACCTACTGTATAGCATAGGCAATTATTGATATATTCAATATATTTTAATAACCTATAATAGAAAAGAATCTGGAAATATATATACATATATACAACCCAATCACTGTATATCTGAAACTAACATAACCCTGTAAGTCTGGTGTACTTCAATAAAAAAAGAAATAAAGGAAGGAAATTAGTACCCTAAGGAATGTTCAAGAATATACTGTATCTTAAATAAAAAGACAAGATGTTAAGAAAAAAAGAACTAGAGAAAAAGAAATAATTTCAACTGTGATTAAATATACACAATATACAATTTATTGTTTTATCCATTTCTAAGTGCACAGTTCAGTGGCATTAAGTACTCTCACACTGTTACACAACCGTAGGCATTATCCATCCCCAGAAGTTTTTTTGTCTAAAATGGAACTCTTCACCCATCAAAAACTAAGTACCCACTCCTCCCTGCCCCCAGTGCCTGGCACCTCCCATTCTACTTTCTGAGTCTATGAATTTGACGAGGTACCTCATATAAGTGAAATCATACAGTATGAGTCATTTTGTGAATGGCTTATTTCACTTAGCATAATATCCTTAGGCTTTATCCATGACACTGTCAGAATTTCCTTCCTTTCTAAGGCCGAAAATTGTTCCATTGGATGCACACACATGAATGGACATTTCGGTAGTTTCTACGTTATAGCCGGGCTTCCCTGGTGGCTCAGATGGTAAAACGTCTGCCTGCAATGCAGGAGAACTAGGTTCGACCCCTGGGTCGGGAAGATCCCATGGAGAAGGAAATGGCAACCCACTCCAGTACTCTTGCCTGGAAAATTTCATGGACTGAGGAGGCTGGTAGGCTACAGTCCATGGGGTCGAAAAGAGTTTGACACGACTGAGAAACTTCACTACATTATGGCTATTGTGAACAATGCTGTTATGAACATAGGCATCAGTTCAGTTCAGTTCATTTCAGTCGCTCAGTCGTGTCCGACTCTTTGCGACCCCATGAATCGCAGNTTACCTGATTCAGTTTTGGAAAGTTATGCTTTTCTAAGAATTTGTCTATTTCTTCCAAGTTGTCCATTTAGATAGCAAATAGTTGCTGATAGTAAGCTTTTATGATTTTTGTATTTCTGGGTTGTCTGTTGTGATTTCTTCATTTCCCTTTCTAATTTTGTTGATTTGATTTTTCTCCTTTGTTTCTTAATGAGTCTGGCTAAAGGTGCGTCCACTTTATTTACCTTCTCCAAGAACCAGCTTTTAGTTGTTANCTGATAGTAAGCTTTTATGATTTTTGTATTTCTGGGTTGTCTGTTGTGATTTCTTCATTTCCCTTTCTAATTTTGTTGATTTGATTTTTCTCCTTTGTTTCTTAATGAGTCTGGCTAAAGGTGCGTCCACTTTATTTACCTTCTCCAAGAACCAGCTTTTAGTTGTTATTGTTGTTGTTGTTTTAATTTTTGCTGTGGTCTTCTTTGTTACTTTAGCATTTACTTCTGTCCTAATTTTTAAGATTTCTTTCTTTCTACTAACCTTGGGGTTCTTCATTTCTCCCTTATCTTGTGACTCTATGTGTAGAGATACGTTGTTTATTTGAATTTTTTCTTGTTTTTTGAGGTAAGCCTGTGTTGTTATGAACCTTCCCCTTAGCACTGCTTTTACAGTGTCCCAGGTTTTAGGTTGTGTTTTCATTTTCATTCGTTTCTACGCACATTTTTATTTCTTTTTTTTTAAATTTCTTCTGTGATTTGTTGCTTTTNTGTTTAGTTCGTACCCTCTGTATATGTTTTGGGTATCACCTCCTGAAAATAGAAGAACTTAACACAGAGAGTACATGGTTATCGGGTCAATCTTAGTCTTGGAATTCAGCCAAGATTTGTGAAGGAAGCACAAGAAATAGCTGAACACGAGGATAGATTCTTCAAAGTCTAAACACTAACGACCACACCCTTTCCTCATAAGGAAGAACTTAATGATGACTTAGATGGTCACTATCCAGACCCAGCTATCTTGCTGAAGTTTGAGCCTCTTGTCACTGGAAATGGACTAGAATGACCTTGAAGGCCCCTTCCCCTTGAAGGCCCCTTCCAAGGTTTCTATTTAAAAAAATCATAAACTTTGTAGATTCCTTCAGAAAGTGCATACCTAGCATGTTCCATGAGATTTATAAGAGCTAAATAAATGAAGAACCAGGTGTCTTAAGGCCTCTGGTTGCCTGTCCTGGGTTTAGACATCTGGTGGCCTCGATACTCACATGAACACAGTGTAAGTCTGTAATTATGGGACTGTATCTAGGCCACCCAGAGAACGTGGGATGAAACAACAAGCCTGTGTGTGGGATACTAGGATGTGTGGGAAGGAAGTGGTTTGATTTTGGGAATACGCAGTTGAGCTTCGTTAAGTGCAATAGCAACAATGAAGCGAGGACTTATTTCCTGGAAAAAAAGCTGAAATGGAAGGAACTCCTAGTCTTCTGAAACTGATGAGGCAGTGATAGGTCTGGGTAATTCGGAGAGGCATTGACTCCCTAGCCCTTTGGGCTCTGCGAGTTTGGAGTCTAGATGAAGAGGTTCTGGCAGACCCAGGTTAGTCCTGTGAAGAAGGTGGCAGGTGAGAGCCTTTGGGAGTGAAGGCACACAGAACTGGGCAGAGAGACTCCAGGGTATCCAGGCAGAATATCAACGTGCCTCCCTCAGAGACTTCTCGTGAGGTGGCTGACTTGGGTGTGCTTCAGTTTTCTCCTTGGTAAAGCGGGGTTTATAATGTTTNCCCAGATGAGAGCTGATGCACACTCCTGGGTTGTTTCACAGAAGTTAAAGCCCTCATCAAATGGAAGACATTCACTATGTGATGATCATGAGCATGTGGCCCCCCAAGCTGGTACAGTAAGGGCTGGTACTGTAACCCCTGTGACACAGTCCCATTCTTCACCACCAACCAGTCATGCACCCTGCGACTCCCCTCTCTCACCTGGCCTTTAAAAATACTTTCTGCAACCCATCTGATGTTTTGAGCATTAGCCGTGTGGACTCCTTGCTTGGAATCCTGCAGTTAATGCTGCTCTTTCCTTCACCACAACCTGGTATTAGTAGATTGGCTTTACTCTGCCTCGTGAGTGCATCCGAGTTTGGTTTGGTAACAGCTTAAAGCAACAGAAATGTATTCTCTTGAGAGAGGTAACATAGGCAGGTTGATAAGGAATCCAAGCCTAAGGCCCCTTTAAGGAGGAGGTAAATATTCTTTCTTTTTCACATTCTTTTGGCTTAAACACGTAGGCCTTGTAGGCAGCAGTATCTCTTGTTCAAGGATATGTCTTTTTTTGAGCTCAGAATGTATGTTATGGGAGAAGGTCTGGGGTAAAACTTTCAGCCTTGAGCTCTGGGTTAACCCATTCCTTCTGGCTAATCTTGTGCTGATGTCATTCCAAGATATATGTTATGGGAAAGAGTCTGGACAAAATTTTCACAACCTTAAGGTTTTGTTTTGTTTTTTTTTTCTATTCTCAGCAGCTAGCAAAAAGGTATATAATGCCCTGTTTAAACTAGCAAGATGGGTAATCTTTCTACCCTTCTGATGTCTATGTCAGAAGCTTTTACTGTTACTATCACTTTAATAAAATTTCTGCTACACAAAGCTCTGAGTGNGGTGGGCTGCTGTCTATGGGGTCACACAGAGTCGGACACGACTGAAGCGACTTAGCAGCAGCAGCAGGAGGGGAAATTTAGACCGTTGGGTTGGAGGCCTTGGGTGACTGTTGGAGTGAGCTGGAGGAGAAGAGTTCGAACTCATATTTAAGCAGTTTTTATTTTCCATGAGTGAATGCCACTATGATGCATGTACATTACTGCATTCATTTCATGCATATAATTATTTCTTTAGGATCAATTTCTAGAAATGGAATTTCTGGTTCAAACAGATGGAAAGCTTTAAGGGCTTTCGCCCTGTGGAGCAATTGTACCAATATACAGCCCCAGCAGCAGTAAGTGAGAGTCTGTTCAAACTCTCCCCTGTCTGTCATTTTAAAAATATCTCCTGATCTATGCCCATTTAGCTGGCAGAAAGAGGTACCTCATGGTTTTAGTAGCATTTGTTTTATTACTGTTATCATTGCAAGTGGTTTCACATGGTTACTGGTCATTTGCAGTTGGTCTTTTTGGCCGTGCCACATGGCCTGCNAGTCGGACAGGACTGAGCGAATTCACTTTGACTTTTCACTTTCATGCATTGGAGAAGGAAATGGCAACCCACTCCAGTGTTCTTGCCTGGAGAATCCCAGGGACGGGGGAGCCTGGTGGGCTGCTGTCTATGGGGTCACACAGAGTCGGACACGACTGAAGCGACTTAGCAGCAGCAGCAGGAGGGGAAATTTAGACCGTTGGGTTGGAGGCCTTGGGTGACTGTTGGAGTGAGCTGGAGGAGAAGAGTTCGAACTCATATTTAAGCAGTTTTTATTTTCCATGAGTGAATGCCACTATGATGCATGTACATTACTGCATTCATTTCATGCATATAATTATTTCTTTAGGATCAATTTCTAGAAATGGAATTTCTGGTTCAAACAGATGGAAAGCTTTAAGGGCTTTCGCCCTGTGGAGCAATTGTACCAATATACAGCCCCAGCAGCAGTAAGTGAGAGTCTGTTCAAACTCTCCCCTGTCTGTCATTTTAAAAATATCTCCTGATCTATGCCCATTTAGCTGGCAGAAAGAGGTACCTCATGGTTTTAGTAGCATTTGTTTTATTACTGTTATCATTGCAAGTGGTTTCACATGGTTACTGGTCATTTGCAGTTGGTCTTTTTGGCCGTGCCACATGGCCTGCAGGATCCCAGTTCCTGGATCCACACAATGGTCTTTTTTTTTTCTCTATATTTATTTGACCATCTTCTCTCATTTACCAGTGATACTCAGAATGGATTTATCAAGTTCACTACCACTCTGCTCCCTACAAACTAATTCCTTTAGAATCTTGCTTGGAACTTATAAATTAATCTGAAGGTAACTTCCCATTCACAGATATTCTCTCTCTAACTCTGATGCTCTGCATTAGAGCATGTTGACAATGAATAGGGTCAAAGGTGGTGCAGCCAGTAGACTCTTGGTCTTGCTGGGAAGTCCAGCTTCTCCCTCCTCACTGCCTGCAGAGCTTGAGAGGTCCATTTGGAGGAGGCCATCCTCTGTCTTCAGTAACTCCTGTGCCCTGCGGGCTGCCCACAAGTGCTAGGAAGTAGGAAGGGGCCTCTCCTCCGCTCTCCCCACCCCTCTAAGTGATGGGCTTGCTGGGGAGCAGCAGCAGACTCCCTGCGCTCTGGTCCTCACCCCGCGCAGGCTCCTGGAGTTAGGGCCACAGGGCTGAAGGAAGAGGGAGGACGCTTGCCTGCCAGCTCCCCGGGGTCCTGACTGGGGGAGGCGCTGGCCTCCCCTGCGCAGGACAAGAATGCAGATGTCCTGATGCTCAGCTATCTCTCTATAAACTATTGATGGGGGAAGGGGGAGAGAGATGAAGAGAGGCTTCTAACGACAATTTACAAGCGTAGAAGAGAAAGACAGGAGTGAAGTTGAGCCACTTTCCCTGCAAAGACGCCACCCCACAGCTCCCCAGAACTCAGCGCCTCCATTTCGCTCCTCTCTGCCCACCCCACCCCACTCCCGCCTCCACTGCCCTCTATACAGTGCAGCAGACGGGCCGGCAGCATCCACATCACCTGGGAGCCTGTTAGAAATCAGGAACTTGGCCCCACGAGGGTCCTGTGGAGTCAGAATCTTCCGTTTAGCAGAACCCCAGGTGATTCACGCGCATGTTACAGTCTGAGAGCCGCTCTGAAGAACCAGAGGAGGTGCGTTGCTGGGAGGCTGAGACTCCCCTGAGCCAGACAGCGCTCTCAGTGACCGCTGAGATGAGGACCCACCCCAGCACCCTCTCTCCTGAGCCAAATCCAACTGCAGGGTCAGTGCCTGGGCCTGCGTCCCAGCTGACAGACAAAGCTTCTCTGACGCCAGTTAAATCAGGAGCCAGCCCATTTCTGCACTGACAGCCGTGTAGAGTGAGGGACGGGCTTCAGTGTCACACACACTGGGGTTCCGGGTGCAGGGCCTCCCCTTACAGGGGCCGGGAAATGAGTCTCACCCTCTCTGAGTCTCAGGAACTCACCTGCAAAAAATGGCAACAACCATGCCCACCTTGCACACTCAATGGGCAGACAGAGGGAATGTTCATCAAATGCCCAGTGGAATGCTATTTGCCCGCTATGTGTTTATCAGAAGACATATTCTGAGTTTCTACAAATACTGCCAACAAGTGTTTTTCCAAGCCAGGAGGATACTGTGTTCACTTCAGTCCAGGATGTGCAGTAAGTCACTAATTAATTCAATCAACAAATATTTATTCTCTATCTGTACTGTACAGTGTATTAAAAAGCAGAGATATCACTTTGCTGACAAAGGTCCATATAGTCAAAGTTGTGGTTTTTCCAGTAGTCATGTACAGATGTGAGAGTTGGACCATAAAGAAGGGTGAGCACCAAAGAACTGATACTTTCAAACTGTGGGGCTGGAGAAGACTCTTGAGAGTCTCTCGGAGAGCAAGGAGATCAAACCAGTCAATCTTATAGGAAATCAACCCTGAATATTCATTGGAAGGACTGATGCTGAGAGCGTCAATACTTCGGCCACCTGATGCGAAGAACTGACTCATTGAAAAAGACCCTGATGCTGAGAAAGATTGAGGGCCGGAGGAGAAGGGGGTGACATAGGATGAGATGGTTGGATGACATCACTGAACTCAAGGGGCATGAGTTTGAGCAAACTCTGGGAGATGGTGAAGGACAGGGAAGCCTGGTGTGTTGCAGTCCATGGGGTCGCAAAGAGTCACACAGGACTTGGCGACTGAACAGTAGCAACTATCTGGCACTGTGCTGGGTGCTGTGAATATACAGCGTGCTAACAAAACCTGTTTCTGCCAGTGTTCATTTCCTAGCGCTGTTATAACAAAGTACCAGAAGCTGGTTGGCTTTGCAACAAAGCAGGAGCCTCTGGGGCCTTCCTGGGACACACTCCTCCCCATATCCTCTGCATTAGCTCCTCTGAAGTACCCAGATGAGAGCTGATGCACACTCCTGGGTTGTTTCACAGAAGTTAAAGCCCTCATCAAATGGAAGACATTCACTATGTGATGATCATGAGCATGTGGCCCCCCAAGCTGGTACAGTAAGGGCTGGTACTGTAACCCCTGTGACACAGTCCCATTCTTCACCACCAACCAGTCATGCACCCTGCGACTCCCCTCTCTCACCTGGCCTTTAAAAATACTTTCTGCAACCCATCTGATGTTTTGAGCATTAGCCGTGTGGACTCCTTGCTTGGAATCCTGCAGTTAATGCTGCTCTTTCCTTCACCACAACCTGGTATTAGTAGATTGGCTTTACTCTGCCTCGTGAGTGCATCCGAGTTTGGTTTGGTAACAGCTTAAAGCAACAGAAATGTATTCTCTTGAGAGAGGTAACATAGGCAGGTTGATAAGGAATCCAAGCCTAAGGCCCCTTTAAGGAGGAGGTAAATATTCTTTCTTTTTCACATTCTTTTGGCTTAAACACGTAGGCCTTGTAGGCAGCAGTATCTCTTGTTCAAGGATATGTCTTTTTTTGAGCTCAGAATGTATGTTATGGGAGAAGGTCTGGGGTAAAACTTTCAGCCTTGAGCTCTGGGTTAACCCATTCCTTCTGGCTAATCTTGTGCTGATGTCATTCCAAGATATATGTTATGGGAAAGAGTCTGGACAAAATTTTCACAACCTTAAGGTTTTGTTTTGTTTTTTTTTTTTTCTATTCTCAGCAGCTAGCAAAAAGGTATATAATGCCCTGTTTAAACTAGCAAGATGGGTAATCTTTCTACCCTTCTGATGTCTATGTCAGAAGCTTTTACTGTTACTATCACTTTAATAAAATTTCTGCTACACAAAGCTCTGAGTGACTGAGACTGTTTTTGGTCCAGAAGTTAAATCTTCTCTTTGGAGACCACAAATCTGGTGGAACACTGTAAGTTTTCTTCTATCATCTCGGGGGCTTGTCTGGGATCCCACAACAAGGTGTAGTTATCACTATCATCCTGAGGGCTTGCCTGGGATCCCAAGACAAAGCGTAAGCTGTCATCTTGGGGGTTAAGCTAAAGCTTTCACTCTCCGCTCTGGAGGCTAGAAGTTTAGAGTCAAACTCTCATGAGGAACAGGTTCCCTCTTGAGGTTCAGAAGGAGAACCAGCTCCAAGTCTCTCGCCCAGCTTCTGGGATGGCTCCACTCTCTGCCTCTGTCATCACACGGCATTTTCCTTGTGCCTGTCTCTGCATCTCTAGCTCCTCCTCTTAGCAGGACAGCCGTCACTGGGTTAGGGTCCCTTCTAATTCAGCATGACCTCATCTCAACATGGTGACACCTACAAAGTCTCCCTTTCCCAGACAGGTCACATTCACGGGTTCTGGGTGTTGTCAGACATAAAGCCAGACACAGGTTAGAGTGGGAACTGTCGACCTTGTTCGGTGCTAACCACTGCAGTGGGGAAAATTGCCCATGAACTCAACTTTGATTCGTGATGAGGTAAGTAGTCTTGTTGACCGGTACTTCTCTGAAGGAGAGGCAAACCTCTCCCTCTCTTTTTAATGCATCTTTTTCTTTAGATTTTTTTTTCATGTGGACCATTTTTCAAGTCTTTATTGAATTTTTTACAGTATTGTTTCTGTTTTATCTTTTGGTTTTTTGGCTGCAGTGTAGCAGGTGGGATCTGAACTCTCCCATACCCGCTGCATTGGAAGACTTCATTGGAAGTCTCAGCCACTGTATCACCTCTTTATCATGACAGGCAGTAGCAGTGCAAGTTAGAATAAGGTGTGCACTGGGCTGGGAGGGAGTTATTTTTCTGAATGTTTGCATTTTAAAGAGACAGCTCTTAGGTCCTTGAGAAGTCAGATTGGGGTGGTTGAAGAACTGTGTTTGGAGAAAAAAGATGTATGACTTCAAACTTTCTAAAGTAGCTGCTTTGGGAAAGAGCTGTTTAGGGACTCTATCTTGGTTTGTTTTTCTTTTCTCTCTTTTGGCCAAGGCATGTGGGATCTTAGTCCTTGAGTAGGAAGAAAACCTTGCCTCTTGCAGCAGAAGCGTGTAGCCTTAATCACTGCCCCCCTCCAGGGAAGTCCCTAGAGGGGCCTATCTCTTACCAGGTCTTGATTAGGAAGAGAGATTCTCCTGGCAGCATTGTACTAGCTCAGGCAGATACTTTATAAGGGGGCACTAGGGTCATCCTAGGGATGCGGCCTTGAGCTGTTAGAACCTTTGTTAGTGTTTCTTCAAGGCCGTTGGTGTAGAGCTTGGGGAGTAGACAAACCATTTGTGCTGAGTCTGCCATTTTTTACAGATCAAAGTTGAGTCCTAGTTGCAGAGGGCTCAGAGAAACCTGTGTAAAATTCAACAAGAAGAAAGCCTTTGTCAGTTAACATGAATTTGGGGGAGACATTTTTCAACCTAGCACACTCTCTCAGCCTTCCCATTTCAGTAAGTGGTTCATCCTCTACCCAGTTACTCAAGTCCAGGAGCCATCCTTGACCCTCCCTGCCCTCGTCACCCTCCCCATGCACCCAGTATTCAGCCCCACCAGCAAAGCCTCCTAGCTGTGTTTCTAGCTTGTCCATCTCTCTCCCTCTGCATGTTCCCACCCAGGCCTGAGCTGCCACCATCTCTAGCTTGAATTCCCATCAGTCCCTACTTGGTCCCGTGCTATAAGCCTGGACCCCTAGACTCTTGCCTTTATCCAGAAGCCAGAGCAAATCAATTAAATCAGTCCCATCAGGTCACTCCCTCTCAAAACCCTTTGGAAGAAAATCTAGATCTTCTGCTTAAATGATACGTNGCCTGGACCCCTAGACTCTTGCCTTTATCCAGAAGCCAGAGCAAATCAATTAAATCAGTCCCATCAGGTCACTCCCTCTCAAAACCCTTTGGAAGAAAATCTAGATCTTCTGCTTAAATGATACGTGTCCATCGTGCTCTCTGTCTAGCCACATTTTCAGCTCTTCTCCCGTTGCTTCCACCCTGCCAGCCACACATGCCAGACCTGCCCCTCTCTAAAGACTTTGCCATGTCCAGTTCCCGCTGCCTGGGTTCTGGAGCTCCGTACAGTTGGCTTCTTTTGTCACTAAGGTATCAGCGAAAACGTCACCTTCTCAGGGAGCTGGAGTACTCCATCTCAGTCCCTGCGCATCCCACCCCTCTGTTCTGCTTTCTCCAGGGTGCTCAGCACCAGAACCAGAGAGTACACTGTCCACTTGTTTCCTTGCTTGCTCATCATCTCCCACTTAGTCTTTCCCCCTTCCTCACAAAACGGATGAGAATAGAACTTTGTTTCGTTCATTGTTGTTGTTCAGTCACTAAGTCATGTCTCACTCCTTGTGATCCCATGAACGGCAGCAGGCCAGGCTTTTCTGTCCATCGCGATCTCCCAGAGTTTGCACAAACTCATGTCCATTGAGTTCAGTGATGCCATCCAACCATCTCATCCTCTGTCATCCCCTTCTCCTCTTGCTCTTAATCTTTCCCAGCCTCAGGATCTTTTCTTTTTTAAAAAACAAATTTATTTATTGATCTTTTTTTTTTTTTACTTCATTTTGCTTTATAATACTGTATTGGTTTTCCCATACNGACTTCACATTCCAGGATGTCTAGCTCTAGGTGAGGGATCACACCATCGTGATTATCTTGGTCATGAAGATCTTTTTTGTACAGTTCTGTGTATTCTTGCCACCTCTTCTTAATATCTTCTACTTCTGTTAAGTCCATACCATTTCTGTCCTTTATCAAGCCCATCTTTTCATGAAATGTTCCCTTAGTATCTCTCATTTTCTTGAAGAGATCTCTAGTCTTTCCCATTCTGTTGTTTAGTTGGAAGGAAAATGAAATGGAACCTGCACTTGGTTGTCACAACTGTCCTGATGCAGTGGAGTGATCACTGCTCTGGAAACCAGGGTGACAGGGATTGCACCCCAATTTTTCTGCTTCCTAGCTGGGCAGCCTCTGAGATTCAATTTTCTCACCTAAACAAAGAGAAACAGTACTTACACCATGGAGCTGTTTCATTCACTCATTTATTCATTCCTTCAGAGCATTAAGTATCTTCTACATTTCAGCCAAGGCACAGGTGAAATGAATGAGGTGCAGTCATTGCAATGAAAAATGATTTTTCTGTTCCCAGGACCAAATATTCCAGAAAAACATCTACTTCTGCTTCATTGACTACACTAAAGCCTTTGACTGTGTGGATCACAACAANCTTCAGAGCATTAAGTATCTTCTACATTTCAGCCAAGGCACAGGTGAAATGAATGAGGTGCAGTCATTGCAATGAAAAATGATTTTTCTGTTCCCAGGACCAAATATTCCAGAAAAACATCTACTTCTGCTTCATTGACTACACTAAAGCCTTTGACTGTGTGGATCACAACAAACTGGAAAATTCTTCAAAAGATGGGAATATCAGACCACCTTAACTGCCTCCTGAGAAACCTGTATGCAGGTCAAGAATCTACAGTTAGAACCAGATATGTCACAACAGACTGGTTCCAAATTGGGAAATGAGTACATCAAGGATGTATATTGTCACCTTGCTTATTTAATTTCTATACAGAGTAAATCATGCAAAATGCTGGACTGGATAAAACACAAGCTAGAATCAAGATGGCAGGGAAAAACATCAACAACATCAGATATGCAGATAATACTACCCTAATGGTAGAAAGTAAAGAGGAACTAAAGAGCCTCTTGATGAAGGTGAAAAAGGAGTGTGAAAAAACTGGATTAAAACTCAACATTCAAAAAAATGAGATCATGGTATCTAGTCCCATCACTTCACGGCAAATGGATCGGGGGTTGGTGGGGGATGGAAACAGTGGCAGATTCAATTTTCTTGGGCTTCAAAATCACTGCAGATGGTGACTACAGCCATGAAATTAAAAGACGCTTGCTCTTTGAAAGAAAAGCTATGACAAACCTAGACAGCGCATTTAAAAGCAGAGATATCACTTCAATCAACGAAGGTCCACATAATCAAATCTATGGTTTTTCCAGTAGTCATGTATGGATGTGAGACTTGGACTGTAAAGAAGGCTGAGCACCAAATAATTGATGGTTTTGAACTATGGGGCTGGAGAAAACTCTTGCGAGTCCCTTGGACAGCAAGGAGATCAAATCAGTCAATCCTAAAGGAGATCAACCTGGAATATTCATTGGAAGGACTGATGCTGAAGCTCCAATACTTTGGCCACCTAATGCGAAGAGCTAACCCATTGGAAAAGACCCAGATGTTGGGAAAGATTGAAGGCAGCAGAAGGGGGTGACAGAGGATGAGATAGTAGGATGGCATCACTGACTCAATGGACATGACTTTGAGCAAACTCTGGGAGATACTGAAGGACAAGGAAGGCTGGCGTGCTGCANATTGGAAAAGACCCAGATGTTGGGAAAGATTGAAGGCAGCAGAAGGGGGTGACAGAGGATGAGATAGTAGGATGGCGTCACTGACTCAATGGACATGACTTTGAGCAAACTCTGGGAGATACTGAAGGACAAGGAAGGCTGGCGTGCTGCAGTCCATGGGGTCCCAAAGAGTTGGACACAACTTTGCAACTAAACAACAAAGGACCAGAAATGTCCTACCTCATCCTGCTTGTAGCTATGGTCTTAGTGAGGCCCAGAGTAAGCACAGGAAGAAGAACCAACTCTGGCATGCAGAGTCTTTTTGTTTAAATCTGGAGATTTCCAGCATTATGAAAATATGCATGGGACTTTCCAAACCAGCTCAAAGGTGGCAACTTTCCTCAAAAATTATTTAGGATAAGATGACTTTCTCTACTGCAAATCTTCATCCACTTATCCACATAACAAGTATTTATTGGGTATTTACTTACTGCTATTCCTATTGGGTATGTGCAACTAGTGGAGACTGCAATTTGAAGCAAAAGAAATACTGAATAAGAAACTGGTTTGAGGAAAGATTGTGAATTCAGTTATGGAGATGCTGAGTTTAAGAGTCCTGTGAGTGGTACATGTCTGGAGCTTAGAGGAGATGTCTGGTTTACTGTGTGTAGAAGACCTTGAAAGCATGGATGTGGGTGGCACTAGAACAGAGTGTAGAACAGGAATTGGGCTGAGGACCTCTCATCTCTTCCACTGCAGGACCTCCCCAACTCTCATCACCATAACAATGCACACTCCATAATAAAAAATCAGAGGCAAAATCAAGGGGAACAGGAGGAGGAAGATTTTCATGCATTTATCTGAAGTCCCATCAGTCATTCTGCTCTTCTTTCAGACTTTTGACATCTTATCTACAGCACTTGACAGTGAGCACTGCAAGAATGCCCCCTATATCCGGGTTTTCCAACATCTCTGTTAAGAAAGGAAGAATACACCATGAAAGTTCTTAACAGCGAGCAATTTGAAAGCAAAATTAAAAATATCCCATTTAGAATAGCATCAACATTTATTAAATACTTAGGAATAAATTTATAAAACCTCAACACTGAAAATGACAAAACATTGCTGAGAGTAAATATCAAATACACAGAGAAATATGCCAGTTTTTGCATTGAAAGATATGAAATGCCTAATATAGCTTCCCTCTACATAATATAAATTCAATGAAATTCCAATCAAAATTCCAGTAATCACTTTTTTTAGATTTGAAAAATCTGATTTTAAAATGTATTTGGACATTCATAGGACCTAGGGGCTTCCCTGGGCTTCTGCGGTGGCTCAGATGGTAAAGAATCTGCCTGCTATGCAGGAGACCCAGGTTCAATCTCTGGGTCAGGAAGATCCCCTGGAGAAATGAATGGCTACCCACTCCAGTATTCTTATCTGGAGAATTCCATGAACAGAGGAGTCTGGAGGGCTAAAATCCATCGGTCAAAGAGTCAGACACAACTGAGCAACTTTCACTTTCCAGGACAAGTAAAGCAACTTTTAAAAAGAAGAACAAAATTAAAGAACTTACCCTACCTGAGTTCAAGGCTTCCTTAAAACTACAGTAATCAAGACCATTTGGTACTGGTAAAAAGATGGACATATAGATCAATGGAATAGAATAGAGCCCAGAAACAGACCCACATGTATATGGTCAACTGTTTTTTTGACTAAAATACCAAGCAATTCAATGGAAGAAGGAAAGCTTTTTTTTTTTCAACAATTGTGCTAAAATTACTGGCTATCCAGTGGGGGGCGTGGGATGAACAATAATTCTGTATACCACATTTTATTCAAAATAGAATCAGAGACCAAAATCTAAAGTGTAAAAA
>SJYV01053437.1:276871-289436 GCA_006410875.1 Neotragus pygmaeus | reverse complement strand
TTTTTTTTTTTCAACAATTGTGCTAAAATTACTGGCTATCCAGTGGGGGGCATGGGATGAACAATAATTCTGTATACCACATTTTACTCAAAATAGAATCAAAGACCAAAATCTAAAATGTAAAAATAGAAATTTCTTGATCAAAAAAAAAAAAAGAGGAGAATATCTTTGTAACCGTGGGATAGGCAAAGATTTCTTGGATAGAATACAAAAACCATTTTCTTTGATTAAAAGAAAAATTATATATGGGACTTCATCAAAATAAAAAACTATTGCTCTAAGAAAATAAAAAGGCAAGCCATATTCTGAGAAAAAATATTCATAGCATATATAAGACAAGACTTAAATTCATAATGTATAAAGAACCCTTACAATTCAATAAGACATGCAGCTCAGTATGAAAATGGGCAAAGGATCTGAACAGACATTTCACAGGAGGAGGCATACAGATGTCAGATAAGCACATTTTTAAAAAGCTCATCATCAGTCATCAGGAAAATGCAAATTATGACACAGTGAGACACTGCCGTGCATCCAGTATTATGGGTTCAATTTTAAAAAGTTGACTAGACCAAGTGTTGGTGAGATGTGGAGCAACTGAAACTCTCAAACACTATTGGTAGGAATGGAAAAGTATACAATCACTTTAGAAAACGACTCGATAGACATTTAAAATGAAACCGACACCTTCCATGTGACCCGTTCATTCCATTCACAGATATTTACCCAGGAGAAGAAAAAATAACTTTCCACACAGATACTTGTTTAAGGATGTTCACAGTTTTATGTGCAGTAGTAAAAGAATAAAAAAATTCAAATTTTCATCAAAGTAAATAGCTGGACTGTGGTACAGCCATACAATGGAATAAAGGCAATAAAAGGAAACCAATTGCTGGACACACTTGATAAAACGGAAGAACCTCAGAATCACTAGAGGCAAATGCATAATGGGCAAATTCTCTCCCCATCCTCCCCAAAGCGCACATACTGTGTAATTCCATTTACTTAAAATTCGAGAAAGTACAAACTAATCTATGGGACAGAAAGCAGATCAGTGTTTGCCTGGGGAAGGAGTGGAGGGAGTGATGGATTCCCAAGAAGCACAGGAAACTTTGGGGAGTTATGCAAATATCTGCCCTCTGAATGTTGGTTTCATGAGTACATATATAAATATCAAAACTGACCAAATTGCACATTTAAAATATTTGGAAGTTACTGTACTTCAGTTGTTGTGTAATTGTTAAGTCATGTCCAACTCTTGGCCATTCCATGGACTGTAGCCTGAAGCTCCTCTGCCCATGGGATTTCCCAGGCAAGAATTTTGGGCTGGGTAGCTGTTTCCTTCTCCAGGGGATCTTCCTGACCCAGGGACTGAACTCGTGTCTCCTGCATTGGCAGGCAGGTTCTTTACCACTGAGCCACCAGGGAAGTCCCACTATACTTCAATCAAATCTCCATAAATTTGGAATTTTTTAAAAACATGTGAAACTAATCAATATCATTAGAAGCCAAAACAGTAGCTTCATTTAGGGAGGGTAGTGATACAAGGGATCTTTGGGGGGGCACAGGGTGTCTTTGAGGACCCGGCAATACGCTGTGTCTTGCATCTCTCCCAGTGCCACAGCTTGCCAGGGCTCCATCGTTGGGCTGCATGCTTTACCCATTATGTCATTTAATCATCAGGACAGCCTTATAGCAGAGGAAAAGGAGAAACTAACTTTAAAAAAATGGTCATGTAGGTCCCAAGTGGCAGAGCAGGATGGGAACCCTGTGTATCAACCTCACAGCCCTAACTACCAGCCTAGGCTGGAAGTAGAATGGAGAAAACTCACTCTGACCTGCTTCGTAATGGAGGAGGATTCTTTGAGGCCAGCAAAGTGTTAGGCTGGCAGCAAGCACACAAGCAGGGAGACAGTGGCAGCCCAGATGGTGAGCCCTCAGAAATGCCGGGTGTGGAGCCAGCTGGAGGGGAGGGGACCAGCTGTTCCTCCTCTCCATCCCCTCAGGTCGGGTGTCTGCACTTGCTAGGTTTTGGCTCTGAGTCAGCCTGGCCCTTGTCTCTGAACCCAGCTGCAGAGCCATCAACGCTGTTGCCTGCTGCGGGCCCCAGGTGCCGATTAGCACCATGGAGAGTGGAGCTTGCCTGCCGGAGAGAAGGAGCAGGTGGAGCACAAATGGGTGTGGGAGGGGCGAGAGCAGCAGGGTCAGGGAGCAAGGAATCCAAGGAGGCTGAACGTGGATGGAAATCGCAGCCCCACTTCCTGCCCCAACCGTGAGCAAGTGAAGGGACCGTAGGCCCTGGTGCCTGTAGTCCAGGGTTCAAACACCAACTCCACCGATTGACTTTCTCTTCATTCCTAAAATGAAGCAGTAAATTCTTGTGATGACAAAATGAGAGAATTAATCAGGAAGTATCTGGCACCGTCTAGAGGCCTGGAATACCGTGGCTTCCTCCCACTTGTCCTCAGAAATGGGGACCAAAGACCCCACCCTGTACCTGGAGTCCTTTCAGAGTAGTAAGAGGCAGACCTTCTTAACAATTCTATGAGGCTGAATGAAGCAGGTCTTACTGGAGCTGCCAAGGGGGCGTAGGGAAGGCTTCTTGGAGGAGGAGGAGGAGAAGGGAGCATCCTGGTAGAGTGCTTACCACTTCAAGGAGGAACTGCCCAACAAAAAGGAACTGTCAGGGTCCAATCAGGGAAGAAGCAGAACCACCATGAGCAAGAGCTGAGGGATTTATTACAGGAATTAGACACTGCTTGATGGTGGGAGGAGCTGGGGAAGCAGAGGTGCTGGAGGATCAGAGAGGGGGTCACCATTTGTTCAATCTGAGATGCCTTGTCTGGCCACTTATGTGGAACTGCCAAGGAGATGCTCCTGAAGAAGATACTGGGCAACTGTGCCAACCTGGAGTTCCCACATCTGTGGGTCTGCAGCTCAGCGTTGAGTGGTGGGCTGGGGCCACTATTGGCCAGCACCAGGAAGAAGAGCTGGATGCAGGGCAGACAGCTGGACCCCCCAGGCATCGCTGCATCTCTCACTGCATACAATCACAGCAGCCTTTAGACAGTAACAGCTGCCTCTTCACTTCTGTTTCCAAATCTCATAAAGGTTCTTTTGGCTGACTCAACCCAAAACCAAAAATGGAATGGAAATTCTGGGAAATATTTGTTGTTTTAGTTGCTAAGTCATGCACGGCTCTTTGTGACCCTATGGACTGTAGTCCACCAGGCTCCTCTGTCATGGGATTTTTCAAGCAAGAATACTGGGGTGGGTTGCTGTTTACTTCTCCAGGGGATCTTCCCAACCCAGGGATTGAACCCACATCTCCTGCATTGGCAGGCGGGTTCTCTACCACTGAGCCAGCAGGAAAGCCTTCTGGAAAATACAGTTCCAACTTAACCAAGTTAACACAGTTTAAACCACCAGGAATGATGAATGGGAAGCAAAGACAAGGAAAAGCATCCAGGCAGAGGGAACCACACTTGTAAAGGTTCAGAGGCATGAACACTCCAAACTCTTCCCACCTTAGTTTCATCCACATTCATATGCATTCCCTGTTGTTCTCTCCTGGAGAATTCAGTAGTTTTCCTCATCATACTTTGTCAATCTTTTCTTTATGTGTTTAACGTGTGTTTCTTCTACTAGAGGGTCTTCCCTGGTGGCTCAGATGGTAAAGAATCTGCCTGCAATGCGGGAAAACTGGGTTCAATCCCTGGGTCAGGAAGATCCCCTGGAGAAGGGAATGGCTATCCACTCCAGTATTCTTGCCTGGAGAATTCCATGGACAGACGAACCTGGCAGGCTACAGTCCNGGCTCAGATGGTAAAGAATCTGCCTGCAATGCGGGAAAACTGGGTTCAATCCCTGGGTCAGGAAGATCCCCTGGAGAAGGGAATGGCTATCCACTCCAGTATTCTTGCCTGGAGAATTCCATGGACAGACGAACCTGGCAGGCTACAGTCCATGGGGTTGCAAAGAGTCAGACACGACTGAGTGACTAACACGTTCACTTCACTTTCTTCTACTAGAGTGTTAATTCCATGAGGGCAGAGACTTTTCTTAGCTATCAATTCATTTCCAAGAACAGATCCTGGTACAAAGCATATGCTTAGGGCATAGTCTGTTACTATACCCTAATATCCATTTTCCTCTATTTCTACCATGGTAGAATCCCTAATTATCTGCTGGATTAGCGCCACTCAGAATAAAGACTACATTTCCCAAGCTCCTTTGGAGCCAAGTGTGGCAAAGATCTGCTGAATAGGATATAAACAAAAATGTTAAGAGGCAGTTTTCTGAGAAGTTTCCTTAAAAGACAGCTGGTCTATGCTCTTAGCTTTTTCTTTTTGATTTCTTACTCCTCTGGCTACCTGGAGTGTACATGTGATGACTGGAGCTTTAGCAGCCATCTTGAAACATACGGAACAAGAAATATTGCCTTAGGATCATAGAGCAGAAAGCTAGAAGGACCACATGACCCAGGAAGTTTGGGAAATAAAGTGACTGTATTAGTCCTATATTGCCAACCTCCAGGTTTCTACATGTGAGAGAAGTAGATATCTTATTTATACCATTATGAACAAAGCTGGAGGCATAACCCTCCCAGAATTCAGATAATACTAGAAAGCTACAGTAATCAAAGCAGCAATGTATTGGCACAAAAACAGACATATGGATCAATGGAACAGAACAGAGAATCCAAAAATAAACCCACACACATATGGACAATTAATCTTCAACAAAGGAGACAATAGTATGCAAGGGGAAAAAGACAGTCTCTTTAGCAAGTGATGTTGGAAAAGCTGAACAGCCACAATCAATGAAGTTAGAACAGTCCCTCACACCATATACAAAATAAAATGGCTTAAAGACTTAAACACAAGACACCATAAAACTCCTAGAAGAAAACATAGCCAAAACATTCTCTGACATGAATCAAAACAATGTTTTCTTAGTTCAATCTCCTAAGGCAATAGAAATAAAAGCAAAAATAAACAAGTGGGATTTAATTGAACTCATAAGTTTTTGCCCAGCAAAAAAACCATAAACAAAATAAAAATACAACCAACAGATTGGTAGGAAACATTGGGTTGGCCAAAAGGTTCATTTGGGTTTTTTTTGTGAGCCTTTTGGCCAACTCAATATTTGCAAGCAATGCAATTGACAAGGGCTTAATTTCCAACATACACAAACAGCTCATATAACTCAATAACAAAAAGGGAACAATCCAATCCAAAAATGGGCAGAAGAACTAAATAGATATTTCTTCAAAGAAGACATATAGATGGCAAATAGGCAAATGAAAAGATGCTCAACATCTTTCGTTATTAGATAAAAGCAAATAAAAACTATAAGAGCTATCACCTCACACTGGTGAGAATGGCCATAATAAAAAAATCTACAAATAATAACTGCTGGAGAGGGTTTAGTAAAAAGGAGACCCTCCTACACTGTTGGTAGAAATGTAAATTGGTGCAGACACTATGGAGAACAGTATAGACGTTCCTTCAAAACCTAAAATTAGAGTTACTATATGACCCTGCAATCCCTTGGCATATACCCAGAGAAAATTCTAATTTGCATTGGCAGGTTGTTTCTTTACCACTAGTGCCACCTGGGAAGCCCCACCACCACCCCTCAAGCCAATCTGGGTTTCCTGAGAAATAGAGTCTGAGACAAGGATTTGGGTGCAAGGATTTTCTTTAGCGAGCAGGCACAGGAAGAACAGGTAAGACAGTGGGGAAGCAAGGTATAAGGGAAGAAAGTCAATGGAGGTGCATTAATGAACAAGCGAAGGATGTCTGAGTTCAGTCTCACCGGGCACTTTAGAGTTATTCTAACCCACAGGCAAAGAAACTGGATTATTTATAGGCTAACTCTCATTCCTCATTGACTATTTTAAAAATGTATCCAGGATTTGTTTTGATTATGTATAGTAAGACACACAGACATGGAAATGACTGTCATAAAGGAAGAAGTTTTCAACATCATACCCACAGATCCCTAGACACAGGAGGCATGACAGGCCACACAGGGCCACCCTGCAAAGTCCCAAGATCAGTCAGAAGGCAGAGGGAGTGAGGGGAAACGGCACGAGCCTTTATTGTGGTTTCTGCAGGAAAAGCAAGGCAAGGTACATAGGCTTAGGATTGGCTAGTTTGAATAATTTCAGTGACCTCTGGGGCATATCAGTTATCTGCAGTTGTCAAATACTTGGCCCTAGGATGATTAAGCCAGTTGGATAGTGGACTGGAGTATAAGAGCCTGATAAGGAGTCAGTTCAGGGCTACGGGCTTTAGATGGTTGGTATGCATATGAAAGTTGCACCGGCAGGTAAATTCTTTATAATTTCTAGAAATTGACTAAGCCCTGGAAGGGGGAGTCTCTAAAGGATCAGCAAAGCCTTGGATGTCAAATAAAAAGGTATGATTAGTACATTAATGCTGCTAACTTCCTGGCATGTATGGGGTCTGTGATGCTGAAGGGTAGAGGCAGGTCACCAGTGGTGTTCGCTATGCTATTCTCGGTCCCTTGATTTCTATTTGGATCTTACAATGCACCCAGTAAGTTCCATGAAAAATTCTATTGGGATTTATGTGAGAATCACATCGAATTTATAGTTTAATTTAGTAATAAGTAATATAATATACCAGGTTCCTCTGTCCATGAGGTCCTCCTGTTCATAAATATTAGTATTTCCATTTTATAATTGAGTCCTTACATTCATAAACATGTTATATATTTCCATTTAGTCAGTTCTTCAAGTCCTGGAGTAATTTTTACAATATTCTACATGAAAGTTCTCGTGTATCTTTTGCTTGATGCCTTTTCAGATTTTTGTTGCTGTTGTAAATAGAATCTCTTTTTCTATACATGTTATAATTTGGTACACAAATGCTGATAATTTTTCAAAAGTTGATCTTGAATTTAGTAACCTGACTCTCTTACTAGTTTTAATAATTTCTCTGTACGTTCTCTTGGATTTTCTGCACAATCACATTGTCTGCACATACAGGTAGTATTCTTTTCCGATTCTTAAATGCTATTTATTTCTTCCTTTTATAGGTTGAATCATATAAGTTGCTGCTGTTGGGCAACCTGTGACCTAAAAAAATATGGCAGTTTCACATAATTTAAGCTACCACAAGAAGGTACAAGACCTCCAATATAGTGCTGAATAGAAACTATGATAAAAGACATCCTTGTGTAAGTCTTGACTTTGATGGAAATTGCTTTTAAAGTTTTACCATTAAGTCTGATCAGTGCTACATGTTTATTAGGTTAAGGAAGCTAGTTTGCTAATAGTTTGCATTGCATGAGTAATCTGTTAGGGTAGTTTATTACATTAGTGAGTTATCTAATGTTGACTCACTCTTGGGTTCTTGGAATAAACACTATTTTGCCATGACATAATATTTTTGTGTGTGTACACTGCTGTTTTCAACTTGGTATTATTTTATTTAGAATTTTTGAATCTACATTCATGAAAACTAATAGGAGCTAACATTTATTAGGTGCTTTCTATGTTCCAGGCACCATTAAGGCATTTTTACATGAATTATTTCATTTCATCCTAGAAGGCCTATTGTTTTGAAGGTTATTTCCTCCTCCGAAATATGAAAGAATTGAGGCACAGAGAAGTTAAGTCACTTCCCCAAGTTCACAGAGAATATTAGTAGTGACACCAGAATATAAATCCAGACTGCTTGGCTCCAGAGGCCACTCACTAACCACTAACCCATGCCATCTCCCTGTGAAAAATACCCATNCCTCCGAAATATGAGAGAATTGAGGCACAGAGAAGTTAAGTCACTTCCCCAAGTTCACAGAGAATATTAGTAGTGACACCAGAATATAAATCCAGACTGCTTGGCTCCAGAGGCCACTCACTAACCACTAACCCATGCCATCTCCCTGTGAAAAATACCCATAAGTCACATTGGCCTATAATTCTCACAATTATACTATCCTCAACAAATAAGTTGGAAAGCTTTTATTCTTTTTCTTTTCTTCCTAAAAATTATTTGTCATATGTCTATAAAAATTTATTTTATCTGGAGTCAATTCACCAATATATTTTGTTGACTTTCTTAGCCTTTGATTGCTTAAGTTTTCAAATCTCGGTTTGTAAGCTCACTTTGCTTTTTTTTTTTCAATCTCGAATTTAGAGAAAAGTTGCAAGTATCATACAATGAACTTTTTCCCCTTGCAGCAATTTGATTACATTTACAACATAAGCTTCTGACACTTTTATGTGCATTATTTACAAAGATTTCTTTGTAGATATAGCCAACATATAGTCATCAATATCAAGAAATTAACATTGATATAGCATTATTATCTTATCCCCAGACCCTATTCATATTTTGCCAGTTGTTCCCATAAAGTCTTGTATAGCAAAAGGATCCATTTCAGAATCACATGTTGCATTTAGCTGTGATGTCACTTGAGTCTCCTTCTATCTGAAAGTTTAATCTCTCCTTGACTTTCATAACCTTGATACTTCTGATGATTACAGACCAGTTATTTTATAGAATATACCTTAATCTGGGTTTGTGTGATGCATCCTCATAACTAGATTCAAGTCATATATCTTTGGCAGGAATATCAAAAAGCAGTCCTGTGCACTGGAACCTATCAGGTAATGTACAATTTTTATTTGCTCCATTATTCATGATGTTAATTTTGATCACTTGGTTGAGGTACTATATTGGTTTCCTAAATCTGGTCCCATCACTTCATGAGAAATAGATGGGGAAACAGTGGAAACAGTGTCAGACTTTATTTTGGGGGGCTCCAAAATCACTGCAGATGGTGACTGCAGCCATGAAATTAAAAGACGCTTACTCCTTGGAAGAAAAATTATGACCAACCTAGATGGCATATTCAAAAGCAGAGACATTACTTTGCCAACAAAGGTCCATCTAGTCAAGGCTATGGTTTTTCCAGTAGTCATGTAAAGATGTGAGAGTTGGACTGTGGAGAAAGCTGAGCGCTGAAGAATTGATGTTTTTGAACTGCAGTGTTGGAGAAGACTCTTGAGGGTCCCTTGGACTGCAAGGAGATCCAATCAATCTGTCCTAAAGGATGGGTATTCGTTGGAAGGAATGATGCTGAAGCTGAAACTCCAATACTTTGGCCACCTCATGCGAAGAGTTGATTCACTGGGAAAGACTGATGCTGGGAGGGATTGGGGGCAGGAGGAGAAGAGGACGACAGAGGATGAGATGGCTGGATGGCATCACCGACTCGATGGATGTGAGTTTGAGTGAACTTTGGAGCTGGTGATGGACAGGGAGGCCTGGCGTGCAGCAATTCATGGGGTCACAAAGAGTCGGACACAACTGAAGGATTGAACTGAACTCAAAGTTACTGTAACAAATTACCACAAATGTAGTGGCTTGAAATAACTTTTTTTTTTCCTCTTACAGGTCTGAAGATCAGAAGTCCAATATCAGTCTTATGGGGCTAATATCAAGGTACTGGCAGAACTAATTTCTTGTGGTGTTTCCAAAGGAGAATCTGTGCCTTGCCTCTTCCAGTTCTGGAGGCAGCCTTGGTATTCGTTAGCTCATATCTACATCACTCCAATCTCTGCTTCCATTTTCACATACATCCTCTGATTCCTGCTTCCCTTTATAAGGACCTCTGTGACTACATCAGTCCCACTAGGAGAATCTCCCCATCCCGAGACCTTTAGTTTAATCACACAAGCAAAGTTTCTTCCACCATATAAAGTGATAGCCACAGGTTCCAAAATAGGGATGTGGACATCTTTGGGGGTCATTATTCAATCTACCACAGGTGGTATCTGCAAAATTTCTCCTCTGTCAACTCTTTTCAGTTCAGTTGCTCAGTCGTGTCAGACTCTTTGTGACCCCATGAATTGCAGCACGCCAGGCTTCCCTGTCCATCACCAACTCCTGGAGTTCACTCAGACTCACATCCATCGAATCAGTGATGCCATCCAGCCATCTCATCCTCTGTCATCCCCTTTTCCTCCTGCCCTCAATCCCTCCCAGCATCAGAGTCTTTCCCAATGAGTCAACTCTTCGCATGAGGTGGCCAAAGTACTGGAGTTTCAGTTTTAGCATCATTCTTTCCAAAGAAATCCCAGGGCTGATCTCCTTCAGAATGGACTGGTTGGATCTCCTTGCAGTCCAAGGGACTCTCAAGAGTCAACTCTTTTACCCCCTTATAATTAATAAAAGTTTTGTGGGGAGGTATTTTGAAACTATGTTAAGTTCCTCATTTATCATCAAACTTTCATCATTTATTTATATAGTCTTAAATTTTCTCATTTTACTCAATGAATATTCATCATCATTATTTATTTTAATGCTAAAATTGTCCCAGATCTGGTCAATGGAACCCTTTCCGCACCATTCTCTGAGCACTTCATTTATGTTCCAGCACAAGTTAAGCTAGTCTGAATGAATAATGTATCCTCTCCTTCTCTCTCTCCCTTCCCACCCTCCCACCGTTGCTCACCTAACTTAAGGTTTTGCAGATGCCTCCAAGTCCCATGGCAATTTCAAGCTCCTATGCTATGGTGTATGAGAGGTAATACACATACTATGAGCTAAGGCCTCAGACAACAGATCAGCAGGAGTATCCCTCTCCAGCATCTTTCAGGGATTGGGATACAACCAAGCCCCTAGCTTCCAGCCAAGAGTCTTTTAGTCCCCTTCTATCCCTAAGCACCTGCCACTGCCTTTGACTTCCAGAGCCCAGTCAGCTCCCAATTTCAGCACCACCCCCCATTACTTTGCTTTCTTTTCCCCCTGAAGTTGGTTCATGAAGATCTTATTTTCAGCCTGGTTATGTCTTTTTGTTTGCTTTATACATTGATTTGGCCAAAAAGTTTGTTCAGCTCTCCCCATAACATCTTACAGAAAAACCCAAACAAACTTTTTGGCCAACCCAATATTTCATCTATTTATTGCTACAGTTTGGAGAAGAGAATGCACTCAATCCTACATTCTCCAAGCCATCTTAAAAGGAAAGTCAGCTCCGTTTCAACAGTGTTCTTTTAAAAAGAATATATGCCAACATGTCAAATTATAGCAAAAAAGACATTGGGGAAATCCATATGATAGCAAGGCTGACAGTCCTGGAGAGAAAGTGGTGAAGTTACTATCTTTAGGTGACCACTCCCCCAGACCCTGCCCTGTCCTTCCAGTTGCTAGGTCCGCCTGGTGGGGCTCAGGGAGGGGAGGAGGTGGAAAGTGTGGAATGAGGGCTGTAGGAATACTCCAAAGGCCCTGTAGGATCCTGGATCGAGGTGCCATTTCTGGCCAGGTCCAGAAGTAAGGCTGCCCTGGTGTTGATGCATGTCCTGTAAGGTCCCCCAACTCCCAAAGGAATGATACTGATTCCAACTCTTAGCAAGGATCACTTGGCTGGAGGAGGGGGTGCTTGCTCCCTTGAAGCACCAGAGCTGTCTGCGGTCAGCACAGGTTGTAAGGCTCAAGTGGGAGGGCACAGTCAGTCCACTCTGGCCCATCCTGTCCCTTCCCCAGTCAATCTATTCGTATGTAAGGGGACTCTGAACCATTTAACCCTCCCCAAATCCACTTGCCCTAGGCATCGTTTCCCCAGTGTCTGCAGATAGCTGTGCCCCACACCACCAGGCTTATTCCCCACTTCTTGCAGTGCTCCTTGCTTTCAGCAAATCCCATGGGCACAGACTGGAGGTCTTTTTCTGTAAGACTTCCTGAGTCCTGACAGGGCAAATCCTAGAGAACTGCCGGCTAGAGTACAAGCACTTTTCGAAAAGGTAAGAGAGCGAGAGCCAGGCTCCGCCTCAGTCTCCCCAGTTGTACAAAGGGTACAGGGCTGTTCTGCCAGCCTCCCTTTAGGGAAAGTGGGAGGCCTGAGTAGGTCTGGAAGTACCAAGGTCAGCCCCGGGGTGAGGACCCTAGGAGGTTGGCTCAGAAGAGCCAGAGGCGCCCCACCGGTGCTGGCCCCGCCCATTCCCGAGTGGGCGTAGCTCAGAGCTGCTGCCCCCAGCGGGGTTCAGCTGGGCTCTCCGCGGGGTCCTAGTGCCCTCCGCATCACCACTTCGTACCTCCGAGGCCGGGCACCCGCTCTCACTAGCCTGCTCGGGGCTGCCGGTGCCCGGGCGGTCCGACCGCTGAACTCACCTCGGCTACCTCTCCAGCCCCTTCCCGTCATGAGAAGCGCTCTCCCTCTGCTCCTTTTCTCCCTGGTTGCCCTTTGCGGGCGAGGTGAGTTCTTTTCCGGGAAAGAGGGAGGGGCGCCTGAGTCCCGCAGAGCCGGGCAGAACTGGCTATAGGTGGGAGGGGAGGGGGGCGCTTAGCACCCGGGGGAGTGGCCCGAGATTGTCCCCGACGAGCGGGGGCGTGGGCGGGGCTAAGCCCACTCTCCAGCAGCAGGGGAGGGGCAGGATAAATGGGTCTGCGAGGTTTGGAGTGGGGACCGCGTGTCCTCTGCGTGGCCACCCTCCGAATCGAGCGCCTCTGGGCGGGGTAGCGGGGCTGAGTGGACAGGACGGTGTGCTCAAGCCCAGCGCTGTTGTAGAGACAGGGAAATTTAGCTT
>SJYV01053437.1:233049-276743 GCA_006410875.1 Neotragus pygmaeus | reverse complement strand
ATTTGCTTGGGGGTGGGGAGGTGGGGGTGGGACTCAACTTGCCAGTCCAGGTGTGTTTGGGGGTGGATCTCCTAGGAAACACACTTCGTTGGCACCTCTGCCTCTGGTCACCCACCCCCTAGGGGTTGGCCGTCGGGACAGCCAGGTTGGCTGAGTGCAGGGCTGGTGAAGTGGGGCCTGCCACTCAGGAACCTGCAGACTCTACCTCGAAGGGAAACCCAGTCAGCCGTTCCCAAGCAGAGTCAGGTATGGCGAGGATTGCCTGCTCTGGGCCTCAGTCTCCCCATCTGTATTCCAAGGACTCTCAGTTCCTACCCTCCAGCCCAAGCTTGTCCTTCTGGCTCTAGTCAGCCTAGAGGACCAGGGCTGTATCTTTCTTGGACAGAGACATACCAGGGGGTGTTGGTATGGGGGGACATGCAAGGTTCCTATTGGGAAATGGAGCTCTTCCCAGAGATGATGCCTACACTCCATGTGTGTGTCCTGGCTCTGTCACCACTTGCTCACTGACCCTCTCTGGGCCTCCGTTTCCCTGTCTGTTCTATGGGTATGATATGCCCGGACTGGTGTGTCAGTTGCAGTGTTTCTCAAACATGGTCCTAGGGCCACCTGCGTCAGAAACACCCAGTACACATCCCTGAGCCCCATCCTAGGCTCACAGGGTCAGAATTTCTGGAAGTGGAGCCCAGGAATCTGCATTTATACAAGCAACCTGGCGATTCTTACACATGATAGGAGAAGCTACCTGTAATATATCATGAGCTCTTTGTAAAAGCTAAAACACTCAACTTTGGGGGGAAAAACATCCATAGCTTCCTTTTAATAAATGCAAATCTCTTTTTCCCTTCCTCTGTTAAGGACAAACATCCTCAACTGAAAATCATTCTGCCTTTCAGATGCCCACTTGCCAAGATTCCATAAAAGTGATCCTTCACTTTCTGTGGTTTGTGAAAAGAAGAAAGTGTTAGCGACCCATGGACTGTAGACTGCTAGGATCCTCTGTCCATGGGACTCTCCAGGCAAGAATACTGGAGTGGGTAGCCATTCCCTTCTCCAGGGGATCTTCCTGACCCAGGGATGGAGCCTGGGTCTCCTGCCCTGCAGGCAGATTCTTTACCATCTGAGCCACCAGGAAGCCCCAGTAGCTATGGGGCTCGTATTACAAACCCATAGCTATTGCCTTTCTGCTTTTCCAATACAGCTTTTATGATAAGCTCTGCTTTTTCAAACTGTACACACACTCACCCAGTTTGGAATTCCAGCCATGGATTCCTCACAGACTGTCACCCCTCTCAGACTGTTAATGCCTTCAGAGAAGGCCTTAGGAAGACAAGGTCCTGGACAGAGGCAGGTTGGGCCCACACCTCCTCAGAATCACTGGGTCATGACTGACCCCTAGTGGTGGCCTCTTTGTGTATCTCTGCCGGCCCCAGGGCTCCAAGGTGACCCCCGACTGTGTCTGTGAAGCTTTCACCCCTGTCATCTGGGAGTGAGAGGCCTGTTCCTTGTCTTTTAAACCTGGCAGGCCTCACAGGCATAAAGCAGCAGATTGAAAAGCCTAAACATGTATTGTTTGAACCNAAACAATAAGGACATCTGTTATATCATATAACAGCAGAGCAGGCCAGTCGCTTCAGTGCTGGTTAATGCAGTAATTCAGTGATGTCAGGATTCTAGGTTGTCGGCAGTGATGTCAGGACTCTGTCATTCTCTTGTTTCCTGCCCCACCCCCCGACCCCCACCATGATCATCATATGGTGGCCATGGTTCCAAACATAAAATCTTCACATGACAGTGTCTGTGGCAGGAAATGGCAAATCTTTTTTTGGATACCTTTTTGAGTATGAGGAAGACTTTCTCATAGACCTCCCCACCTCTGGGCGTCCCAATGGCCAAGGCTACAGCTCATGCCTAAGCTTTCACTGATTGTTGGCTGGAGGAATGGAATTACCACGGTCAGCTAAGACTTAAATAATATGTGGTGAGACTTGCCTGGTGGTCCAGTGGCGAAGACTCCACTCTCCCAATGCAGGGGGCCTGGGTTCCATCCCAGGTCAGGAAACTAGATCCTGATGCTGCAACTAAAGATCTCGTATGTTGCAATGAAGACGAAGATCCTGCGTGATGCAACTAAGACCTGGCACAGCTAAATATATAAATAAAGCGTGTGGCTAGGAGGCCAGAGAAGGGCCCATGAAGTTCATGAGTACACAATATCTAACAAAGTCATAGTTTTATTAACAAAGAAGTTGTAAGGGTGGAATGACCACTGCATAGGCGGCCAACAGACCTGCCACAGACAGATGGGCCTCCAACATGGCCATAAGCACCTCCTCCTTCTACCCTATCATCTCCCCTGCCTGTTGAACAGATGACCTCACATATCACCTACCTATTGGGGGGAAATAGGAATCAGGGTACAGAAACCAATGGCTACAGAGGCCCAGGTGTAGGGACAGGGCTAGAGTCAGCTGCTGCCTCGGTCTAGCCAACTGGGTGAGGGTCTGGATAAATGAGGGTGGTCACTGTGGGTATGGAAATGAAGAATGGATTATAGAGTCCACCAGTAGGGTGGTCATGTGTAGATGCGGGACCTGGGTAAGGGGTGCTGAGGAAGGCTGAGGCACAAGGAGCTCCCTCTCTCTCCTCTGCTGTCCCTGAGTTGGGGGTGCCTGAGAAAGCCATGGCCCATTGTTAATGTTCCCAGTGGCCCTTTCCACATCCCCACGCACAGGTGTGGAACCCTGCCTCTGAGAGCGGAGGGAGGGACACATGGGGAGCCACACATGGGGAGTGTGTGGGGTACTGTGTCCAGGCAAGGGGAAGGAGCCAGCCAAGATGGCTGAACCTCTTCTGGTCCAGCGACTGCCTTCTTATCCCCAGCCTCTCTCCCTAGCCCAGTCGGCCCCCACAAAGCCAGCCCCTCCAACCTATAGACCTGGCGAGGGCTTTGGCCAAATTACTGGCTGGCCTCCTCCCCTGGGAGGAAGCACAGCTCCAGAATGGGGGAGGGGTGAAAAGCCTGTGCTCTCTGCCCCCTCCTCTCCACAGGCCAACTGGAAGGAATAAGTGCTTCCGGCCAGGCCGCTCCCAGGCTGGTGTCTGAGTGTTATTGTCCAGCCAAGGGCTTTTTGCTTAATGGGGTGAGCCCAGCTGCTGCCCTAGTGAGGAAGGACAGGCAGGCAGCTCTCGCCACACTTCCAGGGTCAGGCTGCCCCTCCCAGATCTGCTCTGTCGGGTAACAGAAGTTACCAGAAAGAGGAGGGCATACAGCCTCCAGCCCCCACGCCTGTGAGCCGTCATAATCCTGAAAGCTGTGTATGGAACAGATGTGAGGTTTGGGGGCTTACTTTCCCTACTCTATTTCAGGGTTTGGTTTTCGAGAAGGGAGGATTAGGGCATAACCAGTTTAAAGATGGGAGTTTCTAGGGTGCAAACAGGGAGTTTGTGCCATGCGAAGGCCAGCAGCCCTTTAGAGATTGCACTCTGGGAATGCTAGGGCTGTCTTTGGGGAGGCAGCTGCTGGGGAAGTAGAGAGGACTGAGACATGGGACTAAAGAACAAGAGGCCTTTCTGAGTGATAGCGTTGTTCTATACCTTGAAAGGAGATGGGCTACCTGGATAATGCATTGTTAAAACTGATCAAACTGTACCCCTTAAGATCTATGCCTTTCACAGTATGTAAATTGTACCTCCACTTAAAAAAATTTTTTTAAGGCAGATGAAGGTTTTCAGCTTCCATTAATGACAGAGTTGCTTGTTGCAGATTAACTTTCTCACAAGAATGTTGAGAAAAGCCAGACAAAAATGCCTCTCTTCTCCAAAGTTAGTTTGACGGTCTTGGAGAGCTTCTAGGTCTAGGATTTGAGGGACCGGGACCCAGGAGGTGGCCCTGACAGTTTCTGGTGCTTTCCCCCTCATTTAATGATTGGTAAACATTGGGCCAAGGGGCTAGGGAGCTGAATCCAAAGTGGTGGCTAAGAGGTTGGGAAGCCTAGCTGAATCAGTGCCACTCTTGCAGGGCTGAGATGGCACAAATTGGAACTGGAGCCCCACCAGGGAGATGGGGCCTTGGTGAGAACATTGAAAAGACCATCCATAAGAATCAAAATGAGTCAAGAACAGACTAGCCCTCACAAAAATTAAAACCTGCTTTGAGCCAGCTCAGTCACAGATGATGAAAATGATTTGCCCTTCCTCCGACTGCCTGCCATAAGGCCAAAGTTGGTCCTCCCTAGAGGCAGATGAAGTCAGATAAAAACCTACTAAGAAAGCAATAAGACAAGATGAAATAAGAAAAGAAAAAATACACAGATGATTCAAATATTGAAGTCATCAGACATAGACTTTAAAATAACTTGCATTATGATGGTAAAATTTATGTTATATGTATTTTATCACTACTAAAAATAAACAAAATAAATTTTCTTAGAACATACCATGCATTAATATGTGTAAGAAACTTAAAGTGATAGAGAATTTAAAATCTATTGGATCAGTTTAATAGCAGATTGGTCATAGCAAAAGAGAAAATAAACAGCAAGAAAGGGCAATTGAAAATACCTAGACAAATGATAGAAAAAAGGAAGGAAAACATGGAAATGAAGATAATATGGTATGTGATAAAAATGTCAAGTTTAACATGTGCATCTAGAGTTCCTGAAAGAGTGTATATAAAAATAAGACAGAAACAATATTTGAAGTGATTCTGACTGGGAATGTTCCAAAACTGACTAAAGATATTAAGATACAGGTGCAAGAGGCTCTATGAACCCTATGTGAGATAAATACTAAGAAAATCTTATCGAGGTTCATCATAGACAAACTCCTCACCACCAAAGATGAAGAAAACCTTAAAAGCAGTCAGGAAGGAACAAGTCAGAAGAAACAATAAAACTAACAGCTGCAGTGGAGGCCAAAAAACTAAATGAATTTTTTAAATGCTGTAAGAAAAACCTGCAAACCTAGATGTGTGCAACCAGTAAAAAAAAAAAAAAATTAAAAATGAAGGTTAAATAAAGATGTTTTCAGACAAAAAGAGAGAGAGACTTTAATAAAAGAAGACCCAATACTAAAGGATGTTCTTTAACCATAAGGAAAAATGATCCCAGATGGAAGTACAGAAATGTAGGAAAGAATGAAGCATAACAGAAAGGGTAAATATATGGGTGAATTTGAACTGATATTGACAGTATAAAACAAAAAATACATCATGCGAGGTTTTTATTTTATGTAGAATTAAATACATAATAATAGCCCCAAAGTAAGGAGGGTGTAGATGAAATGTTCTAAAGTTCTTGCCTTGTTCTAGAAGTGATAAAGGTACTAATTTATATTAGGTGCTAAAAGGTTAAGTATATGCATCTTGCAGTCTCCAAAGTAACTACTAAAAGAAGAGTCACTGTAATAAGGGGAGACATGGATAATAAAATAGTTAATCCAAAATAAGGCAAGAAAAGAGAGAAAGGGAATAAACAAAAAACAAGTAGATGGTTAGGTTTAAACCCCAATATATCGGTAAATACACTAAATGTAAATGGTCTAAATACTCTAATTAAAACAAGACATTTGGGGAGGAAAAGACAATCAACAGCATCTTCTCTCTCCTCTTTCCATCTACCCTTCGAGAGCCTAGAATGTGGGTATAATGGCTGCAGCTGCAGTAGTCACTGTGGACCATGCAGATGAGGACCACATTCTACATGTGGTAAAGAAGAAATCTGGAAGGTCCCTATTGACTTTATAGAGCATAACTGCCATATCACCTTGGAGATACTTCACGTTTGGTTTCAGACCACTGCAGTACAGTGAATATTAAGTCACATGATTTTTTTGGTTTCCCAGTACATATAAAAAGTATGTTTACACTATGCTCTATTAAGTGTGCAATGGCATTATGTCTAAAATGCAATGTACACAACTTAAAGTGCTTTATTGCTAAAAAAAAAAAAAGCTAACTATCATCTGAGTTGTAATTTTTTGTAGTAGTAATATCAAAGATCACAGATCACCAGAACAAATATAATAGTGAAAAAGTTTTAAATGTTGCAAAAATTACCAAAACGTGACATAGACACGCGAAGTGGGCAGCTGCTGTTGGAAAAACTGTCCATAAGATGCTCCACACAGAGTTGCCACAAACCTTGAATTCAGAAAAGATGCAGTGTCTATGAAGGAAGAGAGGATAGTGGCAGAGGAGATGGGCAGAAGCAGGCAAATCTGAGACTTGTGTAGGTCCCCAACCACCCCCCTCCCCGCCCCGGGCTGGCACTGTGGCCTGTTAGGAACTGGGCTGCACAGCAGGTGAATGGTGAGTGAGCGATCACAGCTTCATCCGTATTCACAGCTGTTCCCCATCACTCCCGCGACCACCTGAGCTGTGCCTCGGGTCAGATCAGCAGGAGCATTAGATTCTCATAGGAGCACAAATCCTCACCCTAAAGGCAAGGTGGAATATCCTGAGATTGCCACAAATAGAAATAAAGTGCACGATAAATGTAATGCACTTGAATCATCCTGAAACCATCCCCCCGCCCCACCTCAGTCCATGGAAAAATTGTCTTCCACAAAACTAGTCCCTGGTGCCAAAATGGTTGGGGACCTGTTGACCTACAGGACTTACTGATGGATCAGAGAGCCAGCGATCGGGGACACCTGCCAGGTTTACTGGCTTGTGGAATTGTATGGCTGGGGTGCCATTCACTGAGATGGCAATGCCAGTGGAAGCCCAGGTCTGGGTGAAGATAAGGAGCTCTGTCTCAGGCACGCTGGTTATGAAATACCTCTGAGCCTTTTGCAGATGTTAGGTCAGTGATTGGTCACATGACCCCAAAGCTCACAGCCTTTTGCTTGATAAAGTGGGATCTGTTCACCTCCTACTTGGTGAACTGAGAGCTGCATTTCCCTCCCCAGAATGAGCGGGAACAGATCATGACCACCAACATCTGGCTGAAACAGGTAAGTGCCCTTCAGGGTTCCCAGCCCGAGGAGACGTTTTCTCCAGGGCTGCCCCTTGGCCACAAGGGACCGACAAGTGACAGGGCCTTGCCTGTCTGCTCAGGAATGGACAGACTACCGCCTGGCCTGGAACAGCTCCCGCTATGAGGGTGTGAACATCCTGAGGATTCCCGCAAACCGTGTCTGGCTGCCTGACATCGTGCTTTACAACAAGTAAGTGAAAGGGTTGACCACGGTGGGTGAGGGCCAAGCCTGGGGGTCCTCCAGTCCTGGGCTTCACCCAGACCTCCCGGCTGTCACGCTACAAGAGGAAGTAGAGATGCACAGAGGCGGCACCCTCAGTTACAGGGAGGATTAGGAGACCAAGAGATGGGAAGGATCTTAGGACTCAGGCACTGCTGGCACCAGGGCCAGCCTTCTGACCCCGAGTCCAGGGCTCTTTCTGTCCTCCATACCGTCTTTTTGACTGTCAGTTGCTTTGTCTGTGTAGCACTGACTTGATATGCATGCATATTTCAGGTAGGTGGAGGGGGCTAACAGACTTCCCAGGTCGTAGTTGTACCAGCAAAAGCCTGAAATGGTCATGAGTAGGTGGTGTAAAAACAGAAAGACCAGACTTCAAATCTTAGTGATACTGCTTACTAGTTTTCTGACCTTGAAGGCAACTGATTTCTCTGAACCTTGGTTTTCCCATCTGTAAAATGGGGGCAATAATATTAATAATACCTACTTCATTGGACCGTTGTGAGGCTTAAATGAGCTCATCTACATAAAGCCTTTAAGCTGCTTCATGGCAGGGTCTCTCTTTGCTGTGCAATTGCCAATTAAAGCAGGCCTTTCCACTGAGGGCATGGAGGGTTGGAAGAGTGACTAGTGAGAAATTATCCCACAGGGCTCTTTGGCCAGTTCTAAGAACAGCCAGACCTCATCTATGGGTTTCATGATGTTCTCCATGCCTTGCCTCTGCCCCCAGCGCCGACGGGACCTACGAGGTGTCTCTCTATACCAACGTGGTGGTCCGCTCCAATGGCAGCGTCCTGTGGCTGCCCCCTGCCATCTGCAAGAGCGCCTGCAAGATCGAGGTGAAGCACTTCCCCTTTGACCAGCAGAACTGCTCCCTCAAGTTCCGCTCCTGGACATACGACCACACGGAGATTGACATGGTCCTCAAGATGCCCTCGGCCAGCATGGATGACTTCACCCCCAGTGGCGAATGGGACATAGTCGCCCTCCCTGGGCGAAGGACGGTGAACCCGCAGGACCCCAGTTATGTGGACGTGACTTACGACTTCATCATCAAGCGCAAGCCGCTCTTCTACACCATCAACCTCATCATCCCCTGCGTGCTTATCACCTCCCTGGCCATCCTCGTCTTCTACCTGCCGTCCGACTGTGGCGAGAAGATGACGCTGTGCATCTCCGTGCTGCTGGCGCTCACCGTCTTCCTGCTGCTCATCTCCAAGATTGTGCCGCCCACCTCCCTCAACGTGCCGCTCATCGGCAAGTACCTCATGTTCACCATGGTGCTGGTCACCTTCTCCATCGTCACCAGCGTCTGCGTGCTCAACGTGCACCACCGCTCACCCAGCACACACACCATGGCACCCTGGGTCAAGCGCTGCTTCCTACACAAGCTCCCCACCTTCCTCTTCATGAAGCGCCCCGACAGCAGCCCTTCCAGGGTCCCCCAGTCCAGCCAGGCTCGCCTGACCAAGTCTGAGGCCACCACCACCACCACCTTGGCCATGGGCCCCACCAGCTCGTCCAACCTCTATGGGAACTCCATGTACTTTGTGAACCCTGGCTTGGCAGCTCCCAAGTCTCCAGCGGCCTCAGACTCAGCGGGTATCCCCAGAGATTTCCGGCTGAGGTCTTCTGGGAGGTTCAGGCAGGATGTGCAGGAGGCTTTAGAGGGTGTCAGCTTCATTGCCCAGCACATGAAGAGTGACGATCTGGACCAGAGTGTAAGTTGCTAGCCCAGCCCCCAACACCCACCCAGTGGAAGAGGTTTGGACTCTATAGTTTCCCATTTCCTGAACTTAATTCAGGAGACAAAAGCTCTCAGATTCTTTGCTTTAATAAGGAATCCAAGAGTAAAATGAGTTTTATTTTAGTTTTGTGCATCCAGGGAGAGGAAGGAAGTACCAATGATCCTTTTTAGTTTGTTTTGGGTTCCCCCAAAGCAGAGCTTGAAATAAGGACCCAGGCAGAGGTAGATTTTTTTTTCTGAAAAGTGATCCCACGAAGCACATTAAGGAAGTGGAGAAAGTGAGACGGGGAAAGGAGGAGAGCCAGTGTGGGTATCAGTGACCAGGATACTGCTATGGGCTCTGGGGCATCAGAGACCCCCTGCAGAAGTGTGGGAGCATGCCTCAGAATCAGCCCCTGGGAGGGAAAAGGGCATTTGCCCATCTCTCCCCTCCCCCACTGCTTGAGTAGCCCTGGGGCATTAACTCCCCTGCACTTCCTGGTGACGCCAGCTGGCTGTGGAGCAAGCAGCTTTGGTGCGGGAGGAAGCCCAGGGGCAGAGCAGAGAGAAGCAGGCAGGAAGTGGGAGGCTGACCGTGGGCTGGAAAATGATTTTGCAGCCTTTAGGGACACAGGTGGGCCAGGGCACTCAGGATCTCCGCTCCCATGCTTGTCAGGCTTGCAAAGAAGCCACGCAAACATTTATAGCTTTTAGGAGGGCAGAACTATCCATTCAATTTATTACCCTGCTAGCAATAATATTTATCACTCGGGTGACTACAATTACAGATTTCCAAAAAAGAGGTTAAGCTTACTTTCACAGGACAGAGCAATGAGTTCTAGAGCTCAGGCATCTCAATCGATTCCACTGAACAAGTAATGCTTCAGAGGACAATTTTATGACAGCTAAACACAGAACGTAAGGGTAACAGAAATTTCCCAAACCCGGCAGAACAAGTTTCAGAGTCTTGTGAATGTTCACATCTTAACACCTTATCGGATGAGATTCTTTGAACAGATTTTTTTATGACACAACGTGCAGCTTCCCCGGGGAAGAAGAGGGCATCTCCATGTTCTTACCTTCATGCAGTTCCTTTTCACCAGCCTTATTCTCAAGGGACGGTTCTGGGATTCCATTAGTTGGTGCCGAGAGTAAAGAACAGGGTGGAAAAGCTCCAAAATTACGCTGTGAAAAAGCTTTGCTAACAAGCGGAATATAGGACACAAGCTCTTCTCCACCCTTGTTCTGGGAGTGTGGTCCTTGGACCAGCCACACCAGCCTGGCCTGAGAGCTGGTTAGAGAGCCTGTGTCTCAACTGCCTGCTGTGTCTTCCCACTGCCATCCCAGACCTGGTGGCTCAGCAGCTGCATTTTCACTGGATTCCCTGTGGATGCCTAGGCTCGGTCCAGTTTGAGAATCACACAGCTCTATAGAATGATCAGATTTCACTTTCTAAAAAGTAGATTGAATTACGCTTGCTTTAGTTCAGAACCATTTAGTAGCTCAGCATCACCTAATTCATTGACTCCCAAATGTTCAAATGCAGCCTGGGGCCCTGCTGGCTAATTAGGAACCACTTGGGCAACTTTTCAAAATACAGCTTTTGGAGCCACCTGTTCTGACTGAGCCGGAACCGTTGTGGGAGGCAGTCCAAGGGCCATATTTTGAACCAGATCCCTGCCAGTTCTTGTGCAGACGCAGGGTGAGAAGCTAGTCTCCTGCACCCCTGGCTGAGCCGGGCCCCCACCCTGAGCTCTCTCTTCTAAAGGTCTCACCACCCTCTAGCCCTTCCTCTAGACCTCCTCCTGTTTCTAACTCAATTAATTAAAAGCATCTTGTGGGAAGGAGCCAGGCATGACCCACAGTTACCATAACATAATGGCCTGTGTCCGTTGAGCTCCAACCACTCGCATCAGGCACTCTTCCAGGACCTCACAGACGTTACCACTAACTCTCCCAGGAACCTGTGATGTGGCATTTACTCCAACTCCCATTTTACAATAGAGACACTAGGTCCAGAGAGGCTCACTGACTTGCCCAAGGTCACACAGCTAGCACGGAGCAGAGCCCAGTTCCACACTCAGATCTTTCTGATGTCGTTAACATTTCTTGCCCTTCCCAGTGCTTTGCCCTGAACTGACACATGGTGGCCTTATTTGTTGATCAACTTTCTCGTGCCTAGCTGGAGAAAAGAGGCTTTCTTCCCTTCCAGAGCGTGCTTGCTTGCCCTAAGCCAGCCCGGGCTGCTACTCATCTTCAGCACTTTCACCCTCCCTGGTGATTAACAGGTCTCTATAAATAGTGCAGAAATATAAAAAGAGGGGGAGAGGCACGCACACACACACAGAGTCGTTGGCAGTTAGGGCTGTCAAAAAGAAACCCAAGAGCCCCGTGTGAAGAGTGTGAGGTTTCTGTAGCGGTTGTGTTTGGCTGGGGGTGTGGGACTGGTTGACCAGCGGTCATCCTGGAGGGTAGATGCCCACTGCCGACCAAGGCTCTGACAAATTGGGTCACTGACACCAGCCTGCCCATTGCTGCCCCAATTTCCAGCTCCAGAGCCTCTGCTGAATTTTGCCGATCCAGCCACTCTCCACTAGAGCAAGTTTGCATGCAGAAGGATCCAGACAGGCTGAGCTGTAGGAGGTGGGGGAGGAAGACCAGGAGGCTGGGTCTCTCTGGGGGCATCTCCCCCAGGCCAGGGAGGCAGGCACATCTGCAGTGGCACCTCAGGAGGCCAGCCAGGTTCCCGCCAATCCTTTATCCTACAGCTGAGTCTGAGAAGAACCACACAGAGCACTGGGGTGAGGGCGGGGAGCGGGGAGAAGGGCAGGAGGGTGGAGGAGAGAAACCCAGATGATGTAGAAGAGTAGGTCTTGATTAGAGAAGTAGCTGCTGTTAACGGAACTGAGCAAATTAAACAGCAGGATTTCCAGCTGTCCTGCAGACCCCACTGCCCAGCCCCCACTCAGCTCAGTGTACCCCAAGTCTTCTTTTGGGTGAAGCCAGCTCAGATAGGGGGCTTGGGGTGGAAATGAGAGCAGGTGCCTTGTGATCCTCAGGTCCTGCCCCACTTATGTGTGATCAAGTTTGGTTTTGAATCGCATATGTAGCATCAATAACCCCTTCCTCCTAACCTTCGTGTACAGCCCAGCTCCCAGTGGCTCCATGATGCCATGGAGGAGGGGTGCATTGAGATAGGGGTGTGCAGGGGTGGACTGAGGACCCGAGAGGCACACAGGTTCCCAGCTGAAAGACCAGCCTCAGACTCAGAACTTGCCCTCCAAGTACTAAATGGCCTGCAGGGTCCCTGGCCAGAGAGTGGGGCCTAGACTGAGGGGAAGAGGGAAACCAGGACCCCCCTCACTCGGCCCCTGTAACCGGCCCCTCTGTCTGCCCACAGGTCATCGAGGACTGGAAGTACGTGGCCATGGTGGTGGACCGGCTGTTCCTGTGGGTGTTCGTGGTTGTGTGTGTGCTCGGCACTGTGGGGCTCTTCCTACCTCCCCTCTTCCAGACTCACACACCTTCTGAAGGACCCTAGGCTGCCCCGTGTGTCTGAGGCCCCCAGGATGTGGGGTGAGATGCTGTGAGTGCCCAGGTGACAGTGTGCCGCTTCCTTCTGGGTCACGGCAGATGAGGCCCTAAAGAAATGAGTCTATCAGCCATCAGCCCCATCCAACAGCCATAGCCAGGGAGGGAGGCAGGAGAGGGGCACGGCAAGGATGAGGGGCCTGGGCTGTCCTCTCTGAAGGCCTTGCAACCCCAAGCAACCCCCAGCAGGAGGGTCTTTGGACACCTTAATTCTGGCCTATCTTCCTTCCCCAGTAGACAATGCAGATAAAGATGAGCAGAACATTGTCATCCAAATGCCACCAGGCATCTTACCTGCGTCCCGGCCTACCTCTCACTCCATCTCTCTCCACTCCATCTGTCCATGAGGTTCACTGGCCTTCTTTTAGTCCCTCACGTGCTTCAGTATCTTCCCAGCTTAGAGCCCCTGCCTTTGCTGTATGTTCTACCAATATCTGCTTCTCTGGATGCCTCGAAAGCTCTCCAAACGGCTGCATCATTCAGGACTCTGCTCCACCCCATCATTTGTCCAAGATCACCTCCCCCAGAGGCTTCCCTCAGCCCCTCATTCCAAAGCATTCTCCCCCACAGCCGTGTTACCCCGCCACCTTCCTCCAGGGCCCCTCAGCACCCAAGGTTCTCATTAGAGCGTTTATTGTCCACCTCTCACCCACTAGAGTGTGAACTCTGTGAGAGCAGGGGCCTAGACCTTTGTGTTCACTGCGATATCCCCACAGGACAGAGCTCAGCACACAGTAGGGGCTCAATAAATGTTTGTTGAATGAATACATGGCTCCTATTCCTCCTTCCTGCACCCTCTTCTGAGCATTTCCATGGTTCCCCACCTGAAAGGAATGGCTGTCTCCTCCACGCTCCCCAGCCCTGGTCACGTTCTGTTTTTCATCCTGCTTGGGTCAAGTGTGTCTCCTTCACTGATGCCCTGATTGGTTCCCCCGCATATTATCTTTTGCACAGTGTCTGGCATGTAGTAAGCACTCAAAATATTTGTGGAATGGAGAAGGAGCTTTTTAAAAAAATCTATGTTAAAAATTCTACAATAAAACTGACTTTTATGTACTGTTCTGTTAGTTTTACACACGTATAGATTCGTGTCTGGTGGTTCAGATGGTAAAGAATCTACCTGCACTGCAGGAGACCAGGGTTCAATCCCTGAGTCGGAAAGATCCCCTTGAGAAGGAAATGACTACCCACCCCAGTATTCTTGCCTGGAGAATTCCATGGACAGAGGAGCTTGGCAAGCTACCATCCATGGGGTCACAAAGAATCAGACACGACTGAGCGACCAGTGCACACATGTGCATCATACGTCACTCCAGTCGTGGATTCAGGAATCGAACCTGTGTTTCCTATGGCTCCTGCACGGCAGGCAGGTGGCTCTATACCACTGAGCTTCGGGGGAAGCCCAACACACAGAGATTTATGTAATCAGGATACAGGAGACACTCGTCACCCCGAACAGTTCCCACCTGCTACTTCTTATGGTCATGTGTCCCTCACCCTTAACCCCCAGCAACCACTGGGCTTTTCTCCACTACAGTTTAGTCTCTTCAAGAATCCCTTCGTCTGGAGAGTGACTTCTTTCACTCAGCATAATGCCTTTGAGATTCATCTGAGTTAGTGAGGGTACCAATAATTTGTTCTTTTGCATCCATCATATGGATGTTGAAGGACATTTTAGGTTATTATCAGTTTGGGGCAATTATCAATAGCGTTACTAATCCCATGGACGGAGGAGCCTGGTGGGCTGCAGTCCATGGGGTCACTGAGAGTCGGGCATGACTGAGCGACTTCACTTTCACTTTTCACTTTCATGCATTGGAGAAGGAAATGGCAACCCACTCCAGTATTCTTGCCTGGAGAATCCCAGGGACGGGGGAGCCTGGTGGGCTGCCATCTATGCGGTCGCACAGAGTCAGACATGACTGAAGCGACTTAGCAGCAGCAGCAGCAAACATTTACTTATAGGATTTTGTGTGATCAAAAGTTTTCATTTCTCTAGATAAATACTCAGGAATGTGATTTGTGGGTTACATGAGGTTGTTGTTGTTCAGTCATAAGTTGTGTCCGACTCTTTGAGATCTCAAGGACTGTAGCACATCGGGCTCCTCTGTCCTCCACTATCTCCCAGAGTTTGGGCAAATTCATGTCCTTTGAGTCGGTGATGCTATCTAACCATTTCATCCTCTGCCACTCTCTTCTCCTTCTGCCTTCAATCTTTCCCAGCAACAGGGTCTGTTCCAATGAGTCAGCTCTTTGAATTAGGTGGCCAGAATATTGGAGCTTCAGTTCAGCATCAGTCCTTCCAATGACTATTCAGGGCTGATTTCCTTTAGGATTGACTGGTTTGATCTCCTTGCAGTCCAAAGGACTCTCAAGAGTCTTCTTTAGCACCAGAGTTTGAAAGCATTAGTTCTTCAGTGCTCAGCCTTCTTTATAGTTCAACTTTCACATATGGGGAGAGTATGTTTAACGTTTTAACTTTGCCAATGGCTAGCGATGTTTGACATCTTTTCATGAGTTTTTTGCCTTTTTTGGTCAAGTTTCTGTTTAACTCTTTTGCTCATTTTTAACACTGCATTTTAGTTTTCTTACTGCTGAGATCTTACAACTATTTAGGTATAATTTATGTATTGGATATTCCTGGTGGCTCAGACAGTAAAGAATCTGCCTGCATTGCAGGTGATCTAGGTTCAATTCCTGGGTTGGGAAGATCCCAAGGAGGAAGAAATGGCAACCCACTCTAGTATTCTTGCCTGGAGAATCCCATGGACAGAGGAGCCTAGCGAGCTACAGTCCATGGGGTCACTAAGAGTCGGAGACGACTGAGTGACTAGTACTTTCACTTTATCACAAAATCCACCCATTTTAAGTGTAAAATTCAATGAGTTTAATAAGTTTATCACTATAACTCAGTTTTAGAACACTGTCATCATTCTAATAAGATCCCTCATACCCATCCATTCCTGCTTTTGAGGTTTTTTTTAAAATAAGGAAGATAATCTTTTTTTTTTAAGTATTTATTGGGCTGCATCAAGTCTTAGTTGCAACACACGGGGTCTTTCACTGCAGCGCACAGACTCTGATTGTGATGCCCAGCTTAGTTTCTCCCTGATGTGGGATCTTAGTTCCCTGACCAGGAACTGAACAGCGTCCCCTGCATTTCGAGGTGGCTTTTTAACTATTGGACCACCAGAGAAGTCCCTACTTTTGAGTTTTGAGGCTATTTTAGATGTTCTGGATACAAGTCCTTTGTTGGATATGTGATTGGCAATATAAAGGGCTTCTTGCCAGGACAAGAAGAATGCTCTAAATGGGGGCCTGAGAGTAAGTTCCAATTCTTGCAAACATTTTCTGAGTCTTGTAAAATGTTTCCTTTGGTTCGGTTTTAATGTGTGTAGGTGGACCATTGTGGAAATAATAAAGGTGACTCACCTGTCCTGTGCTAAAGGGACTGCTAGCAAGCCTGCAGCTACCCCACCGCACTCCCAGTGGGTGGTCAGACAGGCCCAGGGGCCCCAGGGCAGTCTCGATCACACAACCGTCCTGGAGCACTCAGAGGTGCAGATGGGCCGGTGGGCAGTGGAGATTTAGGAGGGTTCCAGGACAGGAAAGCACACTGCTCTCTATGCTGGCTCCATATCCACGCCTCATTTTTGTTCTTTCTCTTGTTTTACTTTTTCATCAAGGGACATTGTAAACATATTTATTCAATAGTAGAATAGCATAACAAACCCCCAGCTCAGGGCCAATACTGTTTCAACGGACTCACACCCTCTCCCTCGTGGTAAACTATAAGGATTCTTAAAAAAACACAATTAACCATTATCACTTCTAAAATATTGAACAATTACTTAATAGTGTCAAAATTCAAAATTCTGAGCCCTCGTCTTGAAGGTACGTTAGAGTCTTCCAGGCAGACAGACGATCGTCCGGCTAGCCCGATGGTCCCCAACCCCGGGGATGGAGGAAACCCACACTCACCCAGGAAGCCCGGGACAGAGATGCGGCCCCTATTCTTCCCCGCGGTCNAATTTATCTTACATGTAAAACTTAACTTTTAATAAACTAATCAGTGTTGCAGAGACAGTCAGACAGGCTTCCTACTTCAAGAAACCCTTCACCGCCATTTCTGAGGAGCAAGGGGCCTTCCGAAGAGTGAACAGCCATTTCTGGATTCATCAGTTGTGAAAGCTTCGCTTTAAGAATAGCACATGCATGTTAAGACCACTCAGAAACACCTCATACTCTGATTTATTTAAAAATGTCAACTGTCTAGTTCAAATTGATAAACATCAAATCCAAGGATGCTAAGTTTTAAGACATTCGAGCTAAATTCCCAGTAATTTAACCCTATCTTTTCTTTGCCTGAAATGGCTATTCTTAAAGTCTGATCAAATCCTTTTACCAAGTGCCGATCCCCACTGACACATACCTCTTCCAGCTGTCCTGAAGAAACTGGATTATCTTCATAAGCAGGGAACTGACAACCTGCTTTGCAGCTGCAGAAATGACTAGTTTCTTCCTCGCACTGTGCCATTACCTTACAGTTTGCTTCTGGGCTCTCCAGGTCGATCTCCAAAGGCTCACTCATGCTGCACTCCAGACACGGGTTCCGCTCTCCTGCCGGTAGGACCCCGGCCGACTCCTCCTGGGAATCCAGGGACGTCTGGGCACTCTTCTCCATCCCAGACTTCTTTAACCTGGGGAGGAACTTCCCAGACTCAAGCTCGGACTTCCCATAGTAATGGCCTTCTTTCTCTGCGTCCTCTTCCAGCGGTTTGAGATCTGCCTGTGGATCTTCGAATGCGTCGACTTGAGAAGGAATGGGAACATTTGCTTCGTCTCTCTCGGATTCAAATTCTGACTCGCTTCCTCCTCCGGGGGAGAGTTCAGAGGCAGAGATGGGGCGAAAGTGAGTCCTGGGGGAGATCCGGATAGCCCGGTACTGTGTTCTGTCCACGTCGCATATCCTGGGGTGGAAAACTTCGCTGTCGGAATCGGAGCAGAGGATGGACTTCGGTTTGAAGCTTGGACTGAAAGATGCAATCCCTTCGGGTTCAAAGGAACACTCTACGTGGAGAACTTGTGAAAACGGATTGCTTAAATCAAAGGAAGAGAAGGGATACTCGAGTCCAGGGTCTTCAACTTGGAAGTTGCCACAAGCTCCTAGTAAGTCTTCATGGAAGATGAAGGAAAATCCCTTATTCAATCCGTTTTCCCCACTCTTCGGCTGGTCGCTCTGTTCGAAGGACACGAAGGGTTTCCATAACTGCCTGTGACCAGGCGCGAAGCTGTTTCCAGGGGTCATGAAGACATCTGTCCCCGCTATGGTCACCACGTCCGAAGCGGCACACTGCAGCAAGCTCCCTTTGGCGTGACTGGGCGGCACAACTGCCCACCCCCCATCGCTGTTAAAGGGTCTGAGCTCCCCATAAACTCCTCCTAGGATGAACGAGTTCTCTTTGTCTTGGGCCACGTCCCAGGGCTTCGAGGGGGTGGTGTAGTCCCCGCCATCCGCCTTGGGCAGCTCGCCGGACACAAAGGCTCTCTTCTCCAGGGCCTCTTTCTGGCCCTCCCACAGACGGTATTCTGACCTCTGCACCGCCTTGTTCGGCTCCTGGAGGGGCTCCACTGGAGCCTCAGCATCCAAACAGCAGCAGTAGTTATTTACATCTGTCGGAAACAACTCATCATCAACGCTTTCTATTTCTAGCAGAGCTGCAGAATTTCTATCTGCCATCTTTGTCCAAATGTCTTTCATAACCCCTGAGCTGTAGCCATCTCCACGCGGACTGCCTTCACCGCACACTTGCGTAGCTTCGAAGGCTTTGTTCTCTGTTTTTTGTTCTAGCTGAATACCACAGATAGATTCTAGTTTAGATTTTTTTTGGAAAACTAACGTTGGGATTTCTCCTAAAGTCCTACTGTTTTGCTGGCAAGTTTCATCCTGCAAAAAATCTAGGAGTTCTTCATCTACATAATTGGACGAGACTCTAGGAACTACATAATTAATATCCTCTGCATTAAACTGTGTGGATTCTTCAAACTGGATATTTAACGTCTCATTGTCTGAACGTGTTTCTTCTGAATGGGACCATGGACTACAAGTTCTTGTTGAAAGATTAGAACAGTGTTCATTTTCTTCAAAGGCACTATTTTTGGTCCATATTAGTAATCTAGACTGTGTTTTCCCAAGCATGTTAGCACTAGAATCTGTATTTTCATTTCCCAAGTTGAGTGTTTCAAAAGAAAATGGTAAAACAGAATTACTGCATTGCACTTCAAACACTGAAAAACAGGAGTTTATACCAGATCCTTCATTAATATCTGAAAAGAGCTCTTGATTGCCGGCCAGCAAATGTGGATTGAGCACTGTGCTGTCTAAGGTCGGGGAGAGTCGAACCGGGGAGTCTCCCGCAAAACTCTCCCCGTCAGCATCGCCAGAGCTGGACGAACAGCACTCCCAGAACTGGGCCAGGCTGCCAAGGTCTTGCAGGAGAAAGCCCTCGGCGCCCGCAGAGCTGGCACAGTCTGCCCATATTGCACGTCCCCCTTGCAGCTCCATTCCGTCTAACACTATGCAACATTCTGCCTCAAAATCTGTCTTCTCTTTGCTTTTCTGTCGAATCATATTTAAAATCCGACTTTCTCCTTGCGTGGTTTCTGAGGCACCGGGATCCAACATGGATTGGTCAATATCCACTTCATAGAAGTGTGTTAATTCTGACAGATGAATATCATCCAAGTATTTGTCGTCCTCTGGCAGAGGACAGAATGAGGTCCCAGCGAGGTCGATGTCCTCATTTATGACTGCAGGCATTTCTACAAAATGGCCATCGATGAAAGTACCTGCTGCGAGGTATGTTTTATGAATATTATTGTTGCTGATGCAGAGGCCGTGCACCGACTCGGACAGCTCCTCCACGGCCGCTGAGGGCGCGGCGCCGGCGTCTTGCCTGTTGCGGTACGTGGTCTCCAGCTTGCTTTTTCTGCTCAGAGGGACGAAGTACTCGGCGATGGGCTCGGTGTACCACAGCGGCTCCTCCTTGTACTCCCTGTCCGTCCTGCTCTCCAGGAACAGGTCTCTGCCCTCGGCGCCCCCCGCCTCCTTCCTGCCCAGCTCCTTCAGCGGCCGCTTGCCCCGCTTGCACAGCTGTCGGAAGGAGGCGCCGCCGCCGCCGCCGCTGCTGCTGCTGCTGCTGCTGCTGCTGCCAGGTACGGGCGCGGGGCAGCGCAGACCCGGAGGACCGAGCCGGGACCCAGGGCCCGTAGGGGTTGCGGCCCCGAGCGCAGCGCGGAGAGGCAGGGACAGGGGCGTCGCGGCCGGGGCCCCGCACCCTGTGTCGTCTGGCTCCCACCCGGCGGCGAGGTGGGGGATGCGTGCGTGTTTCCCCCTCGAGCGCCCCATTCTCGAGAGTCTTCTGGGCGCTGGCCGAAGGCGCGGGGAGGGCCCGCACCGGGGGCCTGCCCTCCCCAGCCCGGGGTTACAGATTCAGTCCCCGCCCTGCCTGTCGTCCTGCTTGGCGCACTGGCGCGCCCAGGCCGCGGCTTCCGCTGTCCGCATCCCGCCCACCTGCTCGTTTTACGAAAAGATGGGGAAGCTGAGGGCGAAAGGCTTGACCAAGGCCACCTGGGGCAGAGGGGAGTCGTTTGGGGCGCCAGCCTCTCCTCTTTGTCCTCGCCTCTAAGGCGGTGCTGGCGCCTCCCCGCCTTCCGCCCGGTCTCTTAGAGGAGCCTGTTAGGGAAATGCCGGCCCAGACCCGACGCCGCCAGAAAACTTTTTGAGTGTCCTGCGAGGAGTGGTAGATACGAGGGGCCGAGGGGTTTTGCAGGGCTGACGGCGGTCCCTGCAGCTGGGCTGGACGTCGTGTGAGCATGCACTCAGAACGCTGATCCTGCCTTCCGGGGCTGAGGCCCCCACTACACAGAGCGCCGGCCGCTCCACACGGAGCTCCTGACTGTGGCCCCGTCTTTATCTGCGGGGCGGACCGGGGAGGGCGGTCAAAATCCCTGGAGATATTGAGTTGAACTTCCCCAAGGATTCCCCTCATCACCTCCCCAGATTTCTCCCAGATCTGTAAGTGAGAAGCAAAAGACAGCTGACTCAGAATGCCTGGGGTGTGGCCTATAAACAATGGGGATCCCCAGGGGTTTCAGAGAGAGAAGGGTCTTTCATCAAGATGTGAAGACATCGTTAGCAGGGACTGTGGGTCACACTCTGAGATCATGGGAGCCATGTAGGCACCCGGCTTCTAAGAGGTTTGGTGGCCAACCCCCTCAAGGTCCTGGGTGGGAGGAAGGAGTCCCAGTCCTGGGCTGCGGTCTCCCTCTGACCCTGGGGTGCCCCTGCCTTGGGAGTGGACTGGTCATCTCTCCATTGTGGCTGTGCCCTGGCAGACTGCACTTGGATCACCCCTGCCTTGTAGTAACAAAGATAGTCATGATGGTTCTTGAGCTCTTACCACATGTCAGCACCGAGAGGTTAAGCCACTTCCTAAGTTCACACCACTGCCAGGCAGTCTGTCAGGATTTGCCCCAGCTCTATCCAAATTCAGAGCCTGTGCTTGTAACCACTGTGGTTCTCACTGAATGTGTGTGATCTGATGGAACCCCTTCTGTCTTGGGCCTCAGTTTTCTAGTCTGTAAACTTGAAGGCGTGGGACTAGTCTGAAAGTCTGGAGTTCCAGAGAGTACCCGCAGCAGATAGAGGGGAGGCTATGGGTACGTGATCCTGGGGAGGGGGAAAGTGATGACTACCCCCGGGTCTGACGGGGCTATTTCCCTCAGTGGCCAGCACCTCCGACGCCGAGCATCGCCTGTTTGAGCGACTGTTTGAAGATTACAACGAGATCATCCGGCCAGTGGCCAATGTGTCTGACCCGGTCATCATCCAGTTTGAGGTGTCCATGTCTCAGCTGGTGAAGGTGGTGAGTGTCAAAGCCACAAACTGTGGCTGTGGGGGATGGAGCTTCTGGAAGAGCCTTTCCCAGAACCAGCCTTGTCTTTGTAATTCACCATCTACTTTAATCTCTCTTTCTAGGATGAAGTAAACCAGATCATGGAGACTAACCTGTGGCTCAAGCAAGTAAGTGACCAGACCCTGCTCACTGCTGCCCCCTCGTGGTGACTATTTTATTTGCTATCCCTGAATGAGAACAAAGGGCCTAGATGTGGACCTAGATTGGGGTCCACTGACTAGCTGGTCTGTCTCTTCCTGGGCTTGGGGTCACATGCAAGGCCCTACACCCTCCTGGAAGGACTGCAGGGTCCAGCCCCTCAAGTCACAGACAATAGACTGAAGCTTGGAAAGAGAGAGGGACCCTGCCCCGCCCCACATGCTCACACAAAATGGCATAGACCCAGGCCTGGAGCCCTGACCTCTGACTCTAGGGTGCTGCCTGAAACACCTCTTTCCCTTCCTCTTGCTAAAAACTCATGCTTAAGTCAGAATCACATGCCGTTGTAGTTGGGAGGGTGGGAGCTGGGGTTCTGGATTTTCTTGTTCAGATTGAGACCAAAGAAATCAGCTCCCACATGTCCTCCCCAGGGAGCTCTGTGCAGACGTGGACAGATAACTCACTGACCTAAGGCTGATTCTTCCACCAGTCCAGCCAACTGACCGCTCAGCTCAGCAGCCTTCCTTCCCAGGAGGCTGGGCACAGTGCCCACGGAGAGCTCCGTGGTACAGATGCCCCTTGACCACAGCCTAAGGCCCTTTCTCTCCTTAGGCGCTCAGACTCAGCTCTCCCAGCCTCTGCACCCAGATACTTCTTGGGTCCTGGTGGGATTATAGTTCCTTCCCCAGAACCCTTCAGAGGCCAACGCTGCTCAATTTGGAGATAGAAAGGGGGTTCTGTGTGTCATTAGCACTCTGTTATTAGGGCTTCATGGCATATCTGAGCCATTTCAGGAATGTAAACAGCAGGAGCATAAGGCAGGGACCTGGACCTAGCACTGGAAGTGACTGCAGAAAGCCCTAATGGTCCTAATTGATTGTTGGGGGCTGGGCTTGCCCCAACCATGGAGGCAGCAGCTCCCGGCAGCCAGCAGCAGCCAAGGTTATCCCCGTGACTAGCACCCACAGGAGGAACTGGGCCAGTGTGGTCTTCATCACGGAGATCGCTCTGTGATGTGTGGCAGAGATGGGAGGTCACCAAGATGGGTGGTGTCAAGAGAAGTAAAACCACACTGGTCCTTCTCCACCTCCTCCCCCCAGATCTGGAACGACTACAAGCTGAAGTGGAACCCGTCCGACTATGATGGGGCCGAGTTCATGCGCGTCCCTGCGCAGAAGATCTGGAAGCCAGACATTGTACTGTACAACAAGTAAGGTGCCAGGTGGCCCCCACCCTCTCGGGGCTGTCAGCCTGGACCTGGGTCCTCGGCTTTCTGTGCTTTACAGCCTAGGCGTCCTGAGACCTTTGCCCAGAGGGCTTTGTTCATCTGAATCACTCCACAGGTGTTTATGGAGCATCTACTATATGCCAGGTGTTATGGGGTGCCTGAGAGCCCTCTTCCCTTTCCTCATGCTAAAAACTCATCTTTAAGTCAGATCATATGCCATTGTTGTTGAGATAAGGTGGCACAAAACATTAATAACCACCACTCCCCTTGCCTCAGGAGTTTGCCAGACATTAGGGAAGCCAGGCATGAGTTATAATATCAAAACATACAATGAGAGATAGGAAGGGCAAAGAAGGAAATACATGGGCGTGGGCATTGGTCACCAAGGCAGGAGCTTTACCTCCCTGAAAGTCAGGTCCCATCAGGCCCTATGGTTAGGCCACGGGAAAGCTTCATTCTTCTACTCACCTAACAGATGCTCCCCTCCCAGCCTGATGCTGTACGTACGCCTTTGCCCACCAGCGGCAGGAAGCCCTGCTTCTTTCTCACTTTCAAAGGTTCTTTTCCTGCTGGTCTGAACCTGCGCATCCTGGCACCTCCAAAACCAGCCTCTCTGCATGTAAACCTGACACTTGACGCATTTAACCTCTGTTGCTGCTGCTGCTAAGTCACTTCAGTCGTGTCCGACTGTGTACAACCCCATAGACGGCAGCCCACCAGGCTCTGCCGTCCCTGGGATTCTCCAGACAAGAACACTGGAGTGGGTTGCCATTTCCTTCTCCAATGCGTGAAAGTGAAGTCTCTTAGTCGTGTCCAACTCTTAGCAACCCCATGGACCGCAGCCTACCAGACTCCTCCATCCGTGGGATTTTCCAGGCAAGAGTACTGGAGTGGGGTGCCATTGCCTTCTCCGTTAACCTCTGTTAGACACACATAATCTTAATGGATGTTTTACAGTATGTACTAGTTTATTCTCTGGGTATTGCAAAACTTCATGTTTGCACCTGTGCTTTATCTCTGGCATTATAGTGTCTTGAAAAAAAACAATGAGCATTTTTCAGCAAAACACTTGATATAAAATTAGTCGAATCTGATTTTAAAGCATTCTGTGTTTAGGTTTGTCTGCCATATTAGTACAGATTAATATGTTTTACTATTAGTATTGGGACTAGAGGAGCTGCATCCCACTTTCTAGTCATGGGCTAAAAGAACTAAAAGAAGGAGTCCTTTACCCATTCCAGAGATGGTCCATGTTTTATTTATTGCTTTCCCAAGAAAAGGCAGCATTCATGTTTCTTCCATGCAACTTGTAAATTGGCCCTTAAAGAACTGGGACAGGGGATAAATTAACTGGTTTGCAGAATGTGAGCCATCCTCCGAATCTCCTGGTCCAGAGGCTCTTAGGGAGCTGGGCAGGGTGGTGAGAATTTTTCCTGAGATAGAATTAAAGTGGGTACAGGTTTTAATGTTATGATTTGAAAGTCATAGCTGTTTTCTTGCTGGCAATCTTGGGTGAACAGCTGGGGTGCTTTAGGGATGTATGCTTTGAACAATAATGATAGATACAGTGAAATGTTTCAAATCCGATTTGGAGAGAAGCAAATATCAAAAGGAATTTCCTTGGAATCTGAAGCTGAAAATAACATTTAGAGAAAATCATCCAGCTTCTCTCTCCTAACTAAAACTTCAGTTTCTCTAAACCTCAGGTGAAAGTTTCATCTCAACACACTCGAAACACCTTTTACCTTCTTATGCCTGTTTCTCCTATGGTTTTTTGTTTTCTGAAGTTCATTCTCTAGTAGAATCCTCAGAAAGTGTTCATGGACACAATATACCCTAAGTTCTCACACGTTCATAACTCACAGTACCCTTTTTAGGTAATACTTCTGTCATTTTGCTCATATAAAATCCTTGGTTCACATTTTCCTTCCATGAAAATCTTAAAAATGCTAACTTGTGTTCTGGTATGAAGTATTGCTGTCAAAAACTATTGCCAATCTAATTTTCTTTTTCTTGTATAATCTGGTGACTTTGGGGAGAGAAAAGGGACTCTATTAATAAGTGTGCCTGGACCACAGAAATAAACCAGGGCTGTCCTGAAACAAATTGGGATGCATAGTCAGCAGGTTGTTCTTTTTCTTGGGTAACCCAAAGATATTTTTCATTTATCTTTAAAATCTAGTATTTTACTCTGTATCATATACATAATAAGACTTCTTTTATTCCAGTAAATTTTTTGTGAATTAGAATTTTTAAGATTTGTTCTGTTCTATTGCTTTATCTCTCCAGGAACTCCTTTTTCACATAAATTACAACTTCTGTACCTATATTCTCTGTTATTTTCTCTCAAATTCTTTCCGTCTCTTTTTGATTTACATTTTTTCTCCTTTCTTTTTTTATTTCAATCACTGCACTTTCCATGATGTCTGCTTGTTGTTATGTTTTAGTCTTTATTTCTAAAATGATTTTTAAAATTTCTTTTTTCCTGTTCTTTCCTACATTTTGTCAGTTCTTTCTTGAACTCCTGTCACTTAGCCAAATTCTTAACTTTTCTGTCTCTATGCTGCTCTTTCAAAGTCTCTAAAGGTTGCTCTTTTAGGTTAATTTATAATGTCAGATTATCAGTCTCATCTGTTCTGTGGTTATATTTTTGTGTTGCTTGCATGTTATTCAATTACTTTTCGTATTTTTCTTACAGTCTGTTAATATGGGGTCCAATCTATCCTTCTTTGCTGTTTTTGTTTACAGCCTTTGTGGGTAAGAGCGCAATTCTGTGTCGCCCGCTTGGGAGTTCCCTCCTCCAGTCATCCCCTTGAAGCATTAAAATGCTCTGTGTGGGGACTTCCCTAGTGGTCCAGTGGCTAAGACTCTGCATCCTCAATGCAGGGGGCCTGAGTTCGATCCCTGGTCAGGGAACTAGATCCCATATGCCACAATCATGAGTTCACATGCTGCAACTAAAGATCCTGTGTGCCACAGCTAAGACCTGGTGCAGCCAAATAAGTTAATAATTAAATAAATATTAAAAAAAACAAAAACCTCTCTTAAAAATGCCCCATGTAGCCACCTCCACAGCCTAAGAGCTGCCACTTCTAGATGGCTGTTTCTCTAGCTTCTGAACCATCTTCTCACCCCCAGTTTCCTGCCCTCTTCAATCTGGATCCTACCCAATGAAGCTTTTTTTCTGGGTGGGTCTCTGTCCGTCTGCAAGGCAGTTGGGGTGGGGCATGTTTTTCTGAGATCAAAAGCCCACACTAGTCCGGACTCCTCTGCAGACCTCCATGGGCCCATCATTTTGTCTTCTCCCACAAACTGGAACCGGTGGCACCCTGCCTGTTCCACTGTTCCCCTTGCTAAGGCTGCAATACAGAGCGGGGGTCCTCTTCTTCTTAATAAGACGAGCTAGCATTTATGAAAATGTATTTATTTATTTTTGGCTGCGCTGTGTCCTCGTTGCTGTGCACGGCTTTCTCTAGTTGCAGCGAGTGGCAGCCACCCTCCAGTGGCAGGACACAGGCTTCTCGACGTAGTGGCTTCTCTTGTTGCGGGGCACAGGCTCTGGGGCGCTTGGGCTTCAGTAGTTGAGGGTCGTGGGCTCAGTAGCTGTGGTGCACAGGCCCAGTTGCCACCACCGCATGTAGAATCCTCCTGGGCCAGGAATCGAGCCTGTGGCCCCTGCACTGGCAGACAGACTCCCAGTCACTGGATCGCTAGGCATGTCTGGATCCCCTCTTATGAGGAGCAGATACTTCTTGGTGATTTCCGTCTGGGGCCCTCAGGAGTGGAGAACTCCACTTCCCTTGGCCACCTCCACAGCAGCTGACCCTACCTGCAGCCCGTGCAGGTCCCATTGGTGGCAGTGTTTGACCCCACACTCTCACATCTGAGCTTCATAGGGTTCCACGTAATCTAGTTCTGTTCATGATGTGGGCAGTGTGATGAGTCCTCAAGTGTACAAGGCTCTGCCACAGACTCTCTGTGGGACCCTGAGCAAGCAGTCCTGCTCTCTGACCTTCAGTTTCCTCTTCAGTGAAATGAGGGCCTTAGACTGGAGCAGGGATCATCAAGATTTTCTCTGAAAGACCAGATAGTATTTTAGGCTTTGGAGGCCTTACAGCCTCTGTCACAGCGATACAGCCCTGTCCTTGTCACTTAATATTTGCAGACAATAGACCACAAATGGGTATGGGTGTGTGCACCAATAAAAATTTATTTACAGAAATAGGGGCCAAGCCAGTGGGCCGTAGCTTGCCAGCTCCTGGACTAGTGCCTGGGCTCTGAAGGTCCATTGTGTTGATCCAGGATGCCTTAAGGAAAGTTGTTCCAGGTGCTTCTGCCTTCCCAGAGGTCCTCTCAGCCCTCCATGGAGTGTACGCCAGACTCCCAGAGCTCCTCCCTGCTCCACGTACTCAGGACCACTTGGGATTGTGTGGGTCCCTACCCTCCCCCCAACCACTTCTCATACCCTTCCTCCTTTCTTCCTGGGGTTAGGAATCAGCTTCTGGGGAATCCAGGGCCCAGTATGATAAAGTGGGGCTGAGAACATATAAACGCAGGGCACCTTTGGGACAGTCCAGCTGGTGTAAAGGGGTTATTGGATTTGACATCAAGTTCCACATGTAATGACTGTCCTGCTCAACAGAACATGTGAGGGTGGGAGGGCCAGAAACCAGCAAGGAGACAGGCCCCAGACACCTCCCTTCTGTCTTCACACAATGGTATCCAGTAACAACCAGACAGGATATCTCTAAACGTTTAGGTTTTTGGGCTAATTGGTATGGTAGTTGTTGCCTTAGGACATGTATGCCTTCAAATGCAGAACTCTAAGAAACAGTCAAAAGCTGGCTGACCCAGGAAAACATCAAGAGCCTTCACTGGGCAAAGCCACTGTTTTGAGGACTGGCTGGCTTCACTCTCAGATGTGAGACTGGACAGGGTATTGAGTTGGTAGACAGAAAATCTTCCATTGCACAAGCCAGCTGATAAATGCCAGCAAGCCAACTCTAAGAAGAATATCTCTGCCTAGAGAGGAAGACAGGGTGGATGTAGCTAAGGGAGAAGGAGCGTGGGGGAGAACATGGGGAAGGATAGGGACACAGAAGGCAAAGGAACCTGCCGTGCTGGGTTTAAAAGACAAGGAATCAGAAAATGTGATTATTCATTCTAGAACAATGCAGGGAAGAATGGGGGAGTGTGGTGAACCGGAGAACCAGAATCCAGAGTCAGAGCCTGGTAATAGACCCATCTAACAGGGCTCGGTTTAATGGGAGTGGTCTCCCATGGTGGTCTCCACAGCCCTTGGAGGTCCAGGGTGTGGCTCAGCATGCATGGGTATACACATATTGGGCACCCAATTGAGGACAGAAGGAGGCAGCGTTGCAAGGACCAAACTATAGGGACCTGAACACCTGCCTCCAAACAACCATGTTCATTAATTTCTTTTATTTTTTTAATTAAAGGAGAAAACTCCCTGGCATTTGGGAATAGCTTCCCTGGTGGCTCAGAGGTTAAAGCATCCGCCTGCAATGCGGGAGACCTGGTTCGATCCGTGGGTTAGGAAGATTCCCTGAAGAAGGAAATGGCAACCCACTCCAGTATTCTTGCCTGGAGAATCCCATGGACAGAGGAGCCTGGTGGGCTATAGTCCATGGGGTCACAAAAAGTCAGACATGACTGAGCGACTTCACTTCACTTCAGTAAATATCAGGGCTTCCCAGGTGGCTCAGTGGGTAAAGAATCCACCTGTGATGCACGGGATGTGGGTTGGATCCCTGGGTTGGGAAGATCTAGAGGAGGGAATGGCAACCCACTCCAGTATTCTTGCCTGGAGAATTCCATGGACAGAAGAGCCTGGCAGGCTGCAGTGCATAGGGTTGCAGAGTCGAACACAACTGAAGTGACTGAGCATGCACACACACAGTAAGTTTCAAGTAGGGAGTCATAATGGTGTGGAATTAACCAGTGACATGGCCTGGGTCAGGGAGCATGACGATGAGTGTGTCAGACTGTCCGTAGGTGGCAGGTCCTGGGCGGCCTCAGTATCCATTGGCAAATGGAATGGTGACCTGGGAGACTTTTTATACCACTTTGAACGCTTATATTCTGCAGTTTCACGAGTCGCCACTTGCTGTTTACCAGCTGGCAGTGTGAGAGGCTGCACTAGATGACGTGTGTGCCACACGCCTCCTGTTTGTTTTCACAGTGCTGTTGGGGATTTCCAAGTGGATGACAAGACCAAAGCTTTACTCAAGTACACGGGGGAAGTGACTTGGATCCCCCCAGCCATCTTTAAGAGCTCGTGCAAAATCGACGTGACCTATTTCCCGTTTGATTACCAGAACTGCACCATGAAGTTCGGTTCCTGGTCCTACGACAAGGCAAAAATCGACCTGGTCCTGATCGGCTCCTCCATGAACCTCAAGGACTACTGGGAGAGTGGCGAGTGGGCCATCATCAAAGCCCCTGGCTACAAGCACGACATCAAGTACAACTGCTGCGAGGAGATCTACCCGGACATCACCTACTCGCTCTACATCCGGCGCCTGCCCCTGTTCTACACCATCAACCTCATCATCCCCTGCCTGCTCATCTCCTTCCTGACCGTGCTTGTCTTCTACCTGCCTTCCGACTGCGGCGAGAAGGTGACCCTCTGCATCTCGGTGCTCCTCTCCCTGACCGTGTTTCTCCTGGTGATCACGGAGACCATCCCGTCCACCTCGCTGGTGATTCCCCTGATCGGCGAGTACCTGCTCTTCACCATGATCTTTGTAACCTTGTCCATCGTCATCACCGTCTTCGTGCTCAACGTGCACTACAGGACCCCGACCACCCACACGATGCCCACATGGGTGAAGACCATATTCTTGAACTTGCTTCCCAGGGTCATGTTCATGACCAGGCCAGCAAGCAATGAGGGTAACCCTCAGAGGCCAAGACCCTTTTACAGCGCTGAGCTCTCAAACCTAAATTGCTTCAGCCGCGTAGAGTCCAAGGGCTGCAAGGAAGGCTACCCCTGCCAGGACGGGCTGTGCGGCTACTGCCACCATCGCAGGGCAAAAATCTCCAATTTCAGTGCCAACCTCACGAGAAGCTCCAGTTCTGAATCTGTCGACACCACGCCGTCCCTCTCTGCCCTGTCACCGGAAATCAAGGAAGCTATCCAAAGTGTCAAGTACATTGCTGAAAATATGAAAGCACAAAATGAAGCCAAAGAGGTAAGGCTGTGTCTGTTATTACTAAATGTAGTCATTTAGTAGTGAATTAGTCACTCATTCAACAAACATTTATTGGTTCTTTGTGGACAAGGCTTAGGGTGGGGTTAAGGAATTAGAATGGCATCAGTGAGCTGTTTTCAGGCCTGCTCTTCCATGTACCAGTTACATATCCTTGTGAGCCTGTCTTGTCTTCTATAAAATGGGAAGATAAAGGTTGAATGTGGTGCCTTGCATTTAGCTCCTGGGCTGCCAGCCTTTTAGGCCCTAGGAACTCCTAATGCCAAGAGAGAATGGATTAGGGAGTAGGCTGGAAGAGGGAGTGAGACCAGATGATCTCCAATTAGTATTGATTAGCTGAGCTGACATTTTAAACTTTACTGATTGTGTCCCTCCATCCCCCCACATGTCTTAAGTATGCATACATTTCAGTGAATTATTACGTGTACACTCATGGAACCATGATCTAGATAAAGACATAGAACATTTCCAGTGCCCAGAAAGCTCCCTCGTGCCCCTCCCAGTCAGTACCTCACTCCCTCCCTCCTTTGTAACCACTGATCCTGGCCTCTTTTACATTAATTTTACCTGTTCTTTAAAAAAAGTTTTTAAACTTATTTGGCTGCACTAGCTCTTAGCTGTGGCATACAGGATCTAGTTCCCTGACCAAGGATTGAACCTGGGCCCCCTGCATTGGGAATGTGGAGTCTTAGTCACTGGACTACCAGGGAAGTCCTGATTTTACCTATTCTTGAACTTCATGTAAGTGGCATTGCATAACCTCTTTCATATTTGACTTCTTTCTTTCAACCAAATGTACAAAACGTCTGAGGTTTATCCTTTGGGTTTGTTACTGCTGTGTAATATTCTGCAGTAAGACAACACCGCCTTCTGTTTATTCATTCCATCTGCAGTTGTTGGATGTTTGGTTGTTTCCAGGTTGGGGCTATTGTGAATAAAGCAGCTCTAAATGTTCTTATACATATCTTTGGGTGAATACATACATTCGTTTCTCCTGGATACACACCTAAGGATGGAACTGCTGGATCACTGCAGAGATGTATTTTCCACTTTAGTGGATACTGTCGGGTTTCCAAAATGTTGAAGCCGATTGACACACCCGCTGGCAATGTTTGAGAGTCCCCAGCTGCCGCCTATCCTTGCCAGCGGGGTGAACTGGCATCACTTGATGTTTTAATTAGCATGTCCTGGTTGAGTAATGAATAGGTCTCCTTTTCATATGCTTATTGGCCATTTGGATATCTTCTTTTGTGAAATATCTATTCACACTCTTGCCCATGGTTTTTTCATTGGGTGTACTTCTACTTTCTCCAAAAATCTTATTTTAGAACTAGTGATAGGTATTAATGATGGGGAAGCTTTACACTCACGTGTTTGGCTGCTCCCACTCTGTTTACCCCAAGGTTATTATGCTCTGCCTTAAGTTGCTTATTAGAAGAGAGCTAATTACTAAATAATTTCATCTCCCGATGCCCTGGAGGTAATTAATGTTGGTAGGGAATGTCTAGAGCCTCTTTTTCAGCTGTGAATGGCATATTAATGGGAGTGGATGAGATGGGAGGGAGACAGAGACAGCGGCCCTATCTCCTCACCCCACCCATCTGAGCAACTCTGTGCCCATCTTGTGACTGTAACAATGCACAGCCTCCCGATGGTGTCAGAAATTTAGCCAAAAGGTCAGGCCTGCCTTCAGATTCTGTTGAAGCAATTGTTGGACATTGAATACGTGCTTAGTGAAAACCTCTCGTCGGTCTAACACTAATCACTTTTGCAGATATTCTCTAACATTTATCTACTTTTAAAATCATCACCGCTTTTGAGTGATAATTGGGTGGACCTCTATTTCCTCCAAAAATCTTATGTTAGAAATAGTGATAGGATTAATGATGGCTGTGTCTGCTGCTCCCAACTAGAGGCCATGGTTGGTCTCGGGAGGCAGCCACTGCTCACCTCTGGTCGTCTGGCGATGTGGTCCCATTGTTTTTCCAGAGAATGCAAAAATCTGGACCCCAGGGCAGTGGATTGCTACCTGTTTGTGAAAGGGTGGCAGGTGTTAGAATAAAGATGCCTACTCAGTGCTCTGGGGAGTTGGGCTGTCCGAAGGATTCCTTTTTCTGTCTTACTGTGTGACTGACACGCTGCTGTGTACATAGTTTCCCAGAGATGTTTTAATTTCCTAATCCCCCGGCTCCAACTTGGCTGGTTTTAACTGTCCTGACCTCCTAGNAACATTTATTGGTTCTTTGTGGACAAGGCTTAGGGTGGGGTTAAGGAATTAGAATGGCATCAGTGAGCTGTTTTCAGGCCTGCTCTTCCATGTACCAGTTACATATCCTTGTGAGCCTGTCTTGTCTTCTATAAAATGGGAAGATAAAGGTTGAATGTGGTGCCTTGCATTTAGCTCCTGGGCTGCCAGCCTTTTAGGCCCTAGGAACTCCTAATGCCAAGAGAGAATGGATTAGGGAGTAGGCTGGAAGAGGGAGTGAGACCAGATGATCTCCAATTAGTATTGATTAGCTGAGCTGACATTTTAAACTTTACTGATTGTGTCCCTCCATCCCCCCACATCTTAAGTATGCATACATTTCAGTGAATTATTACGTGTATACTCATGGAACCATGATCTAGATAAAGACATAGAACATTTCCAGTGCCCAGAAAGCTCCCTCGTGCCCCTCCCAGTCAGTACCTCACTCCCTCCCTCCTTTGTAACCACTGATCCTGGCCTCTTTTACATTAATTTTACCTGTTCTTTAAAAAAAGTTTTTAAACTTATTTGGCTGCACTAGCTCTTAGCTGTGGCATACAGGATCTAGTTCCCTGACCAAGGATTGAACCTGGGCCCCCTGCATTGGGAATGTGGAGTCTTAGTCACTGGACTACCAGGGAAGTCCTGATTTTACCTATTCTTGAACTTCATGTAAGTGGCATTGCATAACCTCTTTCATATTTGACTTCTTTCTTTCAACCAAATGTACAAAACGTCTGAGGTTTATCCTTTGGGTTTGTTACTGCTGTGTAATATTCTGCAGTAAGACAACACCGCCTTCTGTTTATTCATTCCATCTGCAGTTGTTGGATGTTTCGTTGTTTCCAGGTTGGGGCTATTGTGAATAAAGCAGCTCTAAATGTTCTTATACATATCTTTGGGTGAATACATACATTCGTTTCTCCTGGATACACACCTAAGGATGGAACTGCTGGATCACTGCAGAGATGTATTTTCCACTTTAGTGGATACTGTCGGGTTTCCAAAATGTTTAAGCCGATTGACACACCCGCTGGCAATGTTTGAGAGTCCCCAGCTGCCGCCTATCCTTGCCAGCGGGGTGAACTGGCATCACTTGATGTTTTAATTAGCATGTCCTGGTTGAGTAATGAATAGGTCTCCTTTTCATATGCTTATTGGCCATTTGGATATCTTCTTTTGTGAAATATCTATTCACACTCTTGCCCATGGTTTTTTCATTGGGTGTACTTCTACTTTCTCCAAAAATCTTATTTTAGAACTAGTGATAGGTATTAATGATGGGGAAGCTTTACACTCACGTGTTTGGCTGCTCCCACTCTGTTTACCCCAAGGTTATTATGCTCTGCCTTAAGTTGCTTATTAGAAGAGAGCTAATTACTAAATAATTTCATCTCCCGATGCCCTGGAGGTAATTAATGTTGGTAGGGAATGTCTAGAGCCTCTTTTTCAGCTGTGAATGGCGTATTAATGGGAGTGGATGAGATGGGAGGGAGACAGAGACAGCGGCCCTATCTCCTCACCCCACCCATCTGAGCAACTCTGTGCCCATCTTGTGACTGTAACAATGCACAGCCTCCCGATGGTGTCAGAAATTTAGCCAAAAGGTCAGGCCTGCCTTCAGATTCTGTTGAAGCAATTGTTGGACATTGAATACGTGATTAGTGAAAACCTCTCGTCGGTCTAACACTAATCACTTTTGCAGATATTCTCTAACATTTATCTACTTTTAAAATCATCACCGCTTTTGAGTGATAATTGGGTGGACCTCTATTTCCTCCAAAAATCTTATGTTAGAAATAGTGATAGGATTAATGATGGCTGTGTCTGCTGCTCCCAACTAGAGGCCATGGTTGGTCTCGGGAGGCAGCCACTGCTCACCTCTGGTCATCTGGCGATGTGGTCCCATTGTTTTTCCAGAGAATGCAAAAATCTGGACCCCAGGGCAGTGGATTGCTACCTGTTTGTGAAAGGGTGGCAGGTGTTAGAATAAAGATGCCTACTCAGTGCTCTGGGGAGTTGGGCTGTCCGAAGGATTCCTTTTTCTGTCTTACTGTGTGACTGACACGCTGCTGTGTACATAGTTTCCCAGAGATGTTTTAATTTCCTAATCCCCCAGCTCCAACTTGGCTGGTTTTAACTGTCCTGACCTCCTAGGAATTCAGACCACACAGGCCCAGGTCTCCCAGAGCCATCTCGTGAGGGTGCTGGGAGCCCGTGAATGACTGTCCCTGGACACACCAGGTCCCAAAGGGACAGGAGTGTCACCGTGTCCCCGCCTTGGCTTTCCTCGAGCTGGGTCGGTGACCCTTACTTGCTCACACTTGTGAGGAGTTTAACCAACACTCGAAATTCAGAGTTAAGGTGGGATTGGGTTACCAATTAGAAAATTAGTTAGGGAGCTTGTGGTCTCATGTTAATACTTCCGTTTGACGGTTTAGTCAGCTGATCCTTCAAGACTGGTTCCACTGCATGAGTTGCTCTTGAGGTCTTGGAGGTGTGCACAGATCAGAGTCATGAGCTTCTGAGCTAATAAGCCTGAGACAACTTGTTTGGTTGAGATATAGATACAGAGATATATCTATAGATGTATGTATATCTGTTATTTCATTCATTCCAACCAGAGTCTGACTTTGGATCAATGATTTATTTATATGTATTGTAATCACTGGTTTTCCGAGGGTTAAATTTCGGCCATCTTATTTCATGTTTTCCATTTACTTTTTTTGTTTTTTTGCCTCAGTTCTTATTGTGCTTTAGAAACGTTAAATTTCTTGTGCTGACTGAAAGCCATGGGCTCTTTCTTTTGTTACCTTGTCCCTCCAGATCTCCTCCTCGTCCCTTTCACTCCACTGTGGTGGTTTCGTCTTTGATGTGGGGAGTGAGGAGGGAAGTCTCAGGCCCTGCCAGTCAGTGGGCACCTTCTCTGCTCTCTTCCTGGCTCCACTTTGCTCACAGGTGGCTCCACCTGCCTCTCTGGGCCAGGAGTAGCAGGCTGGAAGGAGGCACAGGGTTGGGGGAGAGGAGCACAATCAATCCCTCCCCAGTTCTTCCTTCTAACAAGACCCTCCTCCTCCAACCCCATGCTCATGCCCACACTCACCAAGCCACACCTGTCCGCGTTTCTGACCATCTTTACTGCAGTCTCCTTTCTGGGACATCTGCGGGGTTGGGCTGACACCAGGTGCTTGGGCCAGTTTACCATTCTGCCTAACACTCATCTACCTGTTCATGCATCATTAGTGCCAAAGTTTCCAGAGAATAGCCAATATCATGGTGCCAAAATACCCAGAATTAGACACACAGTTAATTTTCACCCAGATCTCTTTGCAGCACTGTTTGTATTATGTGTAAGACCCAAGTTCACTCTTTCTTCACCAGGCTAAACCATATGAAATGCTGTCAGAGGGAGATTTATAATGCATCATTTTAAAAATCAGCATTAATATCAATAGGTATTATTCATTAAGGACCCTGTGCCAAGCACATATTTCATTTAATCTTCATAGCAACTCTCTGAAGTAGGTACTGTTCTTGTCCCCGATTTACCAATGAGGAAATTGAGGCTAACTGTGGTCACATATTTGAACCAGACTCTCACACCTAGAAAGGAGCAGAGCCGGGAATTGTAACAAGTCTTGCTTTTTCCACCCCACTGCTTCCTAGAGCCTTAGGAGGTTTAGCCAGTAGTGGGGTTAGTAGAAATTACAGGGTCTATTTTATACTTGAAGCTTTTACAAACCAGTCTTAGGGATTTGAATAAAGTAGCTTGTGGCAAATAGGGCATTCTAGTTCTAATCCATTGACTTCTCAGTGTCATCGAGAGGACACATTGACTCAAGTTCATAATGATGAAATAAAATCTTGGTCTCCCAGCCCCATCTCAGACCACTTAATTAAATTACTAAATTGCATGCTGCCTCTTTATTATGTGATTATTTCTTAAAAAAGCAGTTGATTCATGGGTTCTCTTTTTCTCAATTCAATTATGGTTTCCTTGCTTTCTGAGTTGTCTAGGAGGGTAATTAATGTGCAATTCTCCTTCCCATTTCAAGCCAAAATTGAAGCTCTATTATATACAATTAGACTTGCTCTTTCTTCCATCTTTTACTTTATTGTCAGCAATTGTTTCTGACTTTGAACCTGTCCTATAACTATACAGAATTCCATGATACTTTGGCCTTATAATTGAAGATGATAGTTGGCTAGTTGGGGACAGGAGGGCTGTGTGAGAGAGAGAGTGATGAGGGGCTTGCCCTGGTGTGCTTATTTATCTAAAACTGGATAAGAGCAAGTACTTTGAAATAATGGTAAATGATGTTGGATTGCATTAGCTATTCTAACAAGGGCCCAGAATCCTCCCACAGAAGTATAAGTCAAGTAACTGGTTTAACTAACTTTATAAATTAGAATTCATTTTGGGGGGTAGGGGAAACGGGTTATGTATGTATTAAGAAATTTCTTATTTATGGGAGTTCCCTGGTGGTCCAGTGGTTAAGGCTTCGCCTTCCAAGGCAGGGGTGCAGGTTCGATCTTTGGTCAGGGACCTAAGACCCCACATGCCTCCCGGCCAGAAAACCAAAACATAAAACGGAAGCAATACTGTAACAAATCCAATAAAAACTTTAAAAATGGTTCCCATCAAAAAAAAAAATCTTAAAAAAAAAATTTCTGATTTTAAAGCATTTAATATGACAGATACTTTATTCCTGTTTCTCTAGTGCATAAAGAGAAACATGAGAAGGGCGGATTTCCTCAGACTACATTCATTAATTAGGAAAAAAAAGTTTTCTTGCATGTTGGCAGCAGAATGGTTTCTTCTCCTCCAGAAACTCATTTATTAAATATTTGGTATTGAAAATATGTTCAGTTTGCCTTTTTCCTTCCTGCTTTTTCTTCTCGTGATTTTTGTTTTTGTCTTTCAGATTCAAGATGATTGGAAGTATGTTGCCATGGTGATTGATCGTATTTTTCTGTGGGTTTTCATCCTGGTGTGCATTTTAGGGACGGCAGGATTGTTTCTACAACCTTTGATGACCAGGGACGATGCGTAAGAACTAAACTGTGTGTTATTTATGAGGTTATCCATGGGCGTTGAGGGAGAGGGGGCTTACTTTTTATTTTTCGCTGTGGTAAAGTACACTTAGCATAAAATTTATCATCTAAACCATGTTTAAGTACACAGTTTAGTGGTAAATATATTCACATTGTTACGTAACCATCACTACCATCCCACCCGACTNGTTGAGGGAGAGGGGGCTTACTTTTTATTTTTCGCTGTGGTAAAGTACACTTAGCATAAAATTTATCATCTAAACCATGTTTAAGTACACAGTTTAGTGGTAAATATATTCACATTGTTACGTAACCATCACTACCATCCCACCCGACTCTAGACCATTTAAACAATCACTCCCCATTCTCCCCTCTCCCCAGCAACCACCATAATACTTTGTCTTTATGATTTTGACTAAGCTAAGTACTTCATGTAAGTGCAATGATACAGTATTTGTCTTTTTTGTGACTGGCCTGTTTCATGTTGCAGAATGTCCCTAAAGGTTCATCCATGTTGTAGCATATTGCAGAATTTCCTTACTTTTTAAGGCTAAATAATACTCAGTTTCAAATATACACACTTTACTTGTCCATTTATCTGTTGACGGACACTTGGGTTGCTCCCAGGTTTTACCTGTTGTGGATAATGCTGCTATGAATATGGGTGTACAAATCTCTCTTCTGTACCTTGCTTTCAATTCTTTTAGGGATATACCGAGAAGTGGAATTGATCATTTGTTTGTTCTATTTTTAATGTTTTGAGGAACTGCCATTCTGTTTTCCACCAGGGCCATACCATTTTACATTCCCATCAGCAATGCACGAGTTTCTCCACGTCCTCATCATACTTATTGTTTTGGTTTTTTTTGACAATAGCAAACCTACAGGTTGTGAAGCAGTATCTCATTGTGGTGTTGATTTGCATTTCTCTAATTGTTAGTAATTTTGAGCATTCTTCATGTGTTTAGTGGCCATTCTTAAGTCTTCTCTGGAGGAATGTCTCTTCAAGATCTTTGCCCATTTTTGAATTGAGTTGTTTATTTGTAAGTTTTAGGAGTTCTCTTTATATTCTGGATATTAATCCTTTATCAGATATATGATTTTCAAATATCTTCTCCCATTCTGTGGGTTGTCTTCATTACTGTTGATAGTATCTTCTGATGCACAAATTTTTAAAATTTTCAAGAAGTCCAATTTGTCTGCTTTTTCATTTATTACCTGTGCTTTTGTGTGTCATATCCAAGAAACTACTGCCAAATCTAATGTCATAAAGCATTGGTCCTGTTTTCTTCTGGGTGTAAATTCTTTTTTTTTGAAATTCGACTCTTTATTAGAACTCTTCAGATTCATGTTTGCAAACCTTTAACAGGGAGTGGCGGGGACCAGGGAAACCAAAAATCAAAAATGCACACCATTCGTTTCTCAGCTTCTGCAACAGAACAGGACTTAGGAGAACAGGGTTCCAGGAGGGAACTTGGACCTTGCCTGGCTCTCTTGCTTCTGAGCATGGAACGCCTTCAGAAACTGGTATCTGGATCCTGTGTAACTTTGAGGAAGCTCTGGGTTCCGGCTTCCCGGGCTGCGCCGGGGGACCGCTGGGTCCCAGTCTCCTGGACTTTCTTGGATGACAACTGGGTCGCTGCCTGCTGGATTGCGCTGGGGGATCGCTGGGTCCCGGCCTCTCAGGCAGCACTGGGGGATCACTGAGTCTTACATGTAAGCTTTTTCTTACTGGAGGTTCCTATCATCACACTACTGGCTTTGCTTTTGGCATTTCAAAGCTTACTTATTATCCAGTTGTCTTGACTTTTGTTAAAAAAAAAAAGATTCATGCAAGAAAAATGTCAAGAGTATTATAGGTAAATGAACATTTAACCAGCCTTTGGATTAGGTTAAAAAAAAAGTCAAAATATAATTCTTCTACAGTGATAAGTAGCATGCTGTGCTATGGACCATGTAAAAATGGACTAAATACAGAAACTGTAGGGTTTTTTTAGTGGTGGAGACATAGCTGGATGAGAAGAAAAAAACAACCTTGCTGTTCAGAAATGGGAAGAATTGTTTGGTTCAGCATCACAACAGATTTCCCAATGGTTTTCTTATTTAGCTCATGATCTCCTTGAAGTTTACATCATTTTAGCAAGACCTCACTACTATCATTTCTTCCCATGCACTTTTTTTTTTAATCTTTTACTGTTTTTCAAGAGTCCTAGGACCATGCCCCCATTTTGGATGGCCTTATTTATCTTGCATAATTCTAAATGATTAAGAGAGATTATATCCAACCATTCCATGCTAAAGGAGATCAGTCCTGGGTGTTCATTGGAAGGGCTGATGCTGAGGCTGAAACTCCAATACTTTGGCCACCTCATGCGAAGAGTCTCGACTCATTGGAAAAGACTCTGATGCTGGGAGGGATTGGGGGCAGGAGGAGAAGGGGATGACAGAGGATGAGATGGCCGGATGGCATCACTGACTTGATGCACATGAGTTTGGGTGAACTCCGGGAGTTGGTGACGGACAGGGAGGCCTGGCAGCAATTCATGGGGTCACAAAGAGTCGGACACCACTGAGCTACTGAACTGAACTGAAGAGAGCTTATGCTTAGCCACACATTCGTTGTTAATGAGCCTTCAGAACAAGATTTCTCACTCTTAACACTGGTAACATTTGGGGCCAGATTAATTCTGTGATAAGGAGCAGATCTATCCTGTACACTGTAGGATCTTTACCAGCACCCTGGCCCCTACCCACTAGATGCCAATGACATAACCCCATCCCTTGCTAGGTACAATGACCAAAAATGTCTCCAAGGATTTTTAAGTGTCCCCTCGAAGCAAAACTGCCCCTGGTTGAGAACCATTGCTTTAGATAAATTATTAAAGAGAGTGTATCCCATACTCTACTTCTGAATCTGAGTAATGGCAAAAGATGATGATTTACAGAAAATGTTTTAATCTTCTCACTAGTCATTATGATGTTTTTCCTATGCAAAAATAAAACTGAAAAAATTGCAGCCCACTGTGATTCCTGTTTCAATAAGCCAAAAGATTTCTATAAAATGTATTTACATGTAAATTTTTAAAGTAAGTCTTCCCTGGTAGCTCAGCTGGTAAAGAATCCACCTGCAGTGCAGGATATCTGGGTTTGGGAAGATCCCCTGGAGAAGGGAAAGGCTACCCATTCCAGTATTCTGGCATAGAGAATCCCATGGACTGTATAGTCAGTCCATTGGGTCGCAGAGTTGGACATGACTGAATGACTTTTGCTTTTTAAAGAGTAGTGGAGATATAATAAGAATCGAGGATATTGACAAGCTGTGACAACCAACAGACTTATTTAAACTCATCAAATCAGGAGACTGTCACTCATTAAATAGCATTAAACACCTGCCTACAATAAAATGCAAATTAGATAGGATCCCCTCTGTCTTCCAAAGAGTGTTGACTTGAACATAGACCTGTTGCTTACTATAAATAAATAAGTTATCTGTTGTCTCAAGAGCTAAGAACTCTAAATTGAATGCAAGATTTTTCTATCAGTATTTTCTTCCTGGTCATAGCTGAATCAGGAAAATTTAGAGATGAAACTTTAACTTGTCTACCTGTGATACATGATACTATACTGAATAAGTAGTAATAGGCTAAGACTAGGCTAAGACTAGATTACGTCTGGGAGAAGGCAATGGCACCCCAATCCAGTACTCTTGCCTGGAAAATCCCATGGACGGAGGAGCCTGGTAGGCTGTAGTCCATGGGGTTGCGAAGAGTCAGACACGACTGAGTGACTTCACTTTCACTTTTCACTTTCATGCATTGGAGAAGGAAATGGCAACCCACTCCAGTGTTCTTGCCTGGAGAATCCCAGGGACGGGGAAGCCTGGTGGGCTGGCGTCTATGGGGTCGCACAGAGTCAGACACGACTGAAGCGACTTAGCAGCAGCAGCAGATTACGTCTAAAGGCCCTCACAACTCTAATAGTCTACTACTGTACTGTAATTTTTGGAAGGAAAGAGGTAAAATTGAAACATCACAGGTATGTAACAATGTGCTTATACATAATTAGAATATCACCTTTAATATTAGAAGATGGTTTTCTCACAGAACAATTCAGTAGTATACACAGATGCGTTCTTAAAATGGGATTCACTTAGTTGCGGTGAACACTTCTAAGGTCAAGGATCAAAAGATGCTACCAGAATTTATATAAAAGGTGGTCCTATTAATTGTGGAAAAAGTAGACAAGAGAACTGAAATAATGTTTGGGATATGTTATACTGCACGTCCATAGGAATTGTCTATTGTATGACCTCATAATGGAAGGTAAGCTGTAAAAATAGTTAATAATTGTTTAGTTTAAGCATCTACAAAATAAAGTAAGCCTTAAAGGAATTCCCAATTCCCATTTTTCATTTTTAAAAAATGCTGGTTATAAAAAAGCTGCATCATATTCAATCATTATCATACCAAGTAGCCAGCTTACTTAAAACAACAGTATACTGTAGCTGTTATACAGTAAATACAGGACAGAAAAGATTTTTAAATGTATACCTTTACCAAATGAAATCAGTCTTCAAATACAACAGGATTTTCCAGCACAATCAAAAGATGAACTTCACTGCTGATTACAAAGAATTATTTGCCAGGATACAAACATTAGATTTTTATTAGTTCAGTTTAGATAATATTTTGTGCTATTATTTTTAGAAGATCAAATATTATTCACTCAGTTATTACTTCAGTCATGCAGCTAAATATTTTAATGGGCAGTCTATTGAGATAAACTGATGTTGGTTGCATCAAATTTTAAACATAGTTTACATTTTTGTAATTCATAGATGCCATAAGAAATATGTGCCTTTTAACTAAATTCCTACTACAACCCCTTAGAAAGTGTCACTTATTTTCATTTCCAATATGAATTGGTACTACTATATTTGCCCATTTATAGATAACAGGAACAAAAAGCCCAAGAGATCCAACAACTGAAACCAGAAGAAAAGTCCACAGAAACATCCGATCAAGAACCTGGGCTATGAATTTCCAATCTTCAACAACCTGTACCAAAAAAAACCAAAAACAAAAACCAATGTTAAATAATTAAGACACAATTTGTAAATTTACATGTCAGCTTAATACAAGTGGCTTATTTTGATAGATTTTTAATAAAATATAGCATTTGCATATCTTACAATAAACTTTTAAAATATTTTTAATTCTTACTATATATAGTTATTTCTATTAATTATTCTGGCCCAGGAGTGTTTAATTTTTAAAGACAATCCAGCCTGAAGTTAATCTCATGACAAATGAAAAGTTGGTTCAGAATAATATACATTCAACAGCTGTTAATCTTCTTCCTCGCCTCACTTGCTTTGTTTAGTTCTGGATTTCCTAGGGGCCATTTTAACCTAAGCTCATGAGTTCAGATCAAACCAGTCAATCCTAAAGGAAATCAACCCTGAATATTCATTGGAAGGACTGATGCTGAAGCTGAAGCTCCAATACTTTGGCCACCTGATGGGAAGAGCCAATTCATTAGAAAAGACCCTGATGCTAGGAAAGACACGACTGAGCGACTTCCCTTTCACTTTTCACTTTCATGCATTGGAGAAGGAAATGGCAACCCACTCCAGTGTTCTTGCCTGGAGAATCCCAGGGATGGAGGAGCCTGGTGAGCTGTCATCTATGGGGTCGCACAGTCGGACACGACTGAAGCAACTTAGCAGCAGCAGCAGCTAGGAAAGACTAAAGGCAAAATGAGAAGGGGATGACAGAGGATGAGACGGTTGGATGGCATCACCACCTCAATGGACATGAATTTGAGCAAATTCCAGGAGATAGTGGAGGACAGAGGACCCTGGCATTCTGCAGTCCATGGAGTCACCAAGAGTCAGACGTGACTTAGCAACTGAACAACAATAACGTGAGTTCAGATCTGCCAGCTGAGAGCTCATTCTCTCCCCGTTTTTGTAGCCCAAGCAGAGCTGGCTCAGCAGATGTGAGTCAGTTCAGTTCAGTCGCTCAGTCGTGTCCGACTCTTTGCAACCCCGTGAATTGCAGCACGCCAGGCCTCCCTGTTCATCACCATCTCTCGGAGTTCACTCAAACTCACCTCCATTGAGTCAGTGAAGCCATCCAGTCATCTCATCCTCTGTCGTCCCCTTCTCCTCCTGCCCACAATCCCTCCCAGCATCAGAGTCTTTTCCAATGAGTCAACTCTTGGCATGAGGTGGCCAAAGTACTGGAGTTTCAGCTTTAGCATCATTCCTTCCAAAGAAATCCCAGGGTTGATCTCC
>SJYV01053437.1:217277-232747 GCA_006410875.1 Neotragus pygmaeus | reverse complement strand
GATGCAGGATGCTTGGGGCTGGTGCACGGGGATGATCCAGAGAGATGATGTGGGGTGGGAGGTGGGAGGGAGATACACGATTGGGAGCTCATATACACCTGTGGTGGATTCATGTCGATGTATGGCAAAACCAATACAATATTGTAAAGTAGAATAAAGTAAAAATTAAAAAAATTAAAATGATCAAAAAATAAAAAATAAAAACTACAAATGTTGAAGTTTATCCTGTACTTGAATTACTTGATTTCATGTACCTGACCTCTCTTTGCTAAATAGATCAGTGAATATTCATAGAGATGATTATAAATGTAACATCACAAAAGTTTCCAATATTTAATTCTATTCATTTTTCACTGTCATAAGTATGAGGAAGCCTTCAGTTCAGTTCAGTTCAGCTCAGTCGCTCAGTCGTGTCCAACTCTTCGCGACCCCATGAATCGCAGCACACCAGGCCTCCCTGTCCATCACCATCTCCCAGAGTTAGAAATATCAATTATGTTTTGAGTGCCTACTAAGTCTTATAACAAATTATAATTTAAAAATTGCAAAGGCTTCTTTTTTAAATTTTATTTTTAATTGGAAGATAATTGCTTTATAGTTTATAGTGTTGTATTGGTGTCTACTGTACAACATGAGTCATCCATACATATATCTCTTTCCTCTGAATATCCCTCCCACCCTGCTCCCCTCCTCATCCCTCTAAATTGTGACAGACACCTGTTTGTGTACCTTGTGTTATACAGCAGCTTCCCACTAGCTATCTGTTTTACATACAGTAATATGTATGTTTCAATGCTACTCTCAATTCATCCTACCTTCTCCTTCCCCAGGTTTGTCCACAAGTTAAAGGCTTCATTTTCATGTGTATTGTCTATTTGTAGTAAAAGTGAGGCAGGAGACTTTCTAATGCCCATAGGGATATTTCCCTATATGAAAATATCTTAAAACTTACATTAAGGGGATGGTAACATATTTTTTTAATGATTATTTATGGGCTAGTGACAAGATAAAACAATTTATCTACTTGTACTCTGGCCAATATGTTTTGCTTTTCTAATGCCAGATGTTATTGAAGAATGTTATTAGTATACACAAATAGGAAAGTTATAATAAAAGTTTGGCAATGTTAGTAAAGTAATATGTGACCATTTTGGAAAGTACAACAAGAATTCAAATGCATATGCTGTATTTTATGTTCATAAAGATTTACTTATTTTACTGGCACGAATCTTAATGGTCCTAATTATTTTGAATAGTTGCATGTGGTCTCCTGTCTTACTGATATTTATCAAATAATTTAATTATAGGTAAGGATGGCTCAGAGGTTAAAGCATCTGCCTGCAATGTGGGAGACCTGGGTTCGATCCCTGGGTCAGGAAGATCCCCTGGAGAAGGAAATGGCAACCCACTCTAGTATTCTTGCCTGGAGAATCCCATGGATGGAGGAGCCTGGTAGGCTACAGTCCACGGAGTGGCAAAGAGTCAGACACGACTGAGGGAGCAACTTAAGGATAAAAAAGAAAATAATACTATACTTATTAAAAGTCTAATAAATTCTTCACCACCTTTTTTTTCAAATAAACTTATAATTAGTGCATGTGCTAATAAAACACAAGACTACATTATTGAAATTGGAGTCTCCATTCACCCTATCTCAATCCTTTCTTCTTTTACAACCTATTCCCAATACCTTATTTGCCAACAAAGTCCATATAGTCAAAGCTATGGTTTTTTCAGTAGTCATATACAGATGTGAGAGTTGGACCATAAAGAAGGCTGAGCACTGAAGAACTGATGCTTTTGAACTATGGTGCTAGAGAAGACTCTTAAGAGTCTCTTGGACAGCGAGGAAATCAAGCCAGTCAATCCTAAATGAAATCAACCTTGAATATTTTTTGGAAGGACTGATGCTGAAACTGAAGCGTCAATAGTTTGGCCACTGATACAAAGAGCTAACTCCTTGGGAAAGACCTTGATACTGGGAAAAATTGAAGGCAAAAAAAAAAAAAAAGAAGAAGGGAACCACAGAAGATGATATGGTTGGATGAGAATCACCAACTCAATGGACATGAGTTTGAGCAAACTCCAGAGATGGTGAAGGACAGGAAAGCCTAGTGTGCTGCAGTCATGCGGTCACAAAGAGTTGGACACGACTGAGCAACTGAACAACAAAATTCCCAATACCAAATATTAATTTAACTACAGTGTGACAATGGTGAATTATTTTTGCATACCTTAGTGGGGGTAAATAGTCTATGCAAAGCTTTAAACTTCACAGCTACAGTTGTTTGAGTTGGAACTGAAGTGCTTAGAGAACTGAAATTAATTGAATTTGCTTATGACTCAGTTTTGAATGCCAGAGGTTTAGCTAATATACGCTGCTTCTCTCCAAAAATTTTATTTTACTAAGGCTTGTACTTCATCCTATTTTAACAAAGCCTCTTTCTTGCCTTCTTCCTTAGAAGGCATCTAAAATGATCTGTTCAACTGACATTACCAGCATTGTTGCTGTTTAGTCACTATGTCATGTCTGACTCTTTTGCAACCCCTGGACTTTAGCCTGTCACGCTCCTCTGTCCATAGAATTTTCCAGGCAAGAATACTGGAGTGGGTTGCCATTTCCTACTCTAGGGGATATTCCCAACCCGGTGATTGAACCTGGGTCTCCTACATTGGCAGGCAGATTCTTTACCACTGAGCCACCTGGGAATTCCATTAAAAGGATGTAAAGCATAGCAGTTAGACTATCAAAAGACAGGTACTCGACTTGTCTTTACTCATTCTTTTGAAAGGTACAAAACAACTTTTAAAATGACACTACAAGGATAAATAAGGCAAAATAAAAATGGGGCATCTGGGAGCAGGAATAATATATAATAAAAATGATAAAAATGCAACCTTTCTTGACTTCATTGCAACTTTCTTTTGCAAAGTATCTGTTGACCTGCCCATATCTTGAAATAGGGGTGTGTTAACAAACAGTATTCAATGGTCAAATGAAACAAACAAAATAAAATGTTGGATATATCTCTGTGAAAATAAATAAAGGATAACAATTCAAAATGGAACTGGGAACCCCTGAAAGATGAGAACTCATGCACATACTACTCCTCTCAACTTGCTTTACAGTACCCCAGCAGGAAGAAGAAAGATTTTCACCTTGCTCAGTAACAAGCCAACCAATGAGAACTCCCTATAACTCAGCCAGTGGGAAGTCATCACAACTCTGAATTATTGCTGTCCTCCAATGGACTTTCATTCAAAACATTCCTGCCCAACTACCTCCTTTCTTCTAAAACAACCTTCCTCTCCTTTGTTCTCCAGGCTTCCATAAACTTTACCAAAGTTTGCAATCCCAAATTACCATCCCTTGGCTTTTCTGGAGTAAACTGAATTTTGCTGGCTACACTGCTTACATTTTTGTTTTAAAGACTGACAACCCTCTTGTTATAGTTTCATAGTATATGCCTATATTATGTGGGCTTCCCAGGTGGCACTATGGGAAAAAAAAAAAAAAAACCACCTGCCAATGCAGGAGACATAAGAGATGTGGGTTCAATCTTTGGGTCAAGAAGAGAGCCTGGAGAAGGGGATGGCAACCCACTCCAGTATTCTTGCCTGGAGAAATCCTTGGACAGAGGGACTTGGCAACTACAGTATATAGGGTCACAGAAAGTTGGACATGACTGAAGTAACTTAGCACTCATGCACTATATTATATAGACTCTGAAAAGCAGTGCAGTCAAAAAATATGTTTTTCTTTGTTTAGTTAGGGAATCCCCAAATTTATTTAAGATGAGAATATTTCTCCTTCCAACTCACCCACTAAACTATGCACCTAACTCAGCTCTGCAAGACATCAGACTGGAAAAACTGATTTTCCTCTGAATTTGGCTCACGTCTTTCATAATTTACAATGCTGAGTTGGACGTACATCACTGCTAGTTTCTTAGCAAGCTCCAGGACTTGGATGCTTATTTCCTGAAAGAAAAAAAAAAAAAAAAACAGCTCTTCACAGTGAATCAGTTGTGAAAACATGAAAAAAAAAAGTTCAGCTTAAAACAGAAAATTTCAAGTTAGAAATATTTGCAGACTGTAAGGCTACTTGTAACTTGGACTATCACTGCTAGAACATTCTAAATGCAAAATTAAAGATTAAAAATACTACTGCTAAAAATAAAAGTATATAAAAATCATAAATGAGAATTTAAGTTACAATTTATAGATTTTTATTTGAATTTTTCTATTTTTAAAGTGATATTGACTTTCTACATAAATATTGATATATTTTAATTTTTGATTTTGTTATTGTTCTTGAAAGTAGCCCAGCTAAAGCTTATCAAGCTCTGATGACAAAGCTCTTTCAGAGACAGAATAATCACTTCTTGAATGGCAGTGTACAAAACATGAACATTGACCCGAGCATTAACAGATGATTCCAGTCTTGCTTTCCTACTAAAAACTTAAATGACTTAAAGTAAGTCAGTTTAGTCTTTTCTGGCATTTAATATCCTCACTTGTAAATGAAAATGCTGAATAACCAGAGATGGTGCTTTTATATGTAATATCTTAGGATTCCAAATATAAAAACATCATATTCTGAAGTGTATTGCTAAGTAATACATGGAACCTCCACACTAGGAATGTGAATTGTCAAAGTTTGAAATTCCAGTGTGGCTTGAATTTATAACTAACAAAAATTAGCATGTGTCAAAAATGTTTTACAGTTAATGTAAAAATTCTTCAAACCTCACATCGACTCCTAGAACAGTCTTGTGTTTATGATATTAACATTCCCATTTTATGGACAAGGAAGTAATAGTGCAAACGATTTAAATTTCTTGTCTGTTGGTCACAGAAGGAGAAAACCCTGAGCTAAAGCTCAGATTTAAGCATCTTATTCCAAAGCCAATGGCTTTTCCACACTGCTAAGGAGCTTTTCATTAGTGCATGCAACTATTCAATTGTGTCAAATAGCACCGCGATAATTGTTTCTCGCTTACCTTTCTAATTATTTTAAAATGAAAGCAGTTACATTTAGCAGGAAATGTGTTCAGCTTTCTCTTTTCCAAAGAGTAAAGGGTACCTAAAAAGCCTTCCTAAGGATTCTCGCTCAAGGTGGAGGTTTCTTTTGTTCTTCATAACTGATACAATCGTTTACCAAGTCCACTGCTGTAAATGTGTTAAGCACTTGGCAAGGCTTGAGTAGTGCTATATTATCATCTTTGGAATGCTATCACAGTATTAATATTTATCCAGTTGTAATTATATAGCAAAATAAACTAGTTTTTCTTTTACAGTTGGCATTTTTATGTGGTAGAAAGTCCACTCGGCTCTGTGTCTTGTTTGGTGATAACCTGCTAAAACCATCTACAAAATGTAGTTGAGAAACCTCTGATTTTTTACCAGCTACTAAGCGTTCAAATGATACACAGTCAGTGCATAGTTCCTGTGAATGTCAACCCACTACACTCAGTTCTTCACTTGAATTCATTTTGGGTACCAAAAGAGAGCCTTTAAACAGCTACTAATGAGTACTGATACATCCCCTGAGATGGGATTTGTGCATACATACAGGACAAAGTAACCATTATATAAATACTTCAGTTACTGAAAGCACTTCATTATTATTTAATCCACAATTTCAATGCATTAATTACATGGCACCCTCATGAAGTCTGCAAGTGCTTTTATTTCAACAGGCAAACCAAAGTAATTAAACTAATTCTAAGTAAATTAAATGAAATGAGGTTGCAAGGGGAAGTAAACAATACATTTGCCAAGACTGGAATTAAGGATTCTGGATACCCATTTTTAAATTCAAAAATGTGGTTTCATAGACTATGCAGAGTCCCATGAACATTGTTCACTTAGAAGACAATCAGGGGGCATAATCTGTTTTACGGGATCAGCAACCCAATCTTTCCAGAAGACTATTGTGTAGTAACATCAATACACTGAATGGATAAACATGGTACTACTTATATTTCAGAGAATTTATTTTGGGATTTATCCAAACATGTTTGTGCAGATATGGGAACAAAGTTAAGCAAAAAAAGGAGTCTTACTTTTAAAGCTAAGGAATTAAAACTCTATTGAAAGATTATTTCACAACAAATTTTTATAAAAATGTTCCTGAATAGTTTCCTTTCCTTATGTAAAATTATTTTCTTGTTATCATCATAATCCTGTTAAATATCAAATTTGAAAATCATCTGGCTATTGGTGGTAAGCATTTTAGCATACAATGTTAATATTATATTTATATAGTTTTGCTTCTACTGTCTATTACAAAATGAAAGAATACTGTAGGATGTGAAATTTAAATAATACTTTCATAGTTTAACTTAGCACCTATAACTGTACCTGAATTATCAAGTTTTACTTGTTTCTTCAAAAAAACAAAAATGAGTGAGGAGAAGAAGCTAAAGATGCAGACAGGTGAAATACAAAGAATAAGTTTAAGTAAAATGCAAACACAAAAGCCATGTTGTCATTTAGTTTGGAGAAGAGTTCAATCCAGAGGCCATCATTCATGAACTATTCTTAATTAAGTAAACCTCAATTTGGAAGCCTAGAAAGAAACAAGTATGATTGAATTTGGCTGTAAGGAAGATTCAGAATAGTATGTTTTAGTCCATTCAAAACACAAGTTTATACAAATATCTGAAAGGAATATCTTTTGGTTACAAATACACATAAGGAGGGCTTTTTAGGAGGCTCAGTGGTAAAGAGTACACCTGCCTATGCAGGAGACCTCTGGGTCGGAAAGATCCTGGAACCTGGGTCGAACCCTCGGAAGGATCCCCTGGAGAAAGTAATACAACTCACTCCAGTATTCTTGCCTGGGAAATCCATGGACAGAAGAGCCTGGCAGGCTGCAGTGCTTGGGGTCGCAAAGAGTCAGACACGACTGAGAGTGACTGAGCACACACCACACAAACACAACAACTGATGATTTTAAAAAATATTATCAACCAAAAAAATGTCTTTCTCGTATGTCCAGTTATTTTGTTCTGTTGTTTCCACTGCTTCCACCAGTACTTATACAAGTTAAAGGTTATTGTCAAGAAATGTGAGCCTACTTTCTAACCTTAGAGACTCAAATGCTAGTTCAAAAGAGCTAGTGATTTCTGTATGGTGCCAGACAACTGAACAGCTCTGCTAAAGATTCTGAACCCATGCTGAGAACAAATGCCACAAATCTCAAAGTCAACACAAGTAGAAGATGCAGGAGTAGTAAAACAAACAAGCTCAATTTTTTCAAACTCTCATCCAAGTAAGAGTGGGGGCAGTGACTTCTCAATCAGATCTCAGGCTTGGCAAAAGAGTCGTTGGTTTCTTAGACTAAGCAGAAAGAAGAAAATAGGGTTTAAAAAAATCATACTCATTAGGCTGTCAGGATACATGTTGTGAAAAGATCATTGCTTGAAAAGAAATAATAGATTGTGAAGATGAACATTTTTCTAAGCACCACTCAAATTGTCTCTGGTAGTAGCACATTATTTTGTCTGTTTTAGGCCACAAGCATGTGCTGTAAAAGCAGACTGTATTTCTCCAAGGAGTGGAATTGCTTTTTAATTATTTGTGGCTCAACAAAAGCACAAATCATAGAAGCATTCTTTTTTTTCATTTAATCAAGTGGCTTAAAAGATGGCGATTAAAAAACAATGACATTCCAAACATATAGGTAAAAATACATGGATATTCCAGAATTAAAACAAGATAAAAATAAAAACTTCCCCATTCTCTCACCCCTCCACGTCTTCCTGCTGTTTTATTTTTGATCAAAATGGCTAAAGAACAGATANGCAAAGAGTCAGACACGACTGAGAGTGACTGAGCACACACCACACAAACACAACAACTGATGATTTTAAAAAATATTATCAACCAAAAAAATGTCTTTCTCGTATGTCCAGTTATTTTGTTCTGTTGTTTCCACTGCTTCCACCAGTACTTATACAAGTTAAAGGTTATTGTCAAGAAATGTGAGCCTACTTTCTAACCTTAGAGACTCAAATGCTAGTTCAAAAGAGCTAGTGATTTCTGTATGGTGCCAGACAACTGAACAGCTCTGCTAAAGATTCTGAACCCATGCTGAGAACAAATGCCACAAATCTCAAAGTCAACACAAGTAGAAGATGCAGGAGTAGTAAAACAAACAAGCTCAATTTTTTCAAACTCTCATCCAAGTAAGAGTGGGGGCAGTGACTTCTCAATCAGATCTCAGGCTTGGCAAAAGAGTCGTAGGTTTCTTAGACTAAGCAGAAAGAAGAAAATAGGGTTTAAAAAAATCATACTCATTAGGCTGTCAGGATACATGTTGTGAAAAGATCATTGCTTGAAAAGAAATAATAGATTGTGAAGATGAACATTTTTCTAAGCACCACTCAAATTGTCTCTGGTAGTAGCACATTATTTTGTCTGTTTTAGGCCACAAGCATGTGCTGTAAAAGCAGACTGTATTTCTCCAAGGAGTGGAATTGCTTAATTATTTGTGGCTCAACAAAAGCACAAATCATAGAAGCATTCTTTTTTTTTCATTTAATCAAGTGGCTTAAAAGATGGCGATTAAAAAACAATGACATTCCAAACATATAGGTAAAAATACATGGATATTCCAGAATTAAAACAAGATAAAAATAAAAACTTCCCCATTCTCTCACCCCTCCACGTCTTCCTGCTGTTTTATTTTTGATCAAAATGGCTAAAGAACAGATACTTAAAAACAAAAAAGAAAAAGACTCCCAGATATGTAGCTAAAAATGTAAAGATATCCAAGATTTAAGTAAGAAGAGAAAGACAAGCTCCCACTGCAATATCATATAAACTTGTTTCCCCATGTAATTTACACTGCAACAAAGCGGCTAAAAAACAGATGGTTTAAAAACAAACAATAGTCTTTCAAGCTTGTAGGTAAAAGATGGAAAGGTTTTCAGTGCTTAAAATAAAAAAGTGTAAAAATGAACCCTTCTACCCTTCCCCCATCAGTCTGAATATTTCTCTCCATGTGCTTTCTGTGTTCATATCCATGACACTTTGAATTAATTCTTTCCCCTGAGGGATGGATTACCTTATCTAGTATGGGCATTTCAGTAGTTGACAATGAACTCATGAATTAATCTGAATATAGAAGCTAATTACAATAAAACTTGTTCAGTGTTCTCACTTAAAACATTTCCCTCCCTAAATGTTAATCTTTAAAAGACCAAGGCAATTGGCACAAAGGCAATGTTTCCCATTTAAGAAACTTTTTATTCTTCCTATACCAAATGCATTATTTCCAGTGAGAGAATCAGTGAGGTAGCATTATGCTTGAAGGTTATCAAGGTACTATTCGGGTAATTGTACCCAACATGGTCTAAAAGGTCAAACTGACTAAAAGTTTTAAAAGGGAATTCAAGGGAAAAATGTAAACAGAAAATGGTTGATATAATAGGAGGAACAGTCACTAAATCGAAAGAAGGCAATTGAAATCACCTATCCCTTGGGTGTCCCTTCACATTTTCCTGCAAAACGAGAAGTGTGTATAGGGTTGATAATCCATTAGGAGTACATATAAATATTTTGAGACAAATACATATATATCTCCTCAAAAGAGCATAGAAACTTATTTAGTCTTTAGAATGACCAGTTTTTCAAAAGAGTCTAAACACTGTACCAAACTTTTCATAGAGTTAGAAAAATAAATATTCCCTATGCATATATGGCTCTCACATATTTGTATTACCAAGACTTTGTAATACTTACGTACTCATAGTCTAAGGAATATCAAGCCATCAGCAGTAAAAAGTGATTTGCTTTTTTCCTACAGAATCCCCAAATATAAAATTTATAAGAAATTTGCAGTAGCCTTCTCACCAATCTTCTCATTACATAGATTAAAAAAATAATCATAGAAAATACAATGGATGAATTTTCCTAACCAAAGGTCCTAAGGCAGAGACCAAATTTCTTTGTCTCCAAATCAATTCTCCTTCTCACCATGCTTCACATAGTGTGATATACAGTCTCTCACATAGTGTGATATACACATAGGCAGTACAGATACTTATATCCAGGAGTGGGAGTGGGTTTGGTTTCACTCCCATGGAATGCTTGGTCTGAAGATGGGTGCAGATGAAGACCCTGCTTCAGCTCTAAGCTTAGCAAGGAAAAAGAAGAGGTCAGGGAAGAAGCGCCTAGGAACTCCTGCTGCTGTTGTTTAGTTTCGAAGTCTTGTTCAGGCTCCTCTGTCCATGGAATTCTCCAGGTAGGAACACTGAAGTGGGCTGCCTTTTCCTTCTCCAGGGAATCTCAACCCAGGGATCAAACCTTTGTCTCCTGAATGGTATCCAGTTTCTTTACCACTGAGCCACCGGGGAATCCCTTAGAGACTCCTACCCACATACTGGTAAACTGCTCCCCTAAAACTGAGGGCAAAATAGAAATCACTATCTTAATTTTTTAGACAGTTGCAGGAGATTATATGCATTAAAGCTCTGTTACATTATGTGTATCTTTGTTAGTGGTAGAAAAAAGCCACTGAGATTTTTTTTCCATTCACAAATATGATCTAAAATAATCAACAACTAACACAATGTTCTGTCATCAGCCTTCTGCTCCCACCAGTCAACGACAGTTCTTCCTTCAAGTCTTTTCCCATTTCCTCTTTTAAGGTACAAAGGTATTTGACTTCTGCATAACATTTGATATTGCTAAATCATAACAACCTTGATATTTTGTTTCACTTATTTATTCCTCTCTTCATATTTTAGAAATACCTTTAAAGTGACAGATCTCTAGGATGTACTATGGATTTTTTTCCCCCCAGTTTGGTGCTGGAGAAGATTCTTGAGTGTCCTTTGGACAGTAAGGAGATCAAGCCAGTCAATCTTAAAAGAAATCAACCCTGAGTATTCACTGGAAGGACTGATGCTGAAGCTGAAGCTCCAATACTTTGGCCATCTGATGTGAAAAGCCAATTCATTGGAAAAGACCCTGATTCTAGGAAAGACAGAGAGCAGGAGAACAGGACGACAGAGGATGAGGTGGTTAGATGGCATCCCCAACTCAAGGGACATGGATTTGAGCAAAGTCTGGCAGATGGTGAAGGACAGGGAAGCCTGGCATGCTGCGATCCATGGGGCTGCAAAGAGTCAGACACGACTGAGCAACTGAACAACAACAACAAGGTATTATTAGTCACTTATACCCTGAGAGTGAATAAGTTTATCAGATCTTTCCTGAGAACATGAAAGGGTTATTTTCCAGATCTCCCTTGCTATTTGGAGGTCAGTTGGAGCCATTAGGAAAGACAGTTCAGTTCAGTCGCTCAGTCGCGTCCAACTCTCTGCAACCCCATGAATCGCAGCACACCAGGCCTCCCTGTCCATCACCATCTCCCGGAGTTCACTCAGACTCACGTCCATCAAGTCAGTGATGCCATCCAGCCATCTCATCCTCGGTCGTCCACTTCTCCTGCCCCTAATCTCTCCCAGCATCAGAGTCTTTTCCAATGAGTCAACTCTTCGCACGAGGTGGCCAAAGTACTGGAGTTTCAACTTTAGCATCATTCCTTCCAAAGAAATCCCAGGGCTGATCTCCTTCAGAATGGACTGGTTGGATCTCCTTGCAGTCCAAGAGACTCTCAAGAGTCTTCCTCAACACCACAGTTCAAAAGCATCAATTCATCAGTGCTCGGCTTTCTTTATAGTCCAACTCTCACATCTATACATGACTACAGAAAAATCCATAGCTTTGACTAGAGGGACCTTTGTTGGCAAAGTAATGTCTCTGCTTTTTAAAGTGCCATCTAGGTTGGTCATNTTCAAAAGCATCTATTCTTTGGTGTTCAGCCTTCTTCACAGTCCAACTCTCACATCCATACATGACCACAGGAAAAATCATAGCCTTGACTAGATGGACCTTAGTCGGCAAAGTAATGTCTTTGCTTTTGAATATACTATCTAGGTTGGTCATAAGACAAGGCTACATCTAATCATAGGTAGAGCAATGCGTGCTTTTAGGACTGTGATATTAAGAAGGAATGGCAAGATTTTTTTTTTTTAAGAAAGTAGAATGCTATGAAGATTTGAAGGTTGTCTGACTAAGCAACTACCCTCATAGACTGTAGAAATACCTTAACAAGCAAACATTGACCTGAGGTGTCTGATGTTTCAGATGCCTGAGATTGATAGTTGGCCTGGAAATGATAGCTCTGAGGACCCAATTGATTCTGAATTCTGGAGCACACTGAAGAGGATCAATCCTTCTCATTTTCCTGTGAATAAGTAAGAAACAGGCTTTTCGTGCATTTGAACAACCTTGCCCACTAGAGAGCAGTAAATGAAACTCACATATATGAAATGATTTCCCTCAATGTTCCCTTTGCTTTTTCATGTGGTTTTTGTCAACTGCTATCACATGTAGGTTATCAGGGTACTTCTTAGCATGCAAAAATTTAATGCATCTTGCAGAACTGATAACCAACTAAGCAAGATGTCCGGAGAAGGCAATGGCAACCCACTCCAGTACTCTTGCCTGGAAAATCGCATGGACGGAGAAGCCTGGTGGGCTGCAGTCCATGGGGTCGCTAAGAGCTGGGCAGGACTGAGCAACTTCACTTTCACTTTTCACTTTCCTGCATTGGAGAAAGAAATGGCAACCCACTCCAGTGTTCTTCCCTGGAGAATCCCAGGGACAGGGGAGCCTGGTGGACTGCCGTCTATGGGGTCGCACAGAATTGGACACGACTGAAGCAACTTAGCAGCAGTAGCAGCAAGCAAGATGTCATCTAGAAAACTGTGTCTTAAGAACTACAAATTAAACATATTTCAGTTAGTATTTTTGTTCATGGTCTTGTTTATGTAAATGAAGAACAAAGATGGTCAACATCATTTCACTCATGCAAGATGATCAAGAAACTAAAGTGGAACAAATCATAGGATGAATTTTCTTATTGGAACAAACAAACAAGACAAACAAGCAAAAATCAGAGTTATCTGCATTGATTTCCACTAGATTATTCTAAGCTAAAGAGAGAAACCTTTAATACATTTTTTTCTTTCTTGCTGTTACATATTAGGATTGAGAATTTCCAAGTGCATGTAAGCATTGTGGAAAATTTTCTCAAAAAGAAACTTCCAAAAGTTTTCATCCCAAAATGTTTCACTTTCATCCTTCTCTATTTTTCATTTTACCAGATGCAAAACCTAAGTGTTGGGCTGTACCCTGCAGGCCTACAAGCCCTCAAGATGGAAGAAAAGAGCGGGTAGTCAGTAACAGAAACATTCACAGTTTAATGGATGGGGAAGTTCACACTTCTGAAGCGAGGTCCTGGACCAACACCCCACCTTGTGCAGCTGAGAGCAGACAGGATAGGACATGATGGCAGTCTTCACATGGGCAAGTGGATACTACCAGTTATAAGGGAATTGACAATTGATGGCATCAGGTAGGCTCATTAGTCACCAGGGAAACTAGTAGAAGAACATGCCTTCACCGCCCCTTTGATAAAAACTAGCTCAGGCTTGGATCAAGAGTGCAGGAAGGTACATAAGATTACAGTGAAGCGGGCACTCATTGGGCAGAGGATGTTTAGAGATCAAGAGACCAGTCCTCTACAGTGGCCTGACCCTACACCACATCAAGTGCAGAGGTGAATAATAAGATTCAGATAATAAATATTGATGATTCCTTAGATTAAATCTAGAATTTAGAATTTCTGGGTCCAAATATAAAGAAAATTTTAACTTTTACGTATGTCACCATATATACTGTAGGCAGCATATTTTCCTTTAATTCTTGCCTTTACAACAAATAAAATTTTACACTTTGTTCTTTATTTTTACCAGTTTACTAATTTTGGAACAGTACTTTCTCACTGACACAAGTCAGGAACTGAACTCTGATATCATGGGTCAAGTCTTGTCTGTGACAATTTTTGTAAGTGAAGTTTAATCGCAATATAGACGTGCATGGGTATTTAGTCTCTCAGTCATGTCTGACTCTTTGCAACACCATGGAGTTCAGCCCACCAAGCTCCTCTGTTGATGGGGATTCTCCAGGCAAGAATACTGGAGTGGGTTGCCATGCCCTCCTCCAGGGGATCTTCTGAACCCAGGGATGGAACCCAGGTCTCCCACATTGCAGGCGGATTCTTTACTGTCGGAGCCACCACAGTCTTGTGTCCTGTCCCTAGCTGCTTTTCTCCTACAATGGCTGAATTGAGCGATAGCACAGAGACTTTGTGGTACACAAAGCCTAATATGATATTAGGACCTTTATAGAAACACAATTTGGTAACCACTTGTGTAAATGAAAGTTTGTTTTATTTCCTGAAAGTAGAATGATTACATCTATATTCATTTAATCTTTCCTTCATTTCTAAAAGCTGTATATTTAGGTCTTTATTTGCCATTTAAATTATTGATAATGATTTTATCATACTTGAGTTTTAAAACAACATGAATACTCAATTTGCCATGGCTTTATTGATATACTAAATTTGTCATATTAATTTCTGGATATTTTCTCCTTGGTGCCATCAGTTTGACTCTAGGCACTTTGATGTATGTTTCCATTATAAAGAGGTAATATATTTTGATGTTTACATTTGCTAATTTTCTTGGGTTTTTATCATTTATTTTTTAAAATAACGATTTTATACATTAAAGATGGTCCATTACAAAAATTGTTCGAGTTTCTTTAAAGTTTCTTAATTGCAGAGATTAATTTCAGGGAAAGTAACTCTTAATTTTTCAAGTTTTCAAGTCTATATGAGAATTACATAAGGCCATGCATTGAATGTATCTGTAAGCCCCCTGACACATAGTTCAGCTCCATTCAATCACTCAGTTGTGTCCTACTCTTTGTGACCCCGTGAACTGCAGCAAGACTGTCCATCACCAACTCCCAGAGTCTACCCAAACTCACGTCCATTGAGTTGGTGATGCCATCCAACCATCTCATCCTCTGTCATCCCCTTCTCCTCCTGCCCTCAATATTTCCCAGCATCAGGGTCTTTTCAGAAGAGTCAGGTCTCTTCATATCAGGTGGCCAAAGTATTGGAGTTTTAGCTTCAACATCAATCCTTTCAATGAATACCTAGGACTGATCTCCTTTAGGATGGACTGCTTGGATCTCCTTGCAGTCCAAGGGATGCTCAAGAGTCTTTTCCAATGCCACAGTTCAAAAGCATCAATTCTTTAGCTCTCAACTTTCTTTATAGTCCAACTCTCACAATCATACATGACTATTGGGAAAACCATAGCCTTGACTAGACGGATCTTTGTTGACAAAGTAATCTCTCTGCTTTTTAAAATGTTGTCTAGGTTGGTCATAACTTTCCTTCCAAGGTGTAAATGTCTTTTAATTTCATGGCTGCAATCACCATCTGCAGTGATTTTTGAGCCCCTAGAAATAAAGTCTGACACTGTTTCCACTGTTTCCCCATCTATTTGCCATGAAGTGATGGGACCAGATGC
>SJYV01053437.1:174046-214094 GCA_006410875.1 Neotragus pygmaeus | reverse complement strand
TGAGCATTCTTTGGCACTGCCTTTCTTTGGGATTGGAATGAAAACTGACCTTTTCCAGTCCTGTGGCCACTGCTGAGTTTTCCAGATTTGTTGACATTTTGAATGCAGCACTTTCACAGCATCATCTTTCAGAATCTGAAATAGCTCAACAGGAATTCCATCACCTCCACTAGCTTTGTTCATAATGATGCTTCCTAAGACTCTCTTGACTTCACATTCCAGGATTCTGGCTCTAGGTGAGTGATCACACCATCGTGGTTATCTGAGTTGTGAAGATCTTTTTTGTACAGTTCTTCTGTGTATTCTTGCCACCTCTTCTTAATATCTTCTGCTTCTGACACATAATAGGTCTAAAATAAATATTAGGTGTTATATGAGACACATATATACATGTATCATAATGACGGATGTTAAGTAAATTAAGACAACTAAATTAATATGGATTTAAGTATCATTTTCTATATTTATTAACTATGACTTTAAGCAAATGACTAGTACTCTCTCAGTCTCATTTGTTTTCACCTAGAAAGTAGGGAAAAGAAATACCTACTGTGTGAGTCATTATGAAGACTTAATATAAGGATGCTATTTTTAACATTATGAATTATTATAACTTATACACTTTAAAGTTTAAAATATTCCTCATATTCTTACTGCATATATTTTGTTATACCTAATATTTTTGTGCTTAATCATTTTATATTATTTTTTAATTAATTTTAACTTTATCAGAATTCTGGAAATTAACAAAGGCTTTTATAAGAAGCATTTGTTCAAGAAAAATGGCTATGTCACGGTAAGAACAGTGAGCTTAGTAGCATTTATTTTTAATTAACTTGCTCTTATTGAAGGGTAATTGCTTTACAGAATTTTGCTGTTTTCTGTCAAATCTCAACATGAATCACTTGCCCTATTTTAATCAGCCTAACCCAAATTTTCAGTAGCCTTGATAACCAATAGCCTTACAAGCCACTTGAGAAAACAGAATAAGTTGGAGTTGGAGCTACCCCAGTGTTACATTTCTGGAAAACCACTACAGTTTGACCTGACAGCTCACTGAAAATCTCCCTTCTCAGTACTAATTTTATTTATCCAATTCACATCTCTGTCTGTGGGAACATCTATTTTCCTATATAATTTGTTCAAAAATAATTAGAGAAAATTGTTTAACATCACAATTGCATGAGACAATGATATATTAGGGTTAATAAGAGGCTAACCAAAAAAAGTACAAAAAAACAACAAAACTGGGGAGGATTTCCCTGGTGGTCCAGTGGTTAATACTTCATTCTTCTGCATGGGTGATGGGTTCAATCCCTGGTTAGGGAATTAAGATCCTGCATGCTGCACAGCTGTGGCCAAAAAAACAAAAACCAAACAAACAAACAAAAAAGAAAATCTGGGAAATAAAATGTCCATGGTAGGCTTTGAAAAAGTAAAAAATATTTCTCGGAATCTAGGAGAAGTCAATGGCACCCCACTCCAGTACTCTTGCCTGGAAAATCCCATGGACGGAGGAGCCTGGTAAGCTGCAGTNAATTGGCAGAGCAGCACCGTATGTAAAATAGAGAGCCAGAGGGAATGTGCTGTGTGACACCAGGAGCTCAGCCCTGTGCTCTGTGACAACCTGGAGGGGTGGGATGGGGTGGGAGACAGGAGGGAGGTTCAAGAGGGAGGGGACAGATGTGTACCTGTGGCTGACTCATGTTGATGTATGGCAGAAACCAGCACAATATTGTGAAGTAATTATCCTCCAATAAAAAAAGTCATCCAAGATGCTGATGGGGGAAAAGGAGATGTGAGATTTGTGTATAAGCCACATTTTGCAGATGTTTTTCATTGAAATTTTAGTAACAATCTTTTACAAAACAGTCTGTCACTATCTCTGGCCCTCAATCTATACTTACTCTTAAGGGTCATGCCAGGGGCCTAACTTTGAATCAAAACAGACATGCATTTGTAAAGACATGTGGTCACAGACCTCACGGACATCGTTCTCCTTCATGACGTGTCTTGTGATATAGCGAACGGAATCCAGTGCAGCTTCCAGTGTGTTTCTAGAAGCTTTGGGTCCACGGCTGCTCCGAGTTTCCTCCTTCTGACTGAAGTACCTATCTACATGACTTCGCATGCAAAGCAGTTTCGGTAGCTTGTGAAGAAATATCTTGCGGACCCACGGAGCCATAGCGTTGTGCGTTGAGGAAGAACGGTGATGAATGTTGATGGCAAAGACAGTGACCATGATAGACAGTGTCACAAAAATCATCGTAAACACCAGGTACTCTCCAATCAGAGGTATGACTTTGGAAGATGAGGGTATGATCTCTTCAATAACGAGAAGGAAAACAGTCAGGGACACAAGTACTGAAGTGCAGAGACAAATCTTTTCACCTTCATTTGAAGGAAGATAGAAGACAAGTACAGTTAAAAATGAGAGCCCAATACAAGGTATAATGAGGAACAAGGTATAAAAGAGAGGCAGACGCTTAATTACAAATGAGTAAGTGATGTAAGGATACCAGCAACAGCTGTCGGTTCTGTTTCCCTTGCTCCCTGTTGCGCTGACAATTTCCCATTCTCCATTATCAAAAAAATCTCTCTTGTCTACATCTTGGTCCTCCAAAATTATGTCAACCTGTGATCCATCGTAAGTCCAAGAACCAAATTTCATGGAACAGTTTTGGAGATCAAATGGGAAGAACGTGACGTCGATGGTACATGAACTTTTGTAGTTTGCCGGTGGAGTCCAGGTCACCGTGCCGTCGTACCTGACAACAGTTTTGGTACTGGCCCCTTCAAAACGTCCATCTGCACTGAAATACACACACACAGTGACAAGGCAGAGAGTAAACAGCCTGGGCATATGTTCTACAAGCCTAATGTCTATAAGAAAGCCTACAGTATAGCATGAAATATTAAAATTATTACACTTGAGGTATATCTACAACATGGAGGGGACTCTATAGAGTCCTTAAATATCTAACTCTACTAAAGTCGAACCACTGTTTCCATGCCTACTCCAGGACCAACAGATCTGTACTTACAGAATCTTGAGATTCATGTAGTGGAAATGATTTCACTCGGATTACACACAAAAGGTAATTGGCGCCAGTGGTAAAGAACTGATGCAGGAGATGCAAGAGACGTGAGTTTGAGCTCTGGGTCAGGAAGATTCCCCTGGGGGAGGAAATGGTGACCCACTCCAGCATTCTTGCCTGGAGAATCTCATGGACAGGGGAGCCTGGTGGGCTACAGTCCATGGGGTTGCAAAGAGTCAGACACGACTGAAGCAACTTAGCATGCATGCACACACAAAATGTAACTAGGCTAATTATAACAGTGGACATGCATACAGCCAGAACCTGAATCCATATTCCTAGACCCACTCCCTCCAGTGATTGTCCCTCTCCATGATAGATACTGGACACTTCCTACAGTGATGGGGAAAGAACAACAGTCCCAAGCTGGGCAGAGCCCTGGAAAACAGCTGTCCCTCTCGAAGTCTGTTACCACGTGAACTCATGCACTGGAGAAGTCTAGCGGGAAACACCACCACCAACATGAGCTATCTTTTTATTGTTCTCTATGTTAAAATTCATGTAGCTTTTGCACACTCCTCTGCAATATATCCATGTTAAATATAAAACTGTCTGCACTGACTTTGAGTAAAATGATGCTCCAGGAAGCTGCATCATGCTATCTTGCAGCTTTGTTCTCTCCTTCCATGTTGAGAAGCATGGAGGTAAAGGTTTGAAAAGTGAGAAACATTTTTTCTCAGCCTTTTCTCTGTCCTCATGCCAATGCCTTTTTGCAAATAAGATAAAGTACATTAGGATAAGCACAAATCCCCCAGTGTCCTGGAGTGGTTGGTCCTAGAAAAAAATGAAACTGGCATCCAGAAATATCCTCTCCCCTAAGTCAAAAACCATAATCGCAACACATTTACGTAGAATACTCATTAATATGAGCTAATGATCAACCCAACATTCCTCAATGTGGGAAAATTATGACAATATAATTTTCAAAATTATGGAAAAATCACAAAAATTACAACATCTAAGCAAAATTAAAAGGATACACCTTTAAACATAAAGTATGTCCTTAACTATTAAAAAAAAAAAATCTGGAAGGCAGTCAGCAAATATGTAGGCTTGAAAATAGGAGGTAAATGGGACCGTCAGGCTGCTTTACTATGAACACCTCCACCCCCACCACCACATGTGAGCTGTGATCTTAGACAAAACATAACTACCCTTGGCCTCCATTTTCTCGTCTGGCACGTAAGTGTAGTCATCCCTAGTTCGCGAGGTTATCCCGAGACTCAGATGACTGAAGCACACGTGGCACTGAGCGCGCTGCCAGGCAGTCAGCTCACTATGCATGCAAGCCACCTGCTGTGGCTGGCTCCACGTGGTGGGCTAACAGGACCGATTACGTGTCCCCCAACTTCTTCGTACCTTTCTGGACTTAACAAATGGATTACAAAATTTTAAAATCCAAGAACACTTTTATGATCAGAAGATAATTCACAAGCGAAATGGAGAGAATCCACAGAACATATTTGCAGGTTCACGAAACAAAAGAACACAAGATTAAGTCATGGGACTTTATATAGGCGAACCATTTTCAAAGGGAATAAGAAAAAATACTGGTGCCTAATGGTGATACAATTTCTTTCTTAAGAAAACATAAAATGGTATTTTGACTATAACTTACTTATCAAACAAAACGATATCTGGAGTCCAGAGAGAGTCTGAAGGGACACGTATAAGTTTTATTCCACCGTAGTCATCAGGGTTCCATCTTAATTTCACATCTATCCACTCCTTTAAAACAAAGAAACCTGAATCAATTTCAAGAAAAGCAATAGCCAAAATGAGTGAAAACCCTACTCCTTTTGCCAAACTCAGATATTTTAGACACGAAGTCACCTCCACTCCCAGTAGAGAAAACTCACCTCCGCATCCTTCTTATGGGCACTGGGGAACAGCCCTGTCCCCTCATATGGTGGCTGTAACCATGGCCCTCCTGAGACAGGTGAGGACCAGGGCTGGGTGCATTCACAGCTCTGCTCAACACCTCTTCTACCAGCTAACCACACCCAGGAGCTACAGCCTGGTCCAGCCCGGGCTAAGGTCCAGGTTCAAGGAAAACGTTCTCTTTTCTAACCGTTTTGTCATTGACTTGGCTGGACTAGGCCATGCAAAGAGCAGATAGGTTTATGACGCATTCCACATAGTTAAGCACACCGTCCCACCTCCATATAGTAATAATTCTGTGATCAGGTCAAGACTTGCACCCCCAAGGAAAGCACATATGCCTTTAAGGAGTTTGGGGTTAGGGAACTGGCAGTAAGTATTAAAAATCAGGGACAGGACTTCCCTGGTAATACAGTGGTTAAGAGTCCACCTACCAATGCAGGGGCCATGGGTTCCGTCTCTGGTCTGGGAAGATTCCATATTCTGCAGGGCAGCTAAACCCATGCACCATAGCCACTGAAGCGCCCGTGCCCCAGAGCCCATGCTCCACAGCAAGAGAAGCCTCCGCCATAAGTCTGTGCCCCGCAACAAAGAGTAGCCCCCCGCTCTCTGCAACTAGAGAAGGCCTGTGTGCAGTAATGAAGAGCCAGTGCAATCAAAAATAAATAGAATCAGGGATAATAAAGAACAAAGGGACGTGCTCAACAGCAGCTGGGCACATCTGCCAGTCCAGAAACAGAAAGAAAGAAAAACTCCTTTATATAAAAGGGACCATGAAAATAAAAATAAATCCTTACACTCTTGCCTGCTCCCATCTCGCTCAGAGTAAAAACCAAAATCCTACAGTGGCCTAGAAGCCGCTACTCATAACCTATGCTAGGAGTACCCATCGGCCTCCGGTAGCTTCACTGACCTCATCTCCCACTCCCATCCCCACGGCCACTCACCCCTAGCCAGCTGGCTTCTTTGCTACTGCCTAGACACACCAGGCACGCTCCAACGTCAGGGCCTTTGCACGTTTGCGTCCCTCTGCCTAGACGTTCCTCCCCCAGATACTTGCGTGGCTTGCTTCTTCTTCAAGTCTTTGTTCAAATCTTACATTCTCAGTGGCACTCCTCCTGCCATCCGATTTAAAAGTCCAGTCCCCAACACTTCCTGTCTGCCTTCTCCGTATTTTTCTCCAAGCTTATCAGCTTGAAAAGTGCTACACAGCTTCCTATTTACCCCACCCCCCCCCACTGGAAAGATATTCCTTGAGGGCTAGACATTTGTCTGTTTTGTTCACTGCCGTCCCCCCTGTGCCCAGAACAGTGCCTGCCAAATGCCAGGCACTCAGTATTAACTGCATGAATACAAGACTCCATCTGCCTCACCTTTCTGCCTCCTGCCTGTCCACCGAGACCAAATATTCATGTCCCTTCTGTGCGACAAACTCTGTAATAACAATGGCACCAGTTAACAGTTACATGGCCCTTCAAATTCAATACCTACCTGTTTCAACCAGACATTGGTTGTCATTAACTGATTTTTCTCATCCTATAAAATAAAAAAAATTTGAGAGGCTGATTATTCCAATTACAGAAACGGTAATTCTTTAAGAATTTTATCAGTTTTTACATAAGCACTCCTCTCTATAGAATACTACATTTTGTTCATCAATCCGGTTCTCTAGAAAAGCAGGATCTTTTTTTCCAGCCTAATCTCACATTATTCCTTCCAACATACTCTGTATTTCAGATAACCTGCCATAAAGGCCACCATTGGCATTTTCCCATTTAACGTTAATAGTCTCAATGGTTACATTTCCTCAAATCTAAGATGCAATCTAAGAAGCACAGTATTATTTTATGTACTTAGCACTAAGGAAGAAAGAAAAAGGCTGATAATGAATTGTAAGCTGCCGTTAATCACAAGACATCTTGATTTCAGAAGTACTAAAATGTGGAGAAGTGTACATCCTACAATTGGTGAGATACAATGTATGCATTCTTGAGGGGCCATTACTTGTCATTTGCTTCTGCGAAGGCACAAATGTCAATCTCTCTATGGAGCTGTTATGCAGAAAAAGTGTGAAGGTCAGAGACTTAGATGTTAACTTCATAAAGCTTTTACATTCGACTTTTCTAGAGAACCAGGGGTCCTTGCCACTTATACCTTCCTATTGTCTCATCTTTGCTTATGCCAGTCCTTCACTGAATTTTCAAGACCTAATTAAAGTGGCAGCTCTTCCATTAAATTTTACTGAAATATCATAGAGCCAACTGCACCACTAAAAGATGATCATGGTCATCAGCTACAAAAGGACCTTGTATAGGATACACTGCTCAGAGCACAGAGCCCCACAGAAGCCAAGGCAGTCGCTACAGCTGGGGAGACAGGATGGGGTATAAATAGCTTAGGTGACTGGAGGGTCCCCATTGCCTATCCCATCCCAACAACAATGAATGACCTAGGAAAAAGGAGCAGGACAGAAAAAAGCACACCCCTAGGGACCAAGGCAGCTGCTAGTCCCTACATGGAGAATGGGTCCCAGGAAACAGCATGGCCAACCTCCTTATGGTGTGTTTTCCAAAGAGTAATTTTCCTCGATTAAAATATTAGCGCTGGAAAGGAATGAGAGATTTTATCTATCATAATCCCTTCATTTTGCAAACATGGAAACTGGCCCAATGGAAACTTGCTTAAAATCACACCACCAGTTTGTGGGTAAAATCTACTCTAGAACTCAAAATTCCCAAATTTAAACCCTACACCACCAGCTTTACTGCCCACCCCGAAGTCACACACCATCCAGAATAACTGCTGAGCCCTCTATTAGAATATGCCTTTCAGGCAGAAGTTCTAGACAGAGGCATTAAAAATTAGGGGAGTTTTGGTAAACATATAATGAGCATGCTGCAGGCCAGTAGGTCATCTGTGAGACTCTGATGAAAATTATAGACCATTTCCCCAGAAAATGTGAACACACATCAATTTTACACTGTGAGGTAGGACCTAGTCAGCACTTAGTATCTTCAACAGTAACAAAGATAAAAGAATAATCCATAAATTCACAACTGGCTCCGAACACGTGGAATTAGCCATTGATTCAGGGGATATAGCTTATTTCAATCTCAAGTGTCTCTCGAGCATCTGTCGTGTGTTAAACACAGTGGAGGATGCAACTGAGTAAAGGAAAATGTAAGATGACACTCAGGAGGAAACCACAAATAAATGAAATGTTAATACTCATAAGCAAAGCAGAAAAATTTTAGGGGGAGTAGGTTTATTTTAACCTGACCATAAAAATAAAATCAAAACAGACAAGCCAACACTGAGGTTTTAAAAAGAGCGAGAACACAATGGAATAGGGACCTGAGGAAACTTCAAGAGCCACTAAACATGACCACAAGTTTGCAGGGCAAAGACTTCAGCGATTAAAAGGAGCATAAACCTGCTAAGAAGCAATTCAGTGAAACTCCTAGTCTCAATGTCCCAGACCCTTGGCCCTCATCTTCCTTGACTCCAGACCCCACCCTCCCATTGCCACTGACTGTACATTTTCTGGGCTCTTCTCTTAAGAAGCCACCCTTCCCCAACTTCTCTGCTTGGCTAACCCACGCACTTTCTATGAATGTTCTTGAAGGATCAGGCTCCTGCTCTCTCTGCTTTAAAAACGCACCAATTCAAAGTTTTTAACAATCACCCCCAGGCCAGTAATTCCAAAATGACATCCTCAACCTTGTCTCTCACTTCAGAGCCAGACTTGACCTTCCAGGGGCCTCGACAACATTTTCTTTTGAATGCACCACGATGACCTCATAGCAAAAGCAAACCCATCATCTTCTCTGTCCTGGTTCCATAACAACTAAGTTTTACTTTCCAACTGGTTACCCTTCTAACCACCCAGGCTTCAGAATTAGACGCCTCCCTCCATAATCAGTGGAACAGGAAGTCCTGTTCCTTCTTAGATGTGGTCTTCTAACTTGTCTCTCAAGCTTCTAATCTTTCCCTCCTCAAAGCCATGTGTTTATAGTTTTAATCTTCCTAAAGTTCCGCTTTTACGATGTCTGTTACCCATCAGATCTCTCATTCACTCGGCATTTACTATGTGCCAGACACCGTGTTAGAAGAGACACAGGACTAAAGCTCGCTCTGCTTTAGTGAGGAGGCCTTGCCAGCACATGGGTGCCAGTCAGTGTAACTGGAGCAGAGGAGAGACTGTCTTCAGAAGTTTGGATTTCAGAGTCTGACAGATGAATTTGCCTGGAAGGAAAGATGGCTTGTGCTGAGAAGGAAAGTCTCCCAAACAGAAGCAACGGCAGGACCAATGGCACAGTGGCACCCAGCTATCACTCGTCACCTCCTCTACCGTCCAGTCAGACCACTGATCTAAACCGCTGCACAAAAGGCTTAGCATCACTTATGTAATCACTGTGATTATACTGTTCCTTGGTATTAAAGTTCTTTCTCCTCTGCGTGCCAGATCCTAAGCTTAGCACAAGGCCAGCTCATGCACTCTGCCTTCTTTGATAGTCTCAGTCACCAGGATCTGAATAGCCAGATTTCTGTGACATCACGCTTTAGTACAGCAGTGTTCTACCCTTACTCCATTTACATGGAAACCATCCCAAATGGAAAGAAAGGTTGGAAGCAAGTCCTATTAACTACACCCCACTTCCCTATTTTTAATTTATATTTAAAATCTCCCTGGATTGCCCAGCAAAGGATCAAGCACAGAATCCATATTGATTGATCTTTCTGGAAGCAATGAGGTAACCTATATTAATCAACAGATTTCAAAAATTGTATATCTTTTGATTTACCACCTTCCTTGCTTATGTACAAATATATTCACCATTGTCATTTTATAATAGGAAAAATTGGGAACAATTTTACAAAAGTTTCTGCTATTATAGAAGAATGTTTAAAATAAATTATAAATTAAATATAGCCATTAAAAATTACATTTAAAGATTATATATTAACGTAAAAAATGTTCATCACATAACAATAGGGGGAAAAGTAATAATCAATATTATATCTAAAATAATATCACAATTTTATAACATACTCATAAACAAAAAACTGGCAAGAAATACAAAACATTACCAGTGGTCACCTCTGGGTGGTAGAATTACAGTCAATTTTTGTTTTCTTATTTGTATTTTTTTGAACTTTCAGAACTCTTTCCAAAAACCATGCACTGCTTCTATAATCAGAAAATATAAAGGCACACTTACGTTATACACACACACACACACACACACACACACACACACACACACACACACAAATACTTGTCAACTATTCTGGGAACACAACAGGGAAATAATTATTGATTAATATGATCAGAACAAGAAGAAACTAGTTTGAAAATTAGTGTGAACCTTTTAGTTTAAAATAGAATCTCTTGATAACAAAAACAAGTTTATGAAGAGAATTTACTTCCTGGTAAATCTCACATGAAAAGATCTCAGAAACGTTGTAAGTGTGATACTGAAGCAATAATCTGTTGAGATCCTTTTTGGTTCTAAAAATCTACAACTCTAACTCTTGGATTTTTTCTTTTAAAATTTTGATCTTTTGGTCATATTTTTAAAACACATTTAAGGAGAAAGTTCCATATAAAATAGTTAATCACTTTGAATTTATTAAGAATAGGCCTATTTTAATCACCAAATTACATAAACATACAGTATTCCTGTGTCTGCGTGTAATCATTGTTTTTCCCTGGTGAGTTCCTTGAGGACAACGGCTATGTTCATTCACCCCTGTTATCTCTATGGCCTGGCACCGTGCTTGCGTGCACAAGATGCTCTGCATAAACCTGTGTGAAACAAATACGTAATGACGCGCATACCTACCACATCCACTAACTGAGATATTGCAAGGCCAAACTTTATTTTTATCCTGTCATTCAGGTGTTCCACAGGACGAACCCATCTTTCGTAGTCTTGAAATAAATCCTTAAACAAACTATCTTCGTGTTTGGCAACAACGGATGGTTCAGCTAATCCTGTACAACAAATTTTTAGAAGTTAGTGGATTGGCTTCTTTCCCATGAAACACCTAGACTTTTAAAAAGTTCAGCATTACGAATGAACCAAAGGGGGCGACAGAGGATGAGATGGTTGGATGGCATCATCGACTCAAAGGACATGAGTTTGCGCAAACTCTGGGAGATGGTGAAGGACAAGGAAGCCTGAGTGCTGCAGTCCACAGGGTCACAAAGAGTTGGACATGACTGAGAGACTGAACAACAATGAAGTATTATTTAGGCTACTGACATAGGAGAGTTTAATATAAAATGTTAATATAAATGCTTGTGATCCATGAGGGACACTCACTCNTGAATATCCATTGGAAGGACTGATGCTGAAGCTGAAACTGCAGTACTTTGGCCATCTGATGTGAAGAACTGACTCATTGGGAAAGATTGAAGGTGGGAGGAGAAGGGGACAACAGAGGATGAGATGGTTGGATGGCATCACTGACTCTATGGACATGAGTTTGAGTAACCTCCTGGAGTTGGTGATGGACAGGGAAGCCTGGCATGTTGCAGTCCATGGGGTCATAAGGAGTCAGACCTGACCGAGTGACTGAACTGAACTGCCTGTTCTAGGGTCTCCCTGGTGGCTCAGTGGTAAAGAATCTGCTTGTAATGCAGGAGATGTGCGTTTGACCCCTGGATCAGGAAAATCCCCTTGAGAAGGAAATAGCAACCCATTCCAGCCTGGAGAATCACAAAAGGTCTGACACAACTTAGACTTGGCAACTCAACAGCAGCAGTATCTTTTCTAGCTCCGCCTTTTTCACACCTGGCCTGCCTCACAACCTGGGAGCTCAGAGTCCCAGGAAGAACAAGGCCAGAAGATAGCATCACAGGCGGGTCCTCAATCTAACCACCGAGTGACCTTGGGCAAGCCACTGCATACCTATGATAACTACCATCAATTAACATCTGCTCTGGGCCCAGCACCAAGAGGGGAACCAGACAGACAGACAGCTCTCGGCTGACATAAAACCTTCAATCAGAAATAAAGTTGCTGAGTTGTGATGAGAAATGCAAAGGGAACACAAGGGAGCCTGAAACGTAGCGGGAGGGGACTTTCTCCCTTGCTCCTGGCTAAAACTGTCTCTGCTCAGCCCTGCTACCCACTATATTCTTCCTTGTCAGGTAAATACCAGTGGCAGTTTACATGCCTCAAAAGTCTGTTATGGGAGCCATGTGATCCCTAATAGGAGGCCAGCAGGCAACCCTTGGCAAATCACCCTCCTTCTCTGGGCCTCTTTTTTCATCCTTAAAAGTAGGGAGATCGAATAGAGGACTCAGAAGGTCCAGTTCTGACACTCATTCAAGCCATCCACAGAAATGATATGCTGGCACCTCAGAGTGGACATCAATTAACATTAGTGTTGCCATCAATTAACACTAGTAAATATTAGTGACTCTATCTGCCACAGACACTTAGCAGCTCAGGTGGTGACTGATGATGGCTGCTAGAATCCCATCTCAAATCCCTCTAGAAATCCCTACATTTCATCCCTTCTGTTCATAATTGATTTGAAAGCTTCATTTGGCTGAAGAGATTCAGGCAAATCATCTTTAAACTTCAGTGGCACTGTGTTTCGCTGATTCTTCACAGAAAGCTTTATGGAGTTGACACCTCTAAGACTCCTTGTGAGCAGAAATATCACTCCAAGCTCCAGACTCTGTGAATCTGTTTAAAAACTAAACCTGGCTGCAAAGAATCCAAACGGTGAAAAGAGAGACTTTTTCCCTCCATCTAAGTACAATCAGGAAATTGGGAACAATACCCATAGAAGCTAGTCTGCTTAAGCTGGACTTAAGGAACGAAAGGAGCCACAGAAAATGATAACCAGGTTAGTCATTAATCACACTTCTCCATAAGAAGAAAAGACAGTATTTATTGTCCCTTATTTGTATTTTGCTCTGAAGAATTTATGGAACATGTAGACATTTACGCAATTCACTCTAACTGTATTTGGAGAAAGTAAAGTGTTATTGCACTTCAACAGCTAGAGGATTTAAAACAGAATGGTTGAATAACTGTTGAAGGTCACAGCACCTGTCAGTGGCAAACTAGAATTATATGGTTGTTAACTCAGCCATGGCAAGCATGATTGGAACTCCTAGGTCTCCCCAGAGTCTTATGTATCAATAACCATGAAAACAATCGTTATTTAAATAATCTGTGGGGGGAAAAACTAGTTGTCATTACTGTTTTTAAGTGAAAGGTAAAGTGTGTAATTTGTTGGGCACTTTGAAATCCAAGCAAATAAATACAGACTATAATGTATGCATCTTGGATGGTTTTTTCTAGATGGGTATAGCAGTTACTCTCGGTTGTTGGCTGTGGTGGCAGCACCTGCCTCTGATAAGAGGCGTTTTCACACTGCTAGGAGACGCTGGCAGATGGAATGACAATGTACACTGCAGCTGTTGCTATGGCCACTACTTACAAAGGTCGCCTAAAGCAGCATCTGTCTACCAACTTTCTGATATTTGACCAAAGGGACTGTCATACAGTCTACAGAGCACCCACATCCCAGACACCACATTTCCTCTGAAGATTGTGGAATTTTTATTATACTTCCTCACCTTCACTGATCCAACCTTCCCTGAATATCCAAACTCAGCCCTTCTTCAAATGTCACTTGACTCTTGAAGCCTAGCCTGGCTCCCTGACCAGCCACAGCCATCTCCCTTCTCCGAACCTCCAGAACACTTTTAATTCTCTCACAGCATTTGCCACCTTCCATTTTTGGACCCATTTCTCTATAAACCTTACATCCCCTACTAGATAATGAGCTCCTAGGATTAAAGTCTAGGTCTCATCCATCTTTGTAATACCCACTAGCCAGTCAAAGAGTTAGACACCACTGAGTGGCTAACACTTTCACTTTCTTGCCATAGAAAGTAGAGTTTAATAATTATCATATTACCCTTGCTACGTAGTGGGAGAATGTAATAATCTAATCACTATTTAATGTACAAGCACATTTAAACTCCAGCAGTATTAGGAGTGTGGCACTTTACTGTTGTTCAGTTCCTTAAGTTGTGTCTGACTCTTTTGCGACCCCATGGACTCTACCCTGCCAGGCTCCTCTGCCCATGGGATTTCCCAGGCAAGAATACTGGAGTGGGTTGCCATTTCCTTCTCCAGGGGATCTACCCGACCCAAAAATTCAAAGTGCATCTCTTTCACTGCAGGTGGATTCTTTACCACTGAGCAACCAGGGAAGCGCTTTTAGTACCCGTATTTTATTTTGGCCTCTCCCATGGACACAGAAGCCTGGTGGGCTTCAGTCCATAGGAGCACATAGAGTCAGACCTGACTGAAGTGACTGGGCGTGCGTGCACTCCTTCTCACGGTTCTTGGCAGGCTCCTCTTCTTCCATCCAGATGCTGCATGTTGGGATCCACAGGCTCAAATCTCAGAACTATTTCCTGTACACGGTGCCTCCACCTCCACCTGCCCCTCCCTCTGTGATCTTATCTATTTCCCTGGCTTTAAATATCTGCTGCACACTGGCAATGACCAGATTCACACTTGGGTGGTCATCTCAACTCTGTGTCTCTGTATATGTGACTTTGTTGGAATATCAGTTAACATGTCACAAAGCACTTTGTCCTTTTAGTTTTCCCATCTCAACTGATTTCTCAAGTGAAAAACCTGGAGGTCATCCTTTGTTCTTCCCTCTGCTTCACCCATCAAGTCTAATTCAGCCTTAAGTGCTATTTGTTGCTGCTCAGCCACGTCTAACTTTGCAGCCCCGTGGACTGCAGCATGCCAGGTCTCTCTGTCCCTCACCATCTTCCAAAGTTTGCCCAAGTTCATGTCCATTGCATCAGTGATGCCATCCAGCCTCTGATGCCCTCTCATCCTCTGACGTCCTGTTCTCCTTCTGCCCTCAATCTTTTCCAGCATCAGGGACTTTTCCAATCAGTCAGTTAACAGTTGTTTGCATCAGATGACCAAAATACTGGAGTTTCAACTTCAGCTTCAGTCCNGGTCTGACACAACTTAGACTTGGCAACTCAACAGCAGCAGTATCTTTTCTAGCTCCGCCTTTTTCACACCTGGCCTGCCTCACAACCTGGGAGCTCAGAGTCCCAGGAAGAACAAGGCCAGAAGATAGCATCACAGGCGGGTCCTCAATCTAACCACCGAGTGACCTTGGGCAAGCCACTGCATACCTATGATAACTACCATCAATTAACATCTGCTCTGGGCCCAGCACCAAGAGGGGAACCAGACAGACAGACAGCTCTCGGCTGACATAAAACCTTCAATCAGAAATAAAGTTGCTGAGTTGTGATGAGAAATGCAAAGGGAACACAAGGAAGCCTGAAACGTAGCGGGAGGGGACTTTCTCCCTTGCTCCTGGCTAAAACTGTCTCTGCTCAGCCCTGCTACCCATTATATTCTTCCTTGTCAGGTAAATACCAGTGGCAGTTTACATGCCTCAAAAGTCTGTTATGGGAGCCATGTGATCCCTAATAGGAGGCCAGCAGGCAACCCTTGGCAAATCACCCTCCTTCTCTGGGCCTCTTTTTTCATCCTTAAAAGTAGGGAGATCGAATAGAGGACTCAGAAGGTCCAGTTCTGACACTCATTCAAGCCATCCACAGAAATGATATGCTGGCACCTCAGAGTGACATCAATTAACATTAGTGTTGCCATCAATTAACATTAGTAAATATTAGTGACTCTATCTGCCACAGACACTTAGCAGCTCAGGTGGTGACTGATGATGGCTGCTAGAATCCCATCTCAAATCCCTCTAGAAATCCCTACATTTCATCCCTTCTGTTCATAATTGATTTGAAAGCTTCATTTGGCTGAAGAGATTCAGGCAAATCATCTTTAAACTTCAGTGGCACTGTGTTTTGCTGATTCTTCACAGAAAGCTTTATGGAGTTGACACCTCTAAGACTCCTTGTGAGCAGAAATATCACTCCAAGCTCCAGACTCTGTGAATCTGTTTAAAAACTAAACCTGGCTGCAAAGAATCCAAACGGTGAAAAGAGAGACTTTTTCCCTCCATCTAAGTACAATCAGGAAATTGGGAACAATACCCATAGAAGCTAGTCTGCTTAAGCTGGACTTAAGGAACGAAAGGAGCCACAGAAAATGATAACCAGGTTAGTCATTAATCACACTTCTCCATAAGAAGAAAAGACAGTATTTATTGTCCCTTATTTGTATTTTGCTCTGAAGAATTTATGGAACATGTAGACACTTACGCAATTCACTCTAACTGTATTTGGAGAAAGTAAAGTGTTATTGCACTTCAACAGCTAGAGGATTTAAAACAGAATGGTTGAATAACTGTTGAAGGTCACAGCACCTGTCAGTGGCAAACTAGAATTATATGGTTGTTAACTCAGCCATGGCAAGCATGATTGGAACTCCTAGGTCTCCCCAGAGTCTTATGTATCAATAACCATGAAAACAATCGTTATTTAAATAATCTGTGGGGGGAAAAACTAGTTGTCATTACTGTTTTTAAGTGAAAGGTAAAGTGTGTAATTTGTTGGGCACTTTGAAATCCAAGCAAATAAATACAGACTATAATGTATGCATCTTGGATGGTTTTTTCTAGATGGATATAGCAGTTACTCTCGGTTGTTGGCTGTGGTGGCAGCACCTGCCTCTGATAAGAGGCGTTTTCACACTGCTAGGAGACGCTGGCAGATCGAATGACAATGTACACTGCAGCTGTTGCTATGGCCACTACTTACAAAGGTCGCCTAAAGCAGCATCTGTCTACCAACTTTCTGATATTTGACCAAAGGGACTGTCATACAGTCTACAGAGCACCCACATCCCAGACACCACATTTCCTCTGAAGATTGTGGAATTTTTATTATACTTCCTCACCTTCACTGATCCAACCTTCCCTGAATATCCAAACTCAGCCCTTCTTCAAATGTCACTTGACTCTTGAAGCCTAGCCTGGCTCCCTGACCAGCCACAGCCATCTCCCTTCTCCGAACCTCCAGAACACTTTTAATTCTCTCACAGCATTTGCCACCTTCCATTTTTGGACCCATTTCTCTATAAACCTTACATCCCCTACTAGATAATGAGCTCCTAGGATTAAAGTCTAGGTCTCATCCATCTTTGTAATACCCACTAGCCAGTCAAAGAGTTAGACACCACTGAGTGGCTAACACTTTCACTTTCTTGCCATAGAAAGTAGAGTTTAATAATTATCATATTACCCTTGCTATGTAGTGGGAGAATGTAATAATCTAATCACTATTTAATGTACAAGCACATTTAAACTCCAGCAGTATTAGGAGTGTGGCACTTTATTGTTGTTCAGTTCCTTAAGTTGTGTCTGACTCTTTTGCGACCCCATGGACTCTACCCTGCCAGGCTCCTCTGCCCATGGGATTTCCCAGGCAAGAATACTGGAGTGGGTTGCCATTTCCTTCTCNTATTAGGAGTGTGGCACTTTACTGTTGTTCAGTTCCTTAAGTTGTGTCTGACTCTTTTGCGACCCCATGGACTCTACCCTGCCAGGCTCCTCTGCCCATGGGATTTCCCAGGCAAGAATACTGGAGTGGGTTGCCATTTCCTTCTCCAGGGGATCTACCCGACCCAAAAATTCAAAGTGCATCTCTTTCACTGCAGGTGGATTCTTTACCACTGAGCAACCAGGGAAGCGCTTTTAGTACCCGTATTTTATTTTGGCCTCTCCCATGGACACAGAAGCCTGGTGGGCTTCAGTCCATAGGAGCACATAGAGTCAGACCTGACTGAAGTGACTGGGCGTGCGTGCACTCCTTCTCACGGTTCTTGGCAGGCTCCTCTTCTTCCATCCAGATGCTGCATGTTGGGATCCACAGGCTCAAATCTCAGAACTATTTCCTGTACACGGTGCCTCCACCTCCACCTGCCCCTCCCTCTGTGATCTTATCTATTTCCCTGGCTTTAAATATCTGCTGCACACTGGCAATGACCAGATTCACACTTGGGTGGTCATCTCAACTCTGTGTCTCTGTATATGTGACTTTGTTGGAATATCAGTTAACATGTCACAAAGCACTTTGTCCTTTTAGTTTTCCCATCTCAACTGATTTCTCAAGTGAAAAACCTGGAGGTCATCCTTTGTTCTTCCCTCTGCTTCACCCATCAAGTCTAATTCAGCCTTAAGTGCTATTTGTTGCTGCTCAGCCACGTCTAACTTTGCAGCCCCGTGGACTGCAGCATGCCAGGTCTGTCTGTCCCTCACCATCTTCCAAAGTTTGCCCAAGTTCATGTCCATTGCATCAGTGATGCCATCCAGCCTCTGATGCCCTCTCATCCTCTGACGTCCTGTTCTCCTTCTGCCCTCAATCTTTTCCAGCATCAGGGACTTTTCCAATCAGTCAGTTAACAGTTGTTTGCATCAGATGACCAAAATACTGGAGTTTCAACTTCAGCTTCAGTCCTTTCAACAGAATATTCAGGTTGATTTCCCTTAAGATTGACTGGTTTGATCTCCTTGAAGTCCAAGGGACTCTCAGAAGTCTTCCCCATCACCACAGTTCAAAGGCATCAATTTAATTCAAACTGTACAATTTCAGTTTGTACAGAGATTCAAACTGAATCTCTCTCTGTACACCCCTTCCCCAATCTGTAAACTAGAGCCTTAAAACCTGCCTTGCAGGACATAAAGCTGGTAAAGCAAGTGTTCAGCTGCAGGGCCCACGTATTCGATAGGTGACAGCTATTATTATTTGTGTGGCAGTTATTCTCCAATGTTCTTCTGCATTTACAAAACCCTCAAGCAAAGGGCAGTTGGTGCTTTGGAGTTAAAGGAAGAGGGTATGAGAAGGGACTTATGAGACCAAATAAATAAGAGGAATCAAAAATAGCCATTGTCATTTGCAAGTGGTATGACCTAATGAATTGTCTTTTATATCAATGTTGTTGTTGACTTTTCTTTTTTCTAATGGGGTCAACCGAGCTAAATTCAGAGCTAGGCAGACTCTCTGAATCTTCCATTCAGCATTTCCATTATGGCTTGGTGATAAATTCTGCTGTAAGTCTTGAAGATGAGAGCCAAACTGAAAAGTTAATTAAAGATAAAAATGGATGCTGTCAATTTGCTGTTGAAATTAAATGCATTTTTCACACATTAAAGGGGAAAAAAGCAAGTATTGATAGAATATTAAAATCCAATCCTTCAAAAGAAATATCAAAATAAAAAGCTTCCTTTCAGGGGTATTTCAATGGCTGTAATCAAAATGTAAAAGTGTAGACATATTTTAATGCAGAGAGCTTTAAAAGAAAATCAGTTGACCACAACTTTATTAGATTGTAATAACTAAATAGTAGCACATAAATCACATATCACAAAAATATAAAACTGAGCTATCACCTAGATTTTTATAATAGTATATATATATATACACCACAATGTCACAGACCCAAATGCAATAGAAAAACACAAGAGAACAAGGAAATGAGAGTTTACTACAAAACAGAGTAAATTATAACGTGTCGTGAACAAACCCCAACTCTTTTTATAAGTGAAGACATTGTTTTCCATCTTAAGAAAGAACATTGCAATATTCCATGTCCTCTGAATGTTGAAAACTTTTATATCTGGAAGTGATGAATCATATGATGAAAGAATTTTTTAAAGACAAATATAAACAATACTCTATTGTGCACTTGTAACTTGCAAAAGGATAGATCTTTTCCACACAAAATGGTAACCATGTGGAGGTAGTGAATATGTTAATTAGCTTGATTGTGGTGATCACTTTGCAATTTATATGTATAATAAACGTCAAGTTTGTACACATCAATCATAGCTCCATAAAGCTGCTAAAAATAAAAATAATTTCTATGGTTAAAAAAATGGCAAATATGGATTTCAATAAGTAAACTCCTTTAGCAAATTTGCAATCACTATACAAAAACTCAACATTTGTATACTAAATCNCGTCAAGTTTGTACACATCAATCATAGCTCCATAAAGCTGCTAAAAATAAAAATAATTTCTATGGTTAAAAAAATGGCAAATATGGATTTCAATAAGTAAACTCCTTTAGCAAATTTGCAATCACTATACAAAAACTCAACATTTGTATACTAAATCAACACAATTTCTTAGAAATACAAAATATTTATTGTATTATGTAAAATGTTCTTCATAGATGACATACTATTATAAATTTTAGAAAGAAATTCATGCCCTTATTTAGTGACCACAAAACACAGCTGCAAATATGTGAACACAATTGTTTTTTGCAAAAGGTAGAATTTAAACATACTTATAAAATATATAGCCTATATCTTTCTCACTTTCTCTTCTAGAAATGAAAGGTATTTATAGACACTCCCACATATACCAAAAATAAATCCAAAGGACAAATTATACTGCAGGTATACAGATGCTCCAGAAATTTGTAGTTATGCACCAGAACTGCCCTCTTAGAATTCATTCATTGATTGCCAGTTTAATTGTTCCCAGACTATCCCCACTATTCCCACTTCAATCAAGGGATATTAAGAAATTATGAGCCTCAAAAGCAGTCAAAAATTCAAAATTAAATATATTTCACTTCCACCTGTAATTTGTAAACTACCAAATAATGCTTTTAGGATGTGAGAATAAATTAAAACCAAAATGGAGCTATTTCCCTACTATGTTTGGGAATCTGCTCTAATGATCTGCTCTTCTATTTAGCAATAAAAAGCTTTCATCTAGCCAATGAATGCTAATTGATGTCAAGTTTCCTTTATGGATAAGAAGCAAGACCAAATGAGCAACTTTTTGCTGCTGCTGCTGCTGCTAAGTCACTCAGTTGTATCCGACTCTGTGTGACCCCACAGACAGCAGCCCACCAGGCTCCGCCGTCCCTGGGATTCTCCAGGCAAGACACTGGAGTGGGTTGCCATTTCCTTCTCCAATGCATGAAAGTGAAAAGTGAAAGTGAAGTCGCTGAGTCATGTCCGACTCTTCGCAACCCCATGGACTGCAGCCTACCAGGCTCCTCCGTCCATGGGATTTTCCAGGCAAGAGGACTAGAGTGGGGGGCCATTGCCTTCTCCGAGCCACCTTTTAGTAACACAGAAAACTCCCTCTGAAGGTTAATGTATGGCATCGATTGTTCCAGAGCATCGATTATCTTGAGCCTAATTCTAAGCCAGCTGATCCAAGTCTCTCAAAATTGGAAATCATTTGGTAATTTCCAGTTCCACAGCTGTCTCACACAAGGCCCAATCATGCGTTGCTCTTCAATAACACACCTGTCTAATAATGTTTCTTTTCTGCCTTCATCCCCTGGGCAGTTAGTTCCATACAAGCAGAGGCACTGTCTATCTTGTTCACTGCATCAGCCTGAGAACTTGACAGGTATTGATTCTCAACTGTTGAACGAATAGCTAAGTAACAGAGCAAGGATACACACCAGTGTTTATTTGACATCAAAGACCCAAGACTGCACTTCCCAATATGTCAAGAACTTTCTGGATTTCCCAATCTATCATTTTACAGAGTGTTGGAGAGATCAGATGGGCATCAAAAGCACAACGAGGAATTTCAACTCTGCTTTACTGGTGACCGAGAAGATCTGATGTAATCAAAGATCAAATAAAGCTTTTTCCTTACAGGTGATTTCAAGTATTTTGTAGTTTTCAACAAATTGAAAACATTCTAGCATACGGGGAAAGGAGATGGAGAGGGACAAGTGTGGGAGGCTCCCACAGAACCCCAGGCATGGGAGGATAGCAACGGCTTGCACTGCAGCGGTGGTACTGGAGCTGTGTCTCTTGGCACAAGTGACTCACCTTTTCTGAGCTTTGTTTTTCTCAACTACATAATTGAAAGTTTGCCTTTAAATCATTTACACTAAATGTTTTACAAGGTTATGGTGAGAATTAGCACTAACATATAAAGTAACTGACACATTTGTGTGCTCAACAAATGATAGCTTCTACTCTACTGTATCGAGACACAGGGCTTTCTAAGGCTGCAAAATGCTTCCTTTAAATCATTTATACTAAATGTTTTACAAGGTTATGGTGAGAATTAGCACTAATAAAGTAACTGACACATTTGTGTGCTCAACAAATGATAGCTTCTACTCTGCTGTATCGAGACACAGGGCTTTCTAAGGCTGCAAAATGCTTTGGAAAAGCAATGATAAGGGAAAAAAACATTAAATTATCCTTTAAGATTATTTAACAACACCTTTTGTATAATTTTAGGGCTTCCCTGGTGGCTCAGCTGGTAAAGAATCCGCCTGCAATGCGGAAGACCTGGGATCGATCCCTGGGTTGGGAAGATCCCCAACTCAAGTGCTCTGACCTGGAGAATTCCATGGACTGTATAGTCCATGGGGCCTCAAAGAGTCGGACAGGAGTGAGTGACTTTCATTTTTCACTTTGTATAATTTGCCAGAGTCTACCACATACACTAATTCAGCAACTAAACTGGGCCAGTGCAGTAAGTTAACAGTGGCTAACTCTGGGCAAGATAGTAAGGGCAATTTTTATTTAATTTGTTGTATATTTTCCAAAGTGAGTATGTACTGCTTTTGTAATCAAAGAGAGTAAGCTGTTAGATTGTTTTGGACTCAGAAGACAATTTACTCTGGATTCTCTAATTCCATATGACTCTGATGTTATTATATAAGGTTCTTGGGTGCAGAATCAAAGACATGGCCTTTCCTAGTGTTAGGCATAAAGGAACTTGGAGAAGAGATTCTTCCTGCCAGGATGAAAGGAAGCCAAAATCCTCTCCAACTGTGAGACCTACTTCAAGGATAACTAACATTCATATACGTGCATTTACTCAAAAAGTCAATCTAGTTCCCATTTTTATTGGGCTCTTAATAGGAAAATAGGCTTCTTTTAAAATCTGTATTGCTAATATGAATGAATAGTATAAAGATGGATTAAAAATAAACCAAGATGTGACCCATCAGTTACACTATTACATATATAAAGAGAAATTAAAACATACATCCACACAAAAATGGGCTTCCTGGGTGGCACAGCAGTAAAGAATCTGCCTGTCCATACAGGAGATGCAGGAAACGCTGTTTTAATACCTGGATTGGGAAGATCTCCTGGAGTAGGAAATGGCAACCCACTCCAGCATCCTAGCCCAGAGAATTCCACGGATGTGGGCTCCAGTCCTTGGGGTCACAAAGAGCCAGAGATGATTGAGCACACATACACACACACCACACACACACAAATGTATACATTAGTATACAAAGCAGTGATACTCATAACCAAAAAATGGAAGAAACCCTATGATCCCAAAACTGATAGATAGAATGTATAGTCACACAATGGAGTATTATTCAGTAATAAAAAGAAATGAATTCTTGCTATTTCTCTCACCTAGTAAACAAAGAAATGAATTACCAATACACTCTTAAAATGTGGATGAACCTCAAAAACATTGCAATTAGTGAACGAGGTCAGTCACAAAGGACCACAGAGTATATGATTCCATTTATATGAAATCTCCAGAATAGGCAACTGTGTATAGACAGCAAGTACATTAGTGGTTGCGTAGGGCTGAGGAGGAACCTGGGGTGAATGGTAAATTAGTATAGAGTTTCTTTCCAGGGTGATAAAAATGTTCTAAGATTGTGGTGATAGCTGAAAAACCCTGTTAATATATTAAAAGTCATTAAAGTATAATCTTTAAACGAACTGTATGCTCTATGAATTATATCTCAATGAAGCTGTTACCAAAAAATAAATAAGTAAACCAAAAAAGGCAAATAACTATGTTGTTTCATGTAATTCTGAATAGATTCATTTTCTTTTCTCCCATTAATCAGTTCATTAGAAATACTTTAGGACTTCTATGGTGGTGCAGTGGAGAATCTGTTTGCCGATACAGGAAACATGGGTTCGATCCTTGATCCGGGAAGATTCCATATGCTGCAGAGCAACTAAGCCTGTGGGCCACAACTACAGAGCCCCCGCTCTAGAGCCCAGGAACCACAGCTACTGAAGCCCACGTCCCTAGAGCCCACGCTCTGCAACAGGAAAGCCACTGCAAAGAGAAGCCCACGCACTGCAAGGAAACGGAGCCCCAGCTCGTTGCAACTAGAGAAAGCCCACAGGCAGCAACGAAGACCCAGGGCAGCCAAAAAATAAATAAAACAAACATTTTAAATTCAACTATTTAGTGAAGATATGAGTTCTGGAAAGGAAAGGTAACATTGGAAGAATGATCAGAAACTGCTTAAAGCAGCTATAAGATGGTCTCCCTCTCTGTGTCTTTTTCTCTCCAGTTGTCATAAACTTTTTGTTTGAAAGGTTAGGAAAAATTCATTAAAAAAAAAAAAAAAAACACTGGCGAAAAATTCAGGCTCTCCACCCCTCCAAATAACTTGAACAAATCACGTATGTTTAAAATGTGTTCTTGTATTTATTGGCTTTGCAAAACAAGGCAAAGATGTACTGTGTACATCTTACACAGCATTTGTAATGATTTGCAAATCATTTGTTTAAAAAAAAGGGTAGTTTGCAAAAAAAATGGTTTTGGTTGTTTATAATTCTCATTAAAACAATATCTGGCCAAAGGAAAAAAAAAAAAACTGGACCATTCCCAATTAGCCTGAACAATGGTATTAAATGATTTAAATAGTGCCTTTTAAAAATAGATGCCAATTATATACTTAAAATTATGCATAATAAAAATGACAAAACCACAAATTTACTCAGGAATGTTATATACTTGGTTATGGAATATTTTTACATGCATGATACTAACAACAAGAACTAAAAATGAATGATAGATTTGCCTGCATAAACACAAAAAGCATTCACTGTACCCGCATCAGGGCTTCTGAGGTGGTACAGTGGTAAAGAATCCGCCTGCCAATACAGGAGACCAGAGAGACGGGGGTTTGATCCCTGGGTCGGGAAGATTCCCTGAAGGAGGAAATGGCAATCCGCTCCAGCATTCTTGCCTGGAAAATCCCATGGACAAAGGAGCCTGGCAAATTACAGTCCACAGGGTCACAAAGAGTTGGACACGACTGAATACATACCCACATCAAAACTGAGTCTTTTAGAAGTGCTCTGATAGAAAGCTGAGCTAAGGAGATGAACAGTGCACAAAGGTATACAAAAGAACAATATTTGGAAGAAAAAGAAAAATAAAGCCAATGACATGGTTTTGTTGTGTAATGTGTGATCGTGTTTACTGAACTCTTCCCTCCCAAGGATATTAGTCTCCACGTGGCTTCAGCCCAAAACAGCAATAAGAAAAAAAGAAGGTAGGATATTTTAAGAATAGTTCATCACATTCACTTAACATCTTTTGAAATTAGATTGTAACCCTTTATCTGAGTTAGAGTCCCTAGTCATCCCCTACTCCCTCTCTCATCCCTCACTGTATAGAGCCTCCTTCCTCTCTGTTCCCTTTACCATGGTCTTATAGACACTCATCCTTCCTTGCCTATTTCAACAGCCTCCTGACTGGTCTCCCTGCCTTATGTTTCTTTTCACTTAATCCACCTTCTGGACTCCAACAATTAAGAGTATAATAGTCTTTCTCTTAATCTCAGCAGCTTCTGCATTGTATTGAGCACAGACTCCAAGATCTGTGAATCGGTCTTCTCACCTCACCTCTTTTGGTTACTCTTCTTCCCCTGACAAGCTGTGCTCTAGCTCAGCTCAGAGGCTGACTTTCCATAAAAAAGCGAAGCTTTCCCACTGCCAGACCTTTACACCAGCAGTTCCTTCTGCCTTCACTGCCTGGTGTACAGCCACCTGGAGCCTAGCGTCTTCCCCACATTGTTAAGTAGCTCATGACAGCCCTGCTGTTCCTGCAAGACTTAACATTAAAATCCAAGGACAGGAGGAGGGGTAAATTGTGAACTTGAGATTAACATATACACGATTGTATATAAAACTGATGAACAAGCACCTAGTATATAGCACAAGGAATTAGATTCAGTATTTTGTAATAACCTATAATGGAAATAATCTGAAATAGAATATATGTGTATATATACATATATGTAACTCAATCACTTTGCTGTACACCTTAATCGTTATAAAAATCAACTATACTTCAACTTAAAGAAAAAGAGGACATGTCTTACTCACCGAGTCCCCATCACCTAAACTTACTAAGAACATGGTAAATATGAAGAAATAAATGAATCCCCTTTCTGATTATTTTTCAGGATGCAGAATATTTTTGCACTGCTAACACAAATACTTTCATGAAACTTTCAAAGTGCTAGACTGTAGCGATTTCAGTCTTATTTTTTGATTAAGAAAAGCACCAGCGGTAAGGTTATATGCAGGAACATGTAATTTTTTTCCCATGAGTTATTTTTAAAAATGATTTGTCAGTCACCAAAATGAAATCAACTCAAGATTTGATTTCAAACTGACTCAGGATTGAAGACTTTTAGCTTTTTGCTTCCGTTTCCCTCTAAGGTGCTCCTGCACCAGCAGTGCCCCCGTGAGAACCCACGAATTCTGCCCAGTTGAGAGGGTGAAACGCCTGCTGTTGTGGAGCATCTCTGTTCAGATGAGGATCACTAGACTTACATGTGGGATGCATCATCAGGAACCAGAGGACTCTGCAACCTAGGGCTAAAAATACACCATAGAACAAAGGAAAAAGAGGCTGGGAGAGAATCTAGGCTAGCATTTGGCCTGAGAACAGGAAAAAAACAGTTATAGAATAGTCCCTGCTGCCCACCCCGCAACCAAAGTAGGAAACGTCTTCAACAAAAGGGAGAATACGTTGAAGTTTCTCCATCGTTTGGATGACGTTCTGAAGACTTGCTCCTAACACGGTGATAAAATGTGCTAGGCTCTCTTACCCACTAGTCTTTGTAGTTGTCACGACTTTAACCAACAGTGTTGAAGAGGTGGTCAGACTATGGAAAACACCCCATTTCTATTGAGCTGGATGGAAAAGGGGTGTATTTCAGGATTTCATTCTACTGTGTCAAGAGCCACTATTCATTTCCTTCATCCATATTTATTTGTTGCCTAATATGTGCCAGTTTCTGTTGTGGGTACTGGAACAGAGCTGTTGAATTAAAGTCCCACTCTGGAAGCTAATATTCCAGTGGGTAGATGGACAGAAAACAGGCCAGTGTTGAGTGCTATGGAGAAAGCTCAGCAAGGAGACAGAACGTGAGTGGGTGGGGGGTAGACGTTCTTCTTTAGTGTGTGCTCACGCCAGTCGTGTCTTTTTGCGGCCCCATGGACTGCAGCCCACCAGGGTCCTCTCTCCGGGGATTCTCTAGGCAAGACTACCGGAGTGGGTTGCCATGCCCTCCTCCAGGGGATCTTCCCGGCCCAGGGACTAAATGCATGTCTCTCACATCTCCTTCACTGGCAGGCAGGTTCTTTACCACGAACGCCACTTGGCAAGCCCTGCTTGCTCTTCTGTAGCAAGTAGCCGAATAAGGCTATATTCGAAGAGAGACCTACATGAAGAAGTGGGCCATACTAATGCCCCCAGAGGAAGAGCAGTCCCAAGCCAGAGGGAATGGCAAGTAAAGAGGCCGGGGACGGAAGAGGGCTTGGTACTGCAAGGAACAAGGGGGCTCATCTATGAACACAGAGCGAGGAAGAGACTGCAAGGTGCAAGACAAGGTAGAGGAGGGGCCAGGGTATGCGGTGCCTGGGAAACCAGAGAAGCTGGCTTTTACTGAGCAAGAAAAGCCACTGGAGAGTTTGAACAAAGCAGCGGCACAGTCACATTTTCAAAGGATCACTCTGGCTGCTGCGCTGAGAACTGACTGAAGCAGCAGAGACTAGTGATAGTCCAAGTAGACAGAGGATGGTGGTGTGGACCAGAGTCCCTGCAGGGGTAAATGATTAGATTCTGGATGTATTCTGGAGAAAAAGACATTTATCAGGTCACATCTCCATCTACCTCTACTTCTGTGCATAGCCAAGGCTGAAAGGTCACTTTATAACAGCCCACCCTCATTATTTATGGACTCTGCATTTATTTGCAAGTTTGTCTGTAACCCCAAAACCAATACAGTGGTGCTCTCCTGGTTATTGTGGACACACACAAAGCCACAGAAATATTTGTTGCCTGATATGCATCTTCCCAGCTAGTCAAACAAGGGGCCACTCTCTGCCTTCGTGCTTCAGCTCACACTGTAAAACTAGTCTCCTTGTGGCCTATTTTGTGCTATGCTTTCTGAATGCCTGTGCTTTTCATTGATTTCACTTTTTAAAATGCCCCCTCAGTGTATGCTGGCTAGTGTTCCTAAGCATAAGAAGGTTGTGATGTGCCTTATGAAAAGTGTGTTAGATAAGCTTCACTTAGATATGAATTGAACTGCTGTCAGTCATAAGTTCAATATTAATCAATTACCAATATATATTAAATGTCTTTAAACAGAAACACACATAAAACAAGGTTATGTATTTATGTGTTGACAAAAGTGTGACCAGAGGCTCAAAGGAACCCAACCTGTTATTTCACTAGGAGCAATGGCTCAGAATTTGCTAATTCAGTATTCATGTTGACTTCACAGAACATGGCTATCATGAATAACAAGAACCAACTGTATAAATTAAGAGTAAACAGAAAACGACAAAATTCTGTAAAGCAATTATCCTTCAGTTAAAAAGAAAAAATTTGAAGATTAAAAATACACTACGTAAAAGGGGTTTGGAAATTAGCTTAGCTTGAACATCACCGCAAACAGAAATTTTCAAGGCACTGCTACTCCTTAAGGGCTTCCCAGGTGGTGCTAGTGGTAAAGAACCCACCTGCCAATGCAAAGAACAGCAGGTTCAACCCCTGGGTTGGGAAGATCCCCTGGAGGAGGGCATGGCAACCCACTCCAGTATTCTTGCCTGGAGAATCCCAGGGACAGAGAAACCTGGTGGGCTACTGTTCATAGAGTACCTAAGAGTAGGACATGACTGAAGTGACTTTGCATGCACATGAAATTTAAAGTACAAAGAAATTTAAAAGCCTTCCAGGTGATTCCAATATGTAGCAAAGCACTTCTCAAACTTCCATATGCATTTGAAACACATGCAAGCTTGTTAAAAGATTGCAGAATCTGCATTTCTAGCCAACTCCCAGGCAATGCTTGTTGATCCACAGACCACTTTAAGTAGCACTGCCTTTCGGCACTTCCATCAGAGAACTCTAAGTGACACTTCCTCAGTGTACCTGAACTGAGCAAATCTCAGCAATGGAGCGCTCCTTGGATAAAACCGAACTACTCTCATCTCTTGGTCACACTTTTCCTCTGTAGCCTTAGTTTCTGCTCCAACCTTCCACGTGGCTTGTGCTGCCATCTGTGGGCAGCTGGTCTACTGCACAATCCTCAGCATCGTTTCCTCATATCCACATCACATCTGGCCTGGCTCAGTCCACATGTCCTCTATTCCTGCAGACTGAGGTACATGCTCACCTTTGCGACAGGAGTGGGGTTCTCTGACTGACAGACCCACCAGGGCCACCTCGAGTAGAGGGGTGGAAAATCAGAGTGGAAGACCCATAGCTTACAGGAACGATGAGCTCACGGTAGTGGTCACCTCTTGGGCAAGAGGAGAGAAGAATGAGACCTGAAATGAATACACAGGGGCTTCAAAAGTACTGATTAATTTGCTTCTGGAGCTGGGTAGTGGGTACACAGGGCTTTCGGTTTAATTATGCCTTTCATGTTTTACTATGTTGCAGGTATGTATGCGTGTACACACACACACACAATTTTTAAGTCCAGTAAGAATATCCATCAGTATCAAAGGCTGGCAAACCTAAAAGAGGAATGTGACTTATTTCACTGAACAAGCCTCTGATAGGGTAATATCAGATGAGGCTTAGAAGGACAGCTCTCTGTTTTGCTCAGATTGGGCTACAGGTTCTCCAAGTTGGTAGGGGAACAAAATAGGAAATCTCCACTGCACAGTTCCCGTCTTTCTCTATTTATGCTGTTTACATTTCTGTCCATTTTTTAAAGGTTACTGCAAAGGTGGCCATACTACATACAAAGCATTGAAAACCACAGCCCTATTAATCCTGGTATCTTCAACAGTTATTGCTAGAGAATTTTTCCCTTCACCATTTTCATTCTTTCCAAATTTTATTCAAAAAAAAAAAAAAAAAAAGAGGGAGACGGTGATTAAGATGTCCATAAAGAGTAATCATTTTTACAATATTCACCTGGACAGAAATAACAAGGACCCAATTCAGTTGGTACCATCCTATTTTCCCACTAGACAAGTTAAAAAAGTCAATGCGTTCTCAAAGTGGAAGAGTAGGACAGCCTTTACACTGAAATGATGCCCCAAATGAGTTATAAAATCCCTGATTTTGTCTATTTATCCTTTTCTTTCTGTTCTTTTTCTTTCTTCTCACGCTCAGCTTTAGCTTCTTCTTCCTCGTGTTTTTTGATCAACTGTTCCACTTCTTTTTGTTTGAGAACTCTGATGACGGTCTTTCCATTCTCTCTTGTTAGTGTGGCAATTTCCACTAGAGGCAAATACATACACATGTATTAAGACAGCCATACTTAGCGAACACACTTAATGGGCAACTACAGTTTAATCTCTTCATACCCTCTGAGCTTTAGTACACCACTTTTCCAAGTTTTCTGCCTAATACAATTAACTCATAGACACTTTTAAGGAAACAAATTACTTTCAATCTGGTAATGCTTTTATGATTATTTTTAATATCTTTCTTATCTTCATCCATACTAACCTCTGAACTGCTGTTCTGTTAATTTTAGGAAAAAGTTTTCAATACAGCCAGCCAACTGCTCTACCCAGCCTGACCAGAAGGAATCATAATTTCCTTGTTGGAATCTGAAGGCTCGGCCAGAATCTCTAACCGCTACTTACACTTATTTTTCACAGACTTCTCAAAAGAAAAGTAGCCCCTATGACTACAGATGAGAAAAAGCAGACTAATACCAAAAGGAGAAGAGCTTCTGAGTAGGGGAAATTGAGTACTGTCTCCTGAAATTAAGTAGAAGTAGATAAAAGACAACAATCTGCAAGTAAACGGCATTTTTAAAGGAACACCAGAAGCTAAGTCATCCCAAATTAAATCAATATATTAATTTACCATAAGTTTTCAAACACGTTATTTAGAAATATTGTTTTATGTGGTCATATAACTTTAGCTAAATATAGCATTTACAACTGCAAACATGGGCTTAACATAAAAGATCAGTAGATGCCTAACTTATTTAAATGTTATACCTCTGATAAAGTACACCAAACATACATATATATACACACACACACATAAATTTGTAACTACTTTCATATTCTTTACTTTGTATATACATGAGCATAGATATTATCATTAAGAAGCCGATGAGATAAAATAGGGTGGCTTAGATTTAATTACAGATTGAGAACATTCAGGCTCAAATCCTTAAGCTTGGAATGTAATGTGGAATTGTAGCTCCAGAACTTTGTCAGTGTTGACCCTGGTCAAGTCTAGGAAATGGTTATAAGGCCACTTAACTTAAAAAGGCTGCTGTTTCAATGAACTGCATAACATGTTGTTGCCACTCAATTACTTCTCTCACTAAACAAACAAATTACAGGAGCGCACATAAATTACCTTTTTCAGCAGAGAGCTTACTAACATCCATGGTCTTATTTAGGACTTTGATAGCTAAAGCAAGTGCTGACTTCAAAGTCATTTCTCCTTCTTTGTAGTCTTGTTTTAACATTGATACAGCTGCCTATAAAACATAAAGAAGAATCAACATAGAGAATTTCCTTTAAAACTGTACATTTTTAGGAACATGAATAATGCCAAATTATTATTGGCATTATAACCAATATAAACAACTTCGATGGTAGGGAGGGTAGACATGGGATAGGGGTGTGAAGGAGGGAGGTTGATGATCTATGAATGGACCCCAGGGATCTGTGACAGAATTCAGGGAGTCTGTGACTATTCTGTGGGAAAAACCCCAAAACATTAGATCTTATTTTCACAACTTCTAACTGGAAACTGGTACTTCCTTTCATTATTATTGTAGATTATAAATCCTAGCAGTATTAGTACTACCTGTGACTTTATCACCAATAGAAATCACAGAGATTTTCATATCATGTTAAGTTTGTTGCAGCTACCTTAAAATGTTGTTTACACTCATCACTACTTTGTAATTATGGCAGTTATTAGACCTTTTGCTAGATTTTTACAGCAACACAAAAATACTCACAGCACTATTATTCCCAATGCATGTGGCTTTCCAACCTCCATAATTTCCACTAGGATCACTCTGATAGAGCTGAAAGCCATAGTGCTTATCCCAGCCAATGTAAAGCAATGAAACACCGAAAGGACGTTTTCCTTTAACAGAGAAAACAAAGTCACACATATCAACACTCTAAATTTAGCAACACTATGGTTACTTGAGCTCAGTGAATGTGGCTAACCCCTCTTCTGTGAAGTTAAGCATTCATAAACTGCTCATGTTCTGGCCACCACCGATAAGCTCCATCAGAAATTCCACTTTTGTTTCTAGGATTTGGACGCAGTGAGGAAAGGGAATACGCAGATGATCAGTGCTGAATACCATTACTATTACGTAAAAAGTCATCTGTTTTCTGATTTTAAAATGTTATTTTGGCCTTTCAATAGTCTATTAATAAAATGTTTGATAGTCTACATAGTGGAAGCCAGTTAGTTCATGAAACCAGAATGTATGAAAAGTGTCTACTTATTTCTTTTCAATTTCTTTTTACTGTTTCAAAAAGGTTATTACTCATAAAATGTTTTAACTTTTGAGAATAAAATTTCCAAAGGTTTCAATACCTCCAAACTGTGTATAAGCTTGTTTGATATCACACAGTGCTGTGACCAACTGCTCACAAGGAATTGGCTCCTGATATTGTAATAAATACCTAGGATAAAGAAAATAGCATATTAATAGTTTTCTCTAAAACACTCTACACACTCTAAGCAAAATACTCTCTTAAAAAAAATCTCTGCCATGGGGACAACATAATAGTTGTAATCTGAAGGGGGAGGGTAGAGGGTATGACAACTCTTAATAACCTTACTGTAAACAATACTGGGTTGGCCAAAAAGTTCGTTCAGGTTTGCCATAAGATGAATGAATGATCTTTTTGGCCAACTAAATATTTTACAAGTTTGGTTAAAGAAATAAACATACTGTAATTTTCAGTTAATAGGTTTTTAATGACTTTAATCTTAAAAAAAAAGCATTCTTCTTAGAAACATCAAAACTTTACATATCAATTATTTATGACCATACCTTTGCGCAATGAGCCTCAGTTCATTGGTCAGAACATTAGCATCAGAAGTTATGCCTGCCACACTACAGGCCATATCCCTTGCAGAAAAGAAAGACATTTATCTGTAATTAGGGAGGATGTTTGCCAGAGGTATTTTACAAGTTTTAAAATACACTAAATTCTATTAGAAATTCAGCATGCTTACTCACAGTTGCTATACCCTTCAGGCAAAAACTACGTGAGTTTTATCTTTGTAGGAAACTTTCAATCTGATGTCATTCAACACATAAGATAAACAAATGCACCCTTGAGTTCTTCACAACAGATGCATTTACCATCACCACCCTGTGAACAGGGCAAGAGAATAAACACTAGGAAGCTAGGGTAAATCCCAAGAAGATTCAACCACAAGGAAGAAAAATGTTTTGCCAGACAGGAAGACGGACTACTTCACATTCTTGGGTATAAGTACTCTCACTTTCAAAGGCCTCACTTGATGGGGGTGAAGGTGAAGGGACCCGAAGGGCAGGATATTTTTGAGCCTGACAAGGAAGCCCAGGGCTAGGCTCGCTGGGAGGGTGCATTTTCTTTATCTACCCTCCGTTTCCTGAAGGCTGCCCTGGATCTCCTACAGCCTTGACTCCTCTGGCACTGTGCCCAATCAAGCCTGCAGGCTGCTTAAGAGGGCCCAACAGTGACTCTGTGGAAGGATGACACCTTCTGGGGTGCGTGTATCAAAAAGGCCCTATAGCCAACATTCACATGGCACACCACACAAGGGAGGGTCTCCAATCAGCAAATCCAGCTCTCTGCTAGCTGCAGTCCTGAACACCCAAGTATATCAGAAATTTCACTAGTGTACAGGCCCTGTCTAAGCTTTCCCAAGACTTCCAGGAGGCGTGGTCTTTGGTAAGATTCAGTATAATTAAAACTAATTCCTCGTAACCATTCTAAACAATACCTCGAGGTCCTCCTATGTTCCTAACACTGTGCTAGCTTATTTCACTCATTCATTTTATGTCACTGAACTGCCACAATCACTCCAGTAGGCTCTACTGGAGGCCCAGAGAAGTTAAACAATGGGTGTGAAGTCACAGCTTGTATTGGTGGAACCTAGATTTAACGCAAAGCTGAGTGACCACCATGCCTGTACTCTCATCACTATACAACGTTTCCCCACTGAGTACCTGGCCCTGCATTTATGGTCATGGGCCTCAAGGAGGTTTCAAGCAAGTAAGTTAAAACCAGGAATTTTTGGAAGTAAAAACACAACCAAATGTTCAATTGTACCGTGTCATGGTGCATAGCCCTCCCAAAATATGATGAGATGTTTTCAACTCCCTTCCCTAAGATTGCACTTACTCATTTAGTTTATAAATTTTTTCGGAAAAAAAGACTTCATCAAGAAGCTTGTGGATGTTGCGTCTCTCTGCTGCAAGCAGAACACCATCGTTTGCTAAAATTCCCAAACAGGTGCCTGCATGTCCAATAGCTTCCATGGCATATTCAACTTGGTACAAGCGACCTACAAAACACAAGCAGCAAGAAACCAAGACGCTCCTCCTTGTTCTTGCACTACTGGTTCAAGAGCAATCAGCAACAACACTAGAGCTACAAACAACTGTCCCGCTTTTACTAATAGTCCTATGAAGCACATAATTAACCTAGTGACCATAACGACCTCAAGTACAAAAAGGATGAACAACTTAACACTTAAAAATATTTAATTTTATTTGAGACAGATCAAACAATTTATATTTTACCTTCTGGAGAAAATATAGTGGTCCTGGAGTCATATCTTCGAGACTGCAAAGGAAAAACAAACAAGTGATTTCTACCCACTAAAAATAAGTCAACCCCTGCAAACCCACAAATCATTTTACAGAACACATCCTGGCATGCAAAAATTAGAGTGTGGGAGGAAACTGATAAGATATCATTCCATCTCAATTTTCTCATGCAAGTTGGTAAGATGAGTACAAGCAATTCTATTTATAAGGCAACCATTTATTGGCACGTGTATTAACTCACCATGTTTTCTTAAGTTTATAATTCCTGTAAAAAGAAAATAAGGTAATTATTAAAATGAAGCCNATTCCATCTCAATTTTCTCATGCAAGTTGGTAAGATGAGTACAAGCAATTCTATTTATAAGGCAACCATTTATTGGCACGTGTATTAACTCACCATGTTTTCTTAAGTTTATAATTCCTGTAAAAAGAAAATAAGGTAATTATTAAAATGAAGCCTACAATTTAAAAAGCATTTCTTGACTTGAAAAAAATCTGTTTTGTCCACTCTCTTCATTCAGCCAACATTACGGTGCACCCAGGCACTATGCTAAATGCTAAATACCAACACAGGTAAGACTAATCGCTTTCCTAAAGAGTTTACAGTGAGGGAAGCAGACACAGAAGGACAATTATAAAGCAGTGTGGAAACAGAGGCACTAAGGGTAGAGTGGGAACAGGTTGGAGAAAATCCAGAAAGTAGTTTTTGTGAAACAAATACAGAATATGAGCCCATATTAGAGGCAGGAAAGGCAGAAATAAGGCTGAGAACACTCAGGTCTAAGAGGAAGACTAGGGGAAGAAAGGAGGAAAAGGCATTCCAGGCAGAGGAGAAAGCATGACAAAGGGCACTGAGGCAGGATCGCTCAATGGGTAAGACAAGTTGCTGAAGTTAAACATATATATGTATGACATGGAAGCAACCTAGATGTCCATCTACAGATGAATGAGTAAAGAAGCTGTGTGCATAGGCACAATGAAGTATTACTCAGTCATAGTAAGGAACTAACTGGAGTCAGTTGAACCCATGTGGATGAATCTAGAGCCTGTTATACAGAGTGAAGTGAGTCACAAAGTGAAAAAAATATATCGTATATTAACACATATGCAGGAATCTAGGAAAATGGTACAGATGAACCTATTTGCAGAGCAGGGAGAGACAGAGATGTAGAAAAGGGACTTGTGGGCACAGTGGGGGGCAGGAGGAAGAGGCTGGGACGAATTGAGAGTAGCAGTGAAATACACACACCATCGTGTGTCAAACAGGCAACTAGTGGGAAGCTGCTGAATAGCACAGGGAGCTCAGCCTAGAAAGGTGGGATGGGAGCAGCTGGGAGGAAGGGCTCAAGAGCGAGGAGATATATGTATACTTATGGCTGATTCACGACTTGTTCAGCAGAAACCAACACAACATTATTAAGCAATTATCCTTCAATTAAAAAATTTAAAAAATATTTAGATATAGGAAAAAACTAAAGAACCAAACAAGTATCTAAATCATGTAGAGCTTTGAACGCCAAGCTAAGAGGCTTAGGCTTTCTCCAGAGGATGATACCGGGGTCCTGAACCATGAAAGGGCGAAGCGGGACAGTAATCTTGGGCATTATCACTATTTCTGCAGAAGACAACACTGGGGCTCAGCGTGACTTGGTGGAAAAGCCAAACTTCGGCTTCCGGAGCCAACTTTCCCAAATCCTGGAATACTGAGAATTAAGAATGGGAAGATAAGCAGGGATCAGGCCCCGAAGGCCCGCATGCCCAGGTAAAAACTGTGAATTTTATCTCTTAAGCAATGGGGCTCCAAGGAATGATGCTGGGCCAAAGAGCCACAGAAGCTGATTGGCATTTTAGAAAAATCGCTCTGGCTGGTGAAGACGGGGGCAGAATAATCAGTTGTGGGGGTACTGCAACAGGCGGCTGAAAGTAAGTGTGGCCCCGAGCAGAGAGCCAGGAGGGAACAGAGAGGAGACCCGCCGGGCTTGATTCGCGCGAGAACACAACTTTCTCATCTCCACGCCGGTCAGCTGCCCGAAGCGAGTCACCCGCGCCTCCTCTCCCTCAGGTTCACTATCGCGTACGAACTCTTCCCGGGACCGAGGCAGCCCTACCACTCTGTCCTGCCCACCAGGCCCGCGCCCGCCCCGCCGCCCGAGCGTCCCCGGCCCCGCGATGCCCGCTCAGCGCAGGGAAGCCCGATGGAGGCCGGCCGGGGCCAGTTCCCCGGCGAGTCCGTCACTGACGAGCCGGTGCAGAGTCATCGTGCCCACGGCTCCTCGGCGGCCGCTGCAGGCCGGGACCCGCTCTGCCGCGACGCCCACGGCTCCGGCCTGCAGGGAGAGCGGCCAAGCTTCCGAGGGTGCGCAGTGGGTAAAGGCTCACCGGAGGGAAGACGCTGGAGAGTGGAGACCGACACCGAGCACCTTTCTCCGCGGGAAAGACACGACAGTGCCCGAGAATCCGCTGCTAATATGGCTCCCGCGCGTGCGCAGAGCCGCCGGGGGTGGGGCAGCCGGGGACGCGGAAGTTCTGCTGGGGGGGCGGAGCGAGAGTCTGTTACCCTCAAGGGCTGTGGGGAATTGGGGTGCAGAGGCTCTGACAGGGATCTCAGCCCAACGAAGGGGAACTAGAACGCGAGGAGGAGGGCAGGAAGGCCCTGGCCAAGGAGAAGTGGAATTATGGCTCATGACGCTTTCCCACGCTTTGCGCTCTATTTTCACTTTCACTTTCTGTTCAGCACTAAGTCATAACCTCCAGGAGAGCAATGATGTTCAGTTCAGTCAGACCAGTCGCTCAGTCGTGTCCGACTCTGCGCCCCCATGGACTGCAGCCCGCCAGGCTCCCCTGTCCATCACCAACTCCAGGAGCTTACTCAAACTCATGTGCCATCCAACCGTCTCATCCTCTGTCATTGCCTTTTCCTCCAGCCTTCAGTCTTTCCCAGCATCAGGGTCTTTTCCAATGAGTCAGTTCTTCGCATCAGGTAGCCAAAGTANTGACTCGATGGACCTGAGTCTGAGTGAACTCCGGGAGTTGGTGATGGACAGGGAGGCCTGGCATGCTGCGGTTCATGGGGTCCCAAGGAGTCGGACACGACTGAGCGACTGAACTGAACTGAACTATGGAGAGAGAAGAGACAGGTTCTAAAGCAGCAGCTTCCTCTCAACATGGCAGCCCGAGTTGTCACCTTTCTTACTCACAGCTCAAGTCTGCCACACAAGGTTCTCAGAGACACAGAGGAAGATGCAAGGCCTCTGCTAACCTGGCCTCAGAATCCCCTGAAAATCACTTGGGCCTCGTTCTATTGGTCAGCCTAGTTACTGGGATTCCAGGGGAGGGGTAGACTCTTAAGTGGGCAGAGTGGCTGGATATAAAATGTTTCATTTACTCTCTAAAAGTTGTTTGGCATTCCCTGCCGGTCCAGTTGCTAGGACTCCGTGCATGCACTGCAGGGAGCAGAGGCTCAGTCGCTGGTGGGGAAATTTAGATCCTGCAAATCGCAGGGCAACGGCCAAAATAAAATTTAAAACTTTGTATTTGCCAGTACTATATNGCATTCCCTGCCGGTCCAGTTGCTAGGACTCCGTGCATGCACTGCAGGGAGCAGAGGCTCAGTCGCTGGTGGGGAAATTTAGATCCTGCAAATCGCAGGGCAACGGCCAAAATAAAATTTAAAACTTTGTATTTGCCAGTACTATATACTTGACTCAAGCACTGTACTCTTTGCAAAGTGGAAGAAGTTTGTACTTTGCCCTGGTTTACTTTCTTCAAGGTTAGAATCTTGACTTTTTTTCCCTTTAAGTTTCCCTTGGTTTAGTTGTGTATCTTGAAGCAGATACGTGTTGAAGTAGTTGATGGAGATGCTAACTCAGGAAGACACTACGAATAAAGCGATCGCTTTTAAACTGACTGCGGAAATCTTATTGCTTAAATATTTAACGGGGGTCGGGGGAGGGAAAGGTCCTCATAATAACTATGCCCATTGGGGATGAGTTCGGTCTGGCTGTGAAAACAAAATCGGAAGGTGAGACTAGAACGGAGCCGCGACTCACACCCTCACTCTCAAATGCGGTGTTCCGGCCGCCCAGAACTCCTGTTTTCCCGGGCTCCCCCTCCAGGTCGCGTCTTCTCGCTGAGCGCCCAGATCCTGGGGCCGAGAAACCTCCAGGCAACTTGTCTAGGTTGGGGATTGGTTGGTCACACAACCGGCATGGGGGCGTGGCGTATGTAGATGAGCCTCGCGCAGAGGCTGCTGGTCCCGCTCCTCCCGGGCCTCGGTGTCCTGCGTGTGCACACGCGGAGGTTCCTGAGGTTGCTCCCCGGGTGGGCGAGGCCGGGCCGAGGGACGCGCAGGGGCTGGGTGTGCGGGGGTGGTGCGAGGGAAGTGACCGTGCGTGTAGTGTGGGGCGAGCTCGAGCGTGCCGGGCGGTGGGTGGAAGGCAACTCATACTTACCTGGCAGGGGAGATACCATGATCACGAAGGTGGTTTTCCCAGGGCGAGGCTTATCCATTGCACTCCGGATGTGCTGACCCCTGCGATTTCCCCAAATGTGGGAAACTCGACTGCATAATTTGTGGTAGTGGGGGACTGCGTTCGCGCTTTCCCCTGGTTAACGTGGTTTACCAAGAATAGACGAAGCAGAGTAGCTCCGTGGTTGCTGCGTTTATTGTCTCGTTGCTGTGCCGCGGTCCGCTGGCGTGCTTACTTACCCTTTCAGTTCGGCCGTGTCCGACTCTTTGCGACCCCGTGAGTCGCGCGCAGCACGCCAGGCCTCCCTGTCCATCACCAACTCCCGCAGCAGTTCTCTCGGACTCGAGTCAGTGATGCCATCCAGCCATCTCGTTCTCGGTCGTCCCCTTCTCCTGCCCCCAGTCTCCCCCCGCCCCCCCCCCAGCATCAGAGTCTTCTCCAATGAGTCCCACTCTTCGCCAAAGTACTGGAGTTTCAGCTTTTAGCATCATTCCTTCCAAAGAAACCCCAGGGCTGATCTCCTTCAGAATGAACTGGTTGGATCTCCTTGCAGTCCAAGGGACTCTCAAGAGCCTTCTCCAACACC
>SJYV01053437.1:93943-173019 GCA_006410875.1 Neotragus pygmaeus | reverse complement strand
TTCTTCCAGTCCAGCATTTCTCATGATGTACTCTGCATAGAAGTTAAATAAGCAGGGTGACAATATACAGCCTTGACGTACTCCTTTTCTTATTTGGAACCAGTCTGTTGTTCCATGTCCAGTTCTAACTGTTGCTTCCTGGCCTGCATACAGATTTCTCAAGAGGCAGGTTAGGTGGTCTGGTATTCCCATCTCTTTCAGAATTTTCCACAGTTTATTGTGATCCAGTTTTCCAGGTTAGTGTGGTTTATACTTCAGCATTACCCAGGCAAGTGGGAAAAGGGTCTCTGTTGAATTTACAGCACTTTGAATAGATGTTTACAAAAAAGATCCTCCCGACCCAAGTAATCAAGATGGTGTGATCACTCAACTCGGAGAAGACAATGGCAACGCACTCAAGTGTTTCTTCCTGGAGAATCCCAGGGATGAGGGAGCCTGGTGGGCTGCCGTCTATGGGGTCGCACACAGTCGGACACGACTGAAGCGACTTAGCAGCAGCAGCAGCAGCAGCAGCAGCGGTGATCACTCAAACTCAACTAGAGCCAGACATCCGGGAATGCGAAGTCAAGTGGGTGGGCCTTAGGACTTTGCCTAGCGGAGTTGATGGAATTCCAGTTGAGCTATTTCAAATCCCAAAAGATGCTGTGAACGTGCTGGCATAGCAAATGTGGAAAACTCAGCAGTGGCCACAGGACGGGAAGAGGTCAGTCTTCATTCCAATCCCAAAGAAAAGCAATGCCAAAGAATGCTCAAACTACCGCACAAGTGCACTCGTCTCACACACTAGTAAAATAACGCTCAAAATTCTCCAAACCAGGCTTCAGCAGTACATGAACCCTGAACTTCCAGCTCTTCAAGCTGGATTTAGAAAAGGCAGAGGAACCAGAGATCAGATTGCCAACACCCGTTGGGTCATCGGAAAAAGCAAGAGTTGCAGGAAAAACTTCTGCTTCGTTGACTATGCCAAAGCCTTTGACTGTGTGGATCACAACGAACTCTGGAAAAGTCTTAGAGAGATGGGAATATCAGACCACCTGACCTGCCTCTTGAGAAATCCATACGCAGGTCAGGAAGCAACGGTTAGAACTGGACATGGAACAACAGACTGGTTCCAAATCGGGAAATAACCTCAGATATGCAGATGACACCACCCTTATGGCAGAAAGCGAAGAAGAACCAAAGAGCCTCTTGATGAAAGTGAAAGAGGAGAGAAAAAGTTCACGTAAAACTCAACATTCAGAAAACTAAGATCGTGGCATCTGGTCCCATCACTTCATGGCAAATAGATGGGGAAACAATGGAAACAGTGACAGGCTTTATTTGGTGGGGGGGGCTCCAAACTCACTGCAGCGGTGAAATTGAAAGACGCCTGCTCCTCGGAAGGAAACTTATGACCAACCTGACAGCATATTAAAAAGCAGAGACATTGCTTTGCCAACAAAGGTCCCTCTAGTCAAAGCCATGGTTTTTCCAATAGTCATGTATGGATGTGAGGGTTGGACTATAAAGAAAGCTGAGCACTGAAGAATTGAGCTGTGGTGTTGGGGGAGACTCTTGAGAGTCCCTTCAATACTTTGGCCACCTGATATGAAGAACTGACTCACTGGAAAAGACCCTGATGCTGGGAAAGACTGAAGGCGGGAGGAGACGGGGACGACAGAGGATGAGAGGTTGGATGGCATCACCGGCTCAATGGACATGGAGTTTGAGTAAACTCCGGGAGTTGGACAGGGAGATCTGGCGTGCTGCAGTCCATGGGGTCCCAAAGAGTCAGACACGACTGAATGACTGCACCGAACTGAACTGACTAGGTGTTAGAGGTTATACTAAGCAGATCAGACGAAGACAAATGTACTATCTATATATAAAAATCACGTACTGTTTCAGTCATGCCTGACTCTGCAACCACATGGACTGCAGCATGCCAGGCTTACCTGTCTCCTTCACAGTCTCCCGGGGTTGCTCAAACTCATGTGCATTGAGTCGGTGATGCCATCCAACTATCTCATCATCCTCTCTCACTGCTTTTCCTCCTGCCTTCAATCTTTCCCAGCATCAGGGTCTTTTCCAGTGAGTCAGCTCTTCGCATCAGGTGGCCAAAGTATTGAAGCTTCAGCTTCAGCATCAGTCTTTCCAATGAACATTCAGGGTTGATTTCATTTAGGATTGATTCGTTTGATCTCCTCACAGTCTAAGGGACTCTCTCAAGAGTTTTTTATATCACTTATATGTGGAATCTAAAAAAAGGAAGTCAACTCATTTATAAAACAGAAATAATCACAAAGAGAAAACAATGCTGCGCATCAAGAGGGAGTAGGCAGAAGAGGGGGAGGCAAAAGACAGGGATAAACTAATAGTATGGGATTAATAGTTACAGAACACTATAAAACATAAATAAGATTTTACTACATGGCACATTGAACTATATTCAATATCTTATAATAACTTATAACGGCAAGGAATCTCAACTGTACACATGAAATTAACACAAGATCGTAAATCAACTAGTTTAATACATTAAAAAGTTTTTAAAGAATGTAGAGGGAATTTCCTGGCAGTGCAGTGTTTAGGACTCCGGGATTTCATTGATGGAGCAAGACATCAATCCCCGGTCAAAGAACTAAGATCCTGAAAGCTGTACAGCCCGAAAACAAAAACAGCAGATTTTTTTTACATGTACAAGAGAACGCCCAAAGGAAGATAAATACCCTCAAAAGTGGCTAAGGCCTTCCTTTTGTTGGCCCTGGTTCCTATTGCTGAAGAATGATATTTAGAGACTAAAATCTGGTTCCTCTTGTTGATGAATACTGGTGTGTCACTGGTATTAAGTCCTGTACCTATTTTACTCAATGGATTATATTCCATTATTATCATTACTCTGATTTGGCAGAGGAACTCCTTTGAAAATGGCTCCTGTGCACTTGATATGCCCCCAAATCAGTCACCATACATTTATTCACTTTTCCAGGCTTGCATGTTCCGCTACTAAGAGCCTCACCTCCTGTGGACGCTGATGTGCCCCTTCGCCTTCCTGCCCACCATGACTTCCGGTTGGAGCGAGGCTTCCTGTGGAGTGATGGAGAAGGCTATCAGGCTCAGAGCAATCAGCACATCCAGGCTTACCCAGGCCTGTAGGTATGCAGCCTTGGCTGCCCTCCTTCACCCATCTACCCCAATTCCTGGGCATAAGGGGCTGCTTCCTGGAAGAAGTTAAGGTTCTGTGGACTTCCTGGAGAGGGGGCTGGAATCCAGAGGGAGGGGCAGAGGGCATGGGTGTCCAGGTTGGACTCTACAAACATTTCAGATCCCACTGGGTGTNACCACAGCTCAAAATTATCAATTCTTCGGTGCTCAACTTTCTTTATAGTCCAACTCTCACATCCATACATGACTACTGGAAAAACCATAGCTTTGACTAGACGGACCTTTGTTGGCAAAGTAATGTCTGTTTTTTAATATGCTGTCTAGGTTGGTCATAACTTTTCTTCTCAGATGGTAAAGAATCTTCCTGCAATGCAATGCAGGAGACCTGGGTTCAATCCCTGGGTTGAGAAGATCCCCTGGAGAAGGGAATATGAACCCACCCCAGTATTCTTGCCTGGAGAATTCCCTGGACAGAGGAGCCTGGTGGCTATAGCCTGTGTGGTCGCAGAGAGTTGGACAAAACGACTGAGCAACTTAACACTTTCACTTTGCCTTCCCTGGTGGCAGTGGTGTGGGACCACCTATTAATTGCTTGCTTTTCCTGCCTTGTTCTCAAAACAGGCCCAAGCACCTCAGATTTTACCCTTCACCCTCCCTCTTATTATCTCCCTTCTTGAATATACCTTCCACTTTCATTGCTAATACATGTGTTTTTATACATATAAAGCAAATTGTCATGAGGTTTACATCTTTGGGAGAACTTTCACCTTAGTATCCTCCTCTGCCTTTGACTTCATCACCATACACACCTGTTATCTTCTATACAGAAACTATGTTTATTTGTGTCTTCATTATCCATCTCTCTGTTCCACCACTTTTTAAAATATGGCTTCAATCCCTATGTAAACTATCTACTATTCATGTTTTAAGTTTCTTCAAGGGAGACAATTGACTAAGGTCTGAATTAACTTGTAGTCATTTGCTCATAGTCTCCTCCAAGAAAATGTCCACAGGGTAGGGACTTTGTCCTCTTCTTGTTGGTCAAAAATTTATTATTCAGAGTTCTGGGCTTTGAAAAGGAGATAGCTTGGGAATGAGCTGTGGTTTGAGGTCTCTCCATTCATTTCTGCTTCCCAGGCACATAGGAAGGAGAGCCAAGGCAAGTAGCAAGAGCCACATCCAGACAGATGAAAGCATTCTTAGGTGGCAGTGTAACCTTTGGGATCTCTGAGGATCCCTGCCACCTTTGTTCATCCTGCAGAATTAAGCATTAAGAGTTTTAAGTGAGAGGTAGAATTTATTAGGTCAAAAGAAGAGGGAGCCATTGAGGTAAAAGAGCAGAAGTAAAAATAAGTTTAACAAGTGGCTGACAGAGTAGTTCTGTCTGGCCAGAGTGAAGAAGTCAATAAACACAGGAAAAGAGGAAAGGTATTTTAGGCCAAATTTAGAACACTTTCAATGACAGAATTTTTTCTCTGTAGGTAGTGGGAAAGAGGATTAAATTGATGTTTTAGGATGATGAAATCTCATGATCTCCTGTCCCACATGTTCCTCCTACAATGTGGCATGGATGCTTTCCACTGAGAGGTTCTGTGTCCCCTTGCTCTGAATCTGGGTGGGCTTGTGACATCAGTGGAAGTAATATCATATGACTTTCAAAGGCAGGTCATAAAAAATATATTCCTGTCTTGTTCTCTTGGGTAGGTGTTTCTTAGAACCCCAGCACCATGCTGTGAGGGAGCAGAGACCAAACGGGGAGATGTTCCACCAACCGCCCAGATGAGGTTCCAGCGTGTCCCGCCAGATTTGTGAGTGAGGATTCCTCCAGATGATTTCAGTGCTCTGTCACTGAATCTCCCCCAGCCATGAAACCTCCCCCAGCATTCAGGTTTTCCCAGCAAAGGCCTCAGATATCATGGAGCAGAGACAAGCTGTCCTAGTGCCTGTCTGAATTCATGACCTGAAGATACCATAAGATAAAAAAAATTATTGCGCTTTTAAGCCACTAAGTTTTTGGTTAAATTGTCACACAGCAGTATTAACTAGCGCCTGGAAAATCTCATGGACAGAGGAACCTGGTAGGCTGCAGTCCATGGGGTCGCTAAGAGTCNCCATAAGATAAAAAAAATTATTGCGCTTTTAAGCCACTAAGTTTTTGGTTAAATTGTCACACAGCAGTATTAACTAGCGCCTGGAAAATCTCATGGACAGAGGAACCTGGTAGGCTGCAGTCCATGGGGTCGCTAAGAGTCGGACACGACTGAGTGACTTTACTTTCACTTTTCTCTTTCATGCATTGGAGAAGGAAATGGCAACCCACTCCAGTATTCTTGCCTGGAGAATCCTGGGGACAGGGGAGCCTGGTGGGCTGCCATCTCTGGGATCGCACAGAGTTGGACACGACTGAAGTAACTTGGCAGCAGCAGCAGAGTTTTTATCTTCCCTTAATATGAAGGATGTAGCCCACCAGGCTCTTCTGTCCATGGAATTCTCCAGGCAAGAAGACTGGAGTGGGTAGACATTCCCTTCTCCAGGGGATCTTCCCGACCCAAGAACCGAACCCAGGTCTCTTGCATTGCAGGCACATTCTTTATTGTCTGAGCCAACCAGGAAACCTTAATATGAAGGATGTAGGTTGGATAATAAGACCAGAAACTAGAGCTCTGTTGCAGTCGAGAGGGGCTAAAAGCCTGGACAAGAAAAGATACTTGCAAGAGTAGAGTCTTTGCTGGACAAATGGTATTAATTCCCAAACCTAGAACTGGATTTTCTCCTCATTGGTGGAAAGAACCAAAGACTGGCACCTGTAGATGTGCGTTCATTCTAACAGTTCATCAGACAGACCTTTATTAAGGGTGTGCTAGGGGCTGGGCAGGGAACTTGGTTCTGAAGATAATGAAATAAATAGTATTCAGTTTATGCCACCAAAGAGTTTATAAGCCACACTGAACTGACTGACTGGAGATAAGCTGCAGCAAACAGTAAAATAGCAATGCAAGGCTGCTGCTGCTGCTAAGTCGCCTCAGTCGTGTCCAACTCTGTGCGGCCCCACAGATGGCAGCCCATTGGGCTCTGCCATCCCTGGGACTCTCCAGGCAAGAACACTGGAGTGGGTTGCCGTTTCCTTCTCCAATGCATGAAAGTGAAAAGTGAAAGGGAAGTCGCTCAGTCGTGTCTGACTCAGTGACCCCATGGACTGCAGCCTACCAGGCTCCTCCGTCCATGGGAATTTCCAGGCAAGAGTACTGGAGTGGGATGCCATTGCCTTCTCCGCAATGCAAGACAGTACGTATTTAATTGAAAGAGTGGTCAGCAATATTTGTATTCATAATTCAGGGAAAGAGAACCCATGTTAACAGGAGGACCAAACAAGCAGGAGATCTTGAACTCTCAGAAACCTAAGAGTTTCACGGTGTAAGAAAATGAATAGTGGTCTGGGAGTGAAATACAAGTTTTGGTTCATTTTTCTAGTCCCCAGTTTCCTGAACAGTCAAACCAGATAAAAATCACAACCCCTTAAATTTGAGAAGCGTTAAGGATTTTTCTGTGAACCACCTCATTTGACTGTCCTAACACAGGGTGTGTGTTAGGTGAGCCCCAGGGAGGAGAGGAAGGGAGAGAGAGGAAGTGGTGTGGGTACCTGGGTCTCTTGGAGCAAACTCCTTCAACTTTTTAAGCATCTATTTCCTCATCTGAAAATGGGAATTAATCATAAGAGTACTTCTCTCATGGGTTTATAGTGAAGATTAAATGAGATAATGCATGTAAAGTACTGTGATATAACATAAAATAGATGTTTGGTCTTTGTCCCCTGTTTTAAAGCCTTTAAAACTCTTGTAATTTTCTGAGTGGTAGGGGAGAGAGGAATGCCTTTTTTATTCATAATAAGCTGCTTTCAGCTACATCTGAATTTATGCTAACGAGGTGAGTCATGACGGATGGAGGCTGGTTATGAATGGAACCAACCGAGTGACTAGAGGAATGGAACTTTCAGGCTCACTTCTGCCTTCTGGGGAGTGGGAGGGGAGGGAGATTGATTTAACCACCAGTGGTCAATGATTTGATCAACTATACCTACATAATGAAGTCACTATAAAAGCCCTAACCAAAGAAGTTCAGGGGCTTCTGGGTTGGTGAGCAGATCCACATGCCAGGAGCACGGTGCTCTGCAACTCAAGACAGACAGAGCTTCGGTGCTTAGGCCCCTTCTGGACCTCACCTTATACGCTTCTTCCTCTGTTCATCTTTTATTATCATATCCTTTATAATAAATTAATAAACATAAGCAAGCATTTCCCTGAGTTCTGTGAGCTGTCTTAGCAAATCATAGAACCCGAGGAGGGGCTCATGAGAACCCCCAACTTACAGCCAGTTGGTCAGAAGCACAACTTGGGACTTGAGGCTAGCATCTGAAGTGGAGGCAGTTTTGAGGGACTGGGCCCTTAACCTGGGGGGTCCGCTCTAGCTCCAAATAGTTAGTGTCACATTGTTTAATGTGAGGGGAAAACCCCACATGTTTAGTGTCAGAATTATTGTGAGAGTAGAAAGAGTTTTCTTTTAAATACTTAATAAATATTGGTTTTTATTATACATCACTAAACAGTACAGCAGGAAGGACATGGATTTGATCGTCATTTACTGATCTAAAATTCTGATTCTTAAGAATCAGATCAGTGACTGAATATGAGAGGCAAAAAGGAAAGTACTCCAATATTCTGAGTTTGGGTAACCTGGTTCATTCACTTAGTAGACATTTATTAAGTCTTTTATATGTGCCAAGCCCTGTGCTCAGAACTTTGCATTAATCTCTAAGAAATCCTCACAACTACCTCCTTGAGGTAAGTGTTACAGGAACTGTAAGATAGGTGCTACTTCACCTTCACAGACAAGGAAACTGAGGCACAGAGAAGTTAAAGGTGAACATAAGAATGACACAAATGAGGGATACAAGAAAATTCAGAGACCTAGTTTGGAGAGAATAGATAGCTCTGTAGGTAGGTCGTTAGGTGAATATATATATATATTCTCATATATATCAAAAGAGATAACTACTAAAAAGGTGTTTGAATGGCCAGGATTCTAGACTTGAGTTGTCCACAGAGAATGGAGAGCTATACTGACAAGACTAAGTAAGTGACTATTTATTGTTTATCATACTAAGGGAGACAGGACTAGAAATCAGTGAAGGAAATACAGTGGTATGAATAAAGTCAAGTATACATAAGCTATGTTCTCCAATATTATATATTCATATGAAAAGAAACATAAATGGTAGAGGATTTTAAAATATCTGCTTAGGGTCTTTCTCAGTATCAGTGTGAAAACTGTTTAGATACCTCACGAGTTAGTGGCTTGTCTGGGTGTCTTATTTGCTTACTTGCAGTTCCAGTGAGTTCTGGCATCTGCCTCGGGAGTTTCAGTTTCAACTGCCCTCTCAAACAAGTTAAAGCTTTCTCTTATGAGTACTACATCTGTTTTCTCCTGAGGCATCTTAGTGGGTGCCTTATTTTCCCCAGCCTTTCTTCTAGGATACATTAATTTTGAAAATATTTTTAAAGACCATTGGAAAGGCACTATACCAGTGTAAGAATGGATGAAAGACAAAACACCAATTTACATGGTTTCTGCCCTCAAATAGCTCTTAGACTAGATGACTACACGGCCATTATCCATGATACCAAGTAATGTGCCATACAAAAGGCAGGGTACAAAGAGATTATGAACAATGAAGAGATGGGAGAAGGCTTCATAGAACTGGTGATACGTTAACTAGGTCTGTATGTTGCACTCACTTATCTAAAATATGTGAACATGTCTCTCTATATATATTCCTTTTAAAGTTAAAAAAAAATCATTGATCTTGAGAGAATATTTGATTCAAAATATCACTCTGCATGTTTGATACACAAAGGCAAGTGAAACCCATAGAAAGATATGCTTGCTCATGCAGTACTTTCTTAGGTTAAAAAAAAAATGGTCATGAAATTACCAAAAGACCTTAGTGGTTACATGTGCATTGAAATGTTTCATCAATTCATCTTTAACTGTGCAAGAAAACCCTTTATGGAATTAGATTAGGTCTTATTGGTTCTTCATTACCCAAGTTAACATAAATTTTTATCTAGTCACATGGAGATCCCTGATTTGTAGGACTTGGCAGTTTCAAACCAGATTTCTTCTACAGCTTTCTGGCCCATGTCAAACATTTGCTGTAAGTGCTTCCACCCAGATTTTGCAGTAATCATGAGATACTCTTCATTCTCTGGATATAGCTGGCAAGAATATGCAGCTAGGACAAGTGACTGACAAAACCGACTGCATACAAGTAGAAACAAAGCACCCCTCTCCACAGGAGTCAGAGGGACCACACTTTCAAACCCAGCAAGGACATGACCTCCTACTTGTATAGGAGTCTTGCTTTCAATCATCATGTACATGATGGTGATTGCCACTTCAAACACATAGTAACCATAGCTCATGTCATCAAAATCTAAAATCCCAGACACCTGATATACAGCATCTCCAAAGGCTGACTCGCTGGACTCTATTAAAATGTTGTGGTCGTTAAGATCTCCGTGATTGATACCTGAAAGGAGAAAAATCAAGCCAAGTAAAAACAGTTGTTTAATACCCTAGTTCATTCTCTTTCCACTACTCTTTCTCAGATGGTGATGGTGGTTTAGTTGTTAAGTCATGTCCAACTCTGCAACTGCATGGCCTGTAGCCTGCCAGGCTCCTCTGTCCATGGGATTTCCCTGGCAAGAATATTGGAGTGGTTTGCCATTTCCTTCTCCACTTTCTCAGGTATGGGCATTCAAATAATTTGATAAGCAATCAGAGATAGAGAGCTAAACCCTCTTTTTCTTGAGAAATAAAACAATTTCCTCTGAAAAGGATAAAAGCAGTTAATTTTGGTGGTTGCTTTTGTTTTTCATCAACACAAGGACAGAAGAGGGAGACTGTAGTCATTGCAAACACCTGATTTTGGCTCTAAGCCAATGAAAATGGAAACATCTCGTCAATTCATCTTTAAGTTCTTTACCCTTTACTTGTCTAATATATATAGATATATACATACATACATTCATGTTATTATAAGAAGCAAAGAGTGCTAGAATGGACCGGATGTGCCTTTATTTTAACCTAGAAAAGAAATTTCTGATGACAAAGTAATTCTGAATTTCTCTAGTCTTCTGATTACTGGAAGAGATGTTATTTTAAGTCAGTACCACTCAAAGTGGGGGGCCTGTGGCTAGTGCTGGCCCACAAACTGTTATTAGTGTGCATGAGAATAAAAACAGACATTGAGACTCTGATTTTTCATCAAAAGTATGACAGGGGCCTTATCTCATTAACAGTATAGCCCAGTTTTGGTGCTGTCAAACTCTCATGGTAAATCATGTGTGGTGTGAGCCAAGAATTAATCTTGAACAGTTGGGCCACATGTATCAGGCTTCAGGGAGTTGGAAGAAAAACCCAAACTTGTCTTTTACCATGGAGAGTTTGAGAAGCACTGATTTAAACCACCGAGTGAGGATTAGGAGGAGATGGGGATGTCTGTGCATACTGAAGCAGTGAGTCACGTACTTTATAATAGTGCATGATATAAAGTCCATAATATTAGCTTTTAAATATAATTCTGATTTCTTCTATATGACTTATGGTTGTTTAAATCATGCTTAAGTGATGTAGCACAGTGGGTGGCCTGTAGAAGCAATGAATATTACTGTAAACTACATGTTTCTGATATGGGGATTTATCCTATGATTGATACCATGTCATAGTTTCACTGACAATATTCTCTCTTCCTTAGAGGTTTGTAAAACAATTTGATATCTTATACAGTGGATTGGTATTTTAGAATAAATGAAATATATTAATCATGAATGCAATCTGTATATGTGGAAACCTCTCTCATTTCATTGCTTCTTTTCACGTGTCCAGTGGCCTATTAAAAAAATGATCCAGCTATTTAGTGCTTGGAATAAAATAACAGAAGTAGTTGAATTTGAGAATTAACAAAAGAAAAGAAAGAGTTCTGACCAAGATAGCAGAGTGAATTCATACTTTGATAACCCCAATATACATAGCAATGATAAAAATAAAAAGAGAAAACAAAAGATACATAACCAGCCTCAAAACCAAGATAGATTTATACAAACTGAATAGAAATGACAAGCATAAGTGAGCAGTGAGAAGGAATAAAGCCACGGGCTTGCCTATTGTGTTCCAGATCAGCAATATGCTTTCCCCCTTTGCAAGAAGGAACTTAAAATGCTACCTGTTCATTGGGAAACACGTTCACCACATGAAGCCGGAGGGAGTGCAGAGGGCCTCCTCACTCATAAAAGCAGGACCAAATCTGCCATTAACCCACTGCTTAGACTACTTCTATTCCAAGGAGGGAGAAGGACAGAAATATAGCCATGAAACCAAAAGCTAAACCTGGGTGCTGTGTGAATATATCCTGTGCCCAGTTACTGAAGTCTTTGGTTCAATATCTAAGGCCAGTTTCTTGTTCTTGCTCTTGGTAACCAATTTCCCTGTGTGCTGATATAGAGTGTGGCCCAAGGCAGTTACTATAGAAAAGTAATCAAGAAGAACTTCTAAAACTGAAAAATACAATGAATAAATTAAGAATTCAATGGTTAGGTTTAAGAGATTAGACATAGTTAAGAAGATTCAATAAACTACAGAATAGGATAGAAAATTTTCCAAAATGCAGCATGAGCAGAAAAAAAGAGAAGGTAATATACACAGAGGATTCAATGAGAAGGCATAATATGAGCTTAATTGGAGTCTCAAAAGGAGAAGAAGGGAATTAGGTGCAGAGGCAAGAATTTTCTATAAATGATGAAAGACAATGTTCACACATAGGTTTGGAAAACCCAAGTAAAGTTAAAAAAGAAAAAAATCTGAAAAGCAACCCAAAGGAGAAAAAGACAAATTATCTTCAGAGAAACAACAAACTGACAGCTGGCTTCTCAGCAGCAATAGAAGCTAAAAGACAGCAGAATTCTAAAATTCTAAACCCATGAGATCTAAAATTCAATAGGCTGTGAAAATATCCTTCAAGAACGAAGACAAAATAAAAACATTTTCAGACAAAATCAGAGAAAGTTCACCATTAAAGAACTGCATTAAAGGAAATTTGGAAAGATGTATTTTGGGCAGGAAGAAAATGACTCCAGATAGGTTTGGGGTGCTGGAAGATAAAAAGTGAATAATATAAGTAAATCTAAATAAACTTGATTCTATAACAAAAATAATAATGTTTTTTTATGGTGAAAAATATAGAATTAAAGTTTACTAAAACAGCAGGAAGGAGATAAATGGAATTAAATTATTTTAAGGTCCCTGTATCAGACTTTGATAAGTTGAAGGAGCATGTTAGACTTTATCAGATTATCATTCAAAGTACATAATTTTCTAGAGACAGAGAAAAAAAGACAAAATAATTAGCACACAAAAACAATTCACTCAAAAGAAGGGAGAAAGAAAAGTAAAAATGGAGAAGACAGTAAAAAATCAAGAGAACAAAAAGATGGGATAGCTGTATAATGTCAGATGGAGTAGACATTTAAGGCAAAAAGCAAGATAAATAAAGAAGGATACTTTATATTGATAAAAGATTTAGTTTTCTAGTAAGATAACAATTCTAATTTGATGTGCATACTGCCTTGAAATATATAAAGCAAAATTTGACAGAAATACAAATAAAATAGGCAATTCACAACTAGAGTGGGAGATTTTAAACACATTTTTCTTGATCATTGTTAGAGCAAGTGGACAAAAAGGTAAACCAACAGTGGTGGTTTGGTTTCATCACTAAGTCGTGTCTGACACTTGTGACTCCGTGTAGCCTGCTAGGCTCCTCTGTCCATGAAATTTTAAAGGCAAGAATACTGGAGTGGGTTGCCATTTCCTTCTCCATCCAACAGTATAAAAAATTTAAACAAAATTAATAGATTTGACCTACTGGACATATTTGTATACAACACCTACTGAATACTTTGTACCCAACACCTACTGAATAAATTCTGTTTAGCATACAGGAAACATTTTTTAAAAATTACCAAATGCTTCATTATGAATTAAATGTTAAGAAATTTCAAAGTGCTGAAATCATATAGAGCTGTTCTGCCTCATATGATAGCCACTGGTCATAAGTTGCCATTTAAATTCATTAAGATTAAATAAAATCAAAAGTTCAGTTTCTTAGTTGCACTAGCCACATTTCAAGTGCTCAATAGCCACACAGGAGCTATTATATAGCACAGATACAAAACATTTCCATCATTGAAGAAAAGTCTACTGGACAGCACTGATACAAAGTATATTCTCTGACCATAATGCAATAGTAGAAATAAACAGTAAAAGGATAACTAAACATACCATCATATAGACCCTTTATTGGTCTATATAAATGGAGAGATGGACCAGTGTTCATGGATTAGATTACTCAATCTTATACACATTTTCTCGAAATATATATATATGTATATATGTATTCAGTCCACATCTAGCCAAAATCTCAACAAAATTTTTCTTTAAACATGACAAGCTGATTCCAAAATTGATATGGAAACGTAGAAAGAACAAAAAAAGTCAAGACCCTCTTAAAGAGGAACAAGAAAATGAGAGGACATGTTCTATCAGATATGAAGACTTTAAAAGTTAAAGAAATTAAGATAGTGTAGTACTCGATGGACATGAGACTGAGTGAACTCTGAGAGATGGTAATGAACAGGGAGGCCTGGCGTGCTGCAANCCGATGCTGTAAAGAGCAATATTGCATAGGAAGCTGGAATGTCAGGTCCATGAATCAAGGCAAATTGGAAGTGGTCAAACAAGAGATGGCAAGGGTGAACGTCGACATTCTAGGAATCAGCGAACTAAAATGGACTGGAATGGGTGAATTTAACTCAGATGACCATTTTTAACTCATGAGCAAGGCCAGCCATTTTTTGTGACAGCATCTATGGTATGAAGTTATTATGTGTGGAAACTTGTAATCATGTGAACACAGCACTGGACAAGTTCTAGAGATTAATAGCTGTGATTATGGGGGACCCTGGGATTAATTTTTGTGATGAATATTACTCTGTAATGGGATTTTCTGCATCTCAAAGAATAAGATTTGCTAATGGAATTAAGAGCACAAACAAGGGAAATGCTCATCAGTTTATGAGCCTAAATTTGCATTTAAACAATGAATAGGCTAATTACAGCTCTGATCTGTTCAAGTACAAGGCTTTCTTATTCCCTTCTCAACCAGCATTATCTTTCGTCCTTGGGAGTAATGAGACTGTATTTCTTTTGAAATACTCTCAGATCCACCAGATAGACATTTGTCCTCAAATAGGGAAAACTTGCAGGACTTTATAATTTTAAAATGTTATTATTACTTTCCAAAGGAGAAATAAATTCACAGACATAGAAAACAAACTTAAGGGAAAAAATAGGGGAGGGATAAGTTAGGAGTTTGGGATTAACAGATATACACTACTATTATAAAACAGGTAAACAAGGACGTACTGTATAGTCCAGGGAACTATATTCAATATCTTATAAAAACCTGTAATGAAAAGGAATCTGAAAAATAATATATACATGTATATGTGTGTGTGTGTGTTAGTTGCTCAGTTGTGTCCAACTCTTTGCGACCCCATGGACTGTAGCCCGCCAGGTTCTCTTTCCGTGGGATTCTCCAGGCAAGAATATTGGAGTGGTTTGCCATTTCCTTCTCCAGTATACATGTGTGTGTGTGTGTGTGTGTGTATACACACACACAAATGTATATATATATACAGCCAATTTATATTTATATATATATATAAATTTTGCTGTACACCTAAAACATTGTAAATCAAATATACTTCAAAAAAGAGAAAGGTATCAAAAAATCTTGAATCTAGCATCAGAGAACAGAAATCACCAACAGTGAGGAAAGGAAGGAAAGAGAAAGAGAAGTTCACAATTCAAAAGACATATCTTGGAGAAGAAATATCAAAGTGGAGCGGATGGAGAGGCCAGAGAGATAAGGAAGGATGCTAAGAAGGGCTAAAAGAGGCACTGCAGTAGAGAAAAACACTACATGTCTCTAAGGTAAGGTGAAGTCGCTCAGTCGTGTCCAACTCTTTGTGACCCCATGGACTGTAACCTACTAGGCTTCTCAGTCCATGGGATTCTCCAGGCAAGGATACTGGAGTGGGTTGCCATATCCTTCTCCAGGGGATCTTCCCGACCCAGGGATCAAACCTGGGTCTCCCACATTGGAGGCAGACGTTTTAACCTCTGAGCCACCAGGGAAGGTTACATGTCTCTACTCCTGACATTTTAAATTGATAGACATTGACACGGATTCTTGTATGTATTACATACTAAAACTGAAGTACTGAACTAAGACTAAGAGATGAGAAAATGAGAAGAGGAACAGGGAGAGCAGAGGAAGGTGCTGGAAGGGCAGCACTGATGCCCAAAGGAGCAACTTTGTTGCTTCAGTGCTTTCGTTTCCAAAGCACTTATTTCTTCTTCCTAGTTCTATGAAAAAGCGGAGGTTGGCAATATGAACCCTATTTTATAGAGGAAGAGAATGAGGTCTGGAGATGATGATCAGATAGGCATCAGGTACCCAGCAAAGGTAGAACTCTAGTGTGGAGATAAAGGCAGGCCAAACAATGAGAGTAAGCAAAGGCTATTTATTCAGGGCTTGCTCTAGCAAAGGAGTCACCCACTGCCACTTATGTTCAGGCAGAGGCTCAAAGGCTGGCAAAAGAATGGGAAGGCTTTGTAGTGGAAAAAAGGGAAGGTGTCAGATATGTTGCAGGTAGTGTCGTTGGGATTGGTTAGGGGTGCCTGGCAGGCTTTCCTCCAACTAGTCCTAAGTTGGAAGCAGGGACGAATATGAGAAGATGTCAATTACTAACCAAGTCCTGGCCTTTTTGCCCTGTTGTTACAGGGGTTATTGATTGGATTCCTGCATTTTACTAGAGAGCTTTCTGACTTCCGAAAAGCCTGACTTAGATAGCTATGGACTTCCTGACACGGCTAATGTAGATAAAGAGTTGTTTTCCTGGCCTGGATGCTGAAGGTTGTGAGTCAGAGCTCTATTTTATATACTGTCTGGCCATTGTCTGTTTGAACATTTCACCTGTCAATACTCAGTTCTTTTAGTTTAGTATTTTTGTGGTTTTTGGTGTGTGTGTGTGTGTTTTGTTTTGTTTTTTAAAAAAAAAAAAAAAAAAAAAAAAAGTAAGACTACAGTTAAGCCTTCCACTTTGCTATTTTGCCCAAGGCTGTTCTGGAGAGCTCTGGAGCAGCCTCTCTCTGGGGTGTCCAGATCTGAAGAGAGCTCCAGGTGGTTCCACATTAGCACTTTAGTGCAAGTTAGGGTAGGCAAATTCTTTTCCCGCTCCTTGAATGTCAAGTCTGTGCCTGTAAGGAGCCCTGGATGACAGCCTCCTTCCACTTGCCCAGCTCTCCTCTCCTCCTGTCCACTGGGGAGGGATTGCTGATACCTGAGTTAACAGGGGACTGAAACAATGAGAATTCTCAAATCTCACGTTATGGAAATGACTTCCTTTTTCAAATAATGGGAAGTGAAGGTGAAGAGCTCTTGAAGCCAGGAACCAGGCTGCCTTGGGCTGTTGCTAGTCTGCAGTGGGAGGAGGCAGGAAGGAGAGGGAGCTCTTTGCAGAGGATCTACTGCTTTGGTCTGAGGCCAGTTCCCCCACCTGATAAGTTGCTTAGTCGTGTCCAACTCTTTGCTACCCCACAGACTGTAGCCCGCAAAGTTCCTCTGTCCATGGGATTCTGCCACAAAATTACTGGAATGGGTTGCCATTTCCTCTTCCAAGGGATCTTCCTGACCCAGGGGTCAAACCCATGTCTCTAGTATTGGTAGGTGGGTTCTTTACCACTAGTGCCACCTGAGAAGCCCCACCTGATATCACTGGCAGTTGCTGTGTGTGACACAAGGGAGGCCCCAGGAACCCAACACAGCACCCCAAACATCAGAGATTGAACAGCTACTGGCCTGCCCTGACCTGCTCCTTACACTGCTAATAGCTCTAAAGTACTTTAGGGCATGCATTTATACTCCGCTGATGATTCAGAGTGCAATTGTGCAGTAGTTTGAGCATTCTTTGGCATTGCCTTTCTTTGGAAGTGGAATGAAAACTGACCTTTTCCAGTCCTGTGGCTACTGCTGAGTTTTCCAAATTTGCTGGCATATTGAGTGCAGCACTTTCACAGCATCATCTTTCAGGATTTGAAACAGCTCCACTGGAATTCCATCACTTCCATTAGCTTTGTTCATAGTGATGCTTTCTAAGGCCCACTTGACTTCACATTCCAGGATGTCTGGCTCTAGATTAGTGATCACATCATCATGATTATCTGGGTCATGAAGATCTTTTTTGTACAGTTCTTCTGTGTATTCTTGCCACCTCTTTTTAATATCTTCTGCTTCTGTTAGGTCCAGACCATTTCTGTCTTTTATCGANAGATTAGTGATCACATCATCATGATAATCTGGGTCATGAAGATCTTTTTTGTACAGTTCTTCTGTGTATTCTTGCCACCTCTTTTTAATATCTTCTGCTTCTGTTAGGTCCATTAAGAATAGTGCCTGGCATATAGAATGCACTGCTCAAGCAATATCTGCTGAATAGATGAATGCTCTTAATATAGAAAATGCTAGAATTGGAAAGTCCTTTAGGCATTGACCACTCTATCTAAAGTTCTAAATGACTTTGACTATCAATGAACAAATGGGGACGAGTTCAGAGAAAGATGACAAGTTGCTACTATGGGGCTGAGAGAGAACCCAGGTCTTCTGACTCCAGTCGAGACCTCTTTCACACGGTAAGTGTCTGAAAGTGCCTTGATGGCCACCCAGAGAATAGACTCAAAAAATTACATTGAAATAAATTATAGTATACACACACATGGAATATTATTCAGCAGTTAAAACTAATCAACTAAATGAACTAGAACTACATCTATTAAATGGATCAATCTGAAAAACATAGTGTTGAATAAAAAATCAGTTTGCAGGATGATAATATACAGTGTGATGCCATTTATCTAAAGTCTGAAAGTATGTAAAATACTATATAGGCAATTTACAAATACATATGTAGTAATATTAAAGGGCTTCCCTGTGGCTCAACTGGTAAACAATCCACCTGTAATGTGGGAGACCTGATCTCTGGAAAAGGGANCTGAAAAACATAGTGTTGAATAAAAAATCAGTTTGCAGGATGATAATATACAGTGTGATGCCATTTATCTAAAGTCTGAAAGTATGTAAAATACTATATAGGCAATTTACAAATACATATGTAGTAATATTAAAGGGCTTCCCTGTGGCTCAACTGGTAAACAATCCACCTGTAATGTGGGAGACCTGATCTCTGGAAAAGGGAAAGGGAAAGGCTACCCACTCCAGTATTCTGGCCTGGAGAATTCCATGGACTGTATAGTCCATGAGGTCACAAAGAGTTGGACACAACTGAGTAATATTAAAAGATGTATGCAAACTTAGTAAGGAGGGGAGAGGCAGAATCATGTAAATTTAGAGGGGCTTCAAATTCAATTTTAAGGGAGATGAAAGTATTATTCTTTAAAAGCAATAGGACCAAATATGACAAAGTATTAAGATTGTTAAAGCTAAGTTGTACCTCCATAGTTTTCTGCTGGTTTGAAATTTGACAATTTAAAAATTAAGAAATATACTTACTTGATTGGGGGAGGGTACTCACATTCTCTAAAATGACTTAGATTGGTCATCACTTCATCCTTGAACAGCTGAATGACCTGTTCAACAATCTCTCGATTTCGATTCTGGCCCAAGGCAAAGAGGTAATTCTCCAGAAGAGGAACACTTTTGAGATTCCAGATGAAGTTCTCCCGATGAAGACTACTTAGTTTGGGGTGATGGAATTTCTAAATCAAAAGCAAAGAAACTCTTAGACTCTTGATAGCACAGGCACTGCTGAGAGGTCTGCTGTGGGCTAGAAGACTGCACCCTCCGAAGGGTGGGCCAGGTGGGCCTTGGGGAGAGGGCTGGCGTTCTCTGATGGTCACTGACTTGCTTCATTACCTTAATCCACAAAGTGGTCAAAATGTCATATTTGCCCAGGATCTCATAGTTTTGATAGCACATTCCCCTCTCCTCACTCCCATCCTCATAAGTGGGAGAAGGTAGGAGTACCATCTGCAGACTACCAAAGGAATGGAAGCAGCTCTAAAGAGCTCTGCCCTGGGCCCCCGGTTCCCTGTCTGACTTCATCTTTGACGATGTTTTTCCACCCTCTTCCAATCACACTGACACTGGCTTCCCTGCTTTTCAAGGAACACTCCAGGCACTTCCCCACCCCTTTTGTATTTGCTGTTCCCTCCACCTGGGGATCCTAGGAATCCATATGGCACCAAGTCTTTACTCAAAAATCACCTAGGGGAGGACTCACTGACCACTCCATCTAGCCCCTCCAATATTTCATATCCCTCTTCTCTGCTTATCTTTTCTTCCTTAAGCATTTAGCACAAATTGCTAAGATTCACCACGATTCACTAATTTACCTTACTGTCCTTGTTAGAATGTAAGCTCCACAAGGAGCAGGAGCTTATTTTTGGTCTGTTTTGTTCACTACTGTATCCCCACACTTAGAAAGTGCCTGGCATATAGAATGCACTGCTCAAGCAATATCTGCTGAATTAACATAGAAAATTCTAGAACTGGAAAGAGCTTTAGGCATTCTATCTAAAGTTCTAAATGACTTTGACTGTTAATGAACAAATGGGGAAGAGCTCAGAGAAAGATGACTAGTTGCCACTAGGGGGCTGTGAGAGGACCTAGATCTTCTGACTCTAGTCAAGACCTCTGTGCACACAGTAAGTGTCTGAAAGTACCTTGATGGCCACCCAGAGGAGTATCTCTCAAAATTTTTTGACCATGGCCTGCAGTATGAAATATGCTTTACGTTACAACCTTGCATACAGGCAACATATACCTAAGGAAAAAAGTTTCTATAACAATACTTACAACCATTAATGTGATGTATCCTGAGATTTTTTTTTTACTTTATTCTATTTATTTTAAAATGTTCCTCTAAATTGACTTTAACACCCATTCTCATGACCTGGAGTCTGATAACCTCCCCCTTATGCTCCTTGTTACCATTAAGATGTCTTTGCTAAGTGGTCAAGTAGCCTTTGTTTGAGTTCTTCCTGCAGGAGGTACATTTTTACCCTTATTGAAATGGCTCTGTGTTCTTCCTTTTGCTGAGCTAAAATCTGCCTCTTATAGTATCCATACCGTGGGTTCCAACTGCGACCGCTGGGGCTACGGGGAACAGGACTCTCCCGCATGACTGTCTTCCAGGCATCTGAAGACAGCACCTTTGCCTCTCAATCTCTTCTGCAAAGTAAACCTTTCTAGTTCCTTCAGTTCTTTCTCACATGACATGGTTTTGAATCTCCTGACCATCTGATGCATTAAATGTCACTGTGGACCACAAAAACATTCTGCAGCGTAGCACTGAAAACACTGTTGGGAGTTGTGACTTCTGGAAAGTAGGTTTGGAAAGGAAACAATATGGAGATGATGGTAGAGAGAAAAGAGTTTTGTCTTACACTTTTCATTACTGCTTGATATCTTTACCATGTGCATAAATTACTTTTATTTTTATTTTCTGTTTAAAAATTTTTTTAACTTATTTATTTGGCTGCACTGGGTCTCTGTTTCTGTGTGTGGGCTTTCTCTAGTTGCAGTCAGCAGGGGCTGCTTTCCAGTTGAGATGCTCGGGCTTCTCATTGGGCTGGCTTCTCTTGTGGAGCACAGGCTCTAGCTGCTCAGGCTACATAGTTGCAGCTCACAGGCTCTGTAGTTGTGGTGCACAGGCTTCCTTGCCCCACAGCATGTGGAATCTTCCCGGAGCAGGAATCGAACCCACGTCCACTACATTGGACCACCGGGGAAATACTACTTTTATTTTTAAAGAAACCAAATTTAAACACTCTTGTTGGGTTTCCAGTGGAGCAACAGTCCACTCAGGGAAGACTGAGTCAGTTTCTAAAATGATAGCACTGTTATCTTGTGCATCCTGCTTAGGTATGGAGTAGCAGGAAGAATACTTGGGAGCTGTACTTGGAATCAGACAGACATGGGTTTCAGCTTTATCACTTAATATCTCAGATCTTAGTTTCCTTAACAGTAAGATCAGAGTATCAATACCAACCTCACAGGGAATGTAAATTGCTACAACCATTATGGAAAACAATATGGAGGTTCTCCCCAAAACTAAAGAGTTGGCATATGATCCAGCAAGCCCCCTCCTGGACATATACCCAGACAAAACTATAATTAGAAAAGATACATGCACCCCTATGTTCATAGCGGCACTATTTACAATAGCCAAGATATAAAAGCAACCTAAATGTCCATCAGCAGAGGGATGGATAAAGATGTGGTATATATATATACAGTGGAATACTACTCAGCCATAGAAAGTATGAAATAATGCCATTTGCAGCAACATGAATGGACCAGATATTATCATGCTAAATGAAGCAAGACAGAAAGATTAAAGACAAATAGCATGTCTATCACTTATATGTGGAATCTAAAATATGACACAAGGGAACGTCTCTATGAAACAGAAACAGACTCACAGACGTAGATAACAGACTTGTGGTTGCTAAGGAGAAAGGGAGATAGGAGAGGGATGGATTGGGAATCTCGGGTTAGCAGATGCCAACTGTTATATAGGATAGATAAATGATAAAGTCCTACTATATAGTATAGGGAACTATATTCAATATCCTTTTAAGAAACCATAGTGAAAAATATGGAAAAGAACGTGTGTGTGTGTGTGTGTGTGTCTGTGTATAAATAACTCAATCACTTTGCTGTACAGCAGAAATTAACTATACTTCAGTTATAGTTAACTATAACATGATGAATCAACTATACTTCAGTTCAGTTCAGTCGCTCAGTTGTGTCCGACTCTTTGCAACCCCATGAATCGCAGCACGCCAGGCCTCCCTCTCCACCACCAACTCCTAGAGTTCACCCAGACCCATGTCCATCAAGTCGGTGATGCCATCCAACCATCTCACCCTCTGTTGTCCCCTTCTCCTCCTTCCCTCAATCCTTCCTAGCATCAGGGTCTTTTCAAATGAGTCAGCTCTTTGCATCAGAGCGGCCAGTACCACCTTCGGCCTCTCAAATACCCGGTGGCCAAAGTACTGGAGTTTCAGCTTCAATATCAGTCCTTCCAATGAACACCCAGGACTGATCTCCTTTAAGATGTACTGGTTGGATCTCCTTGCAGTCCAAAGGACTCAAGAGTCTTCTCCAACACCACAGTTCAAAAGCATCGATTCTTCGGTGCTCAGCTTTCTTTTATAGTCCAACTCTCACATCCATACATGACTACTAGAAAAACCACAGCCTTGACTAGACAGATCTTTGTTGGCAAAGTAATGTCTCTGTTTTTCAACAAGCCATCTAGGTTGGTCATAACTTTTCTTCCAAGGAGCAAGCGTCTTTTAATTTCATGGCTACAATCACCATCTGCAGTGATTTTGGAGCCCCCCAAAATAAAGTCAGCCATTGTTTCCATTGTTTCCCCATCTATTTGCCATGAAGTGATGGGACTGGATGCCACAATCTTAGTTTTCTGAAGGTTGAGCTTTAAGCCAACTTTTTCACTCTCCTCTTTCACTTTCATCAAGAGATTCTTTAGTTCTTCTTCACTTTGTGCCATAAGGGTGGTGTCATCTGCATATGTGAGGTTATTGATATTTCTCCCAGCAATCTTGATTCCAGCTTGTGATTCTTCCAGCCCAGCGTTTCTCATGATGTATAGAAGTTAAATAAGCAGGGTGACAAGATACAGCCTTGACGTACTCCTTTTCCTATTTAGAACCAGTCTGTTGTTCCATGTCCAGTTCTAACTGTTGCTTCCTGACCTGCATACCGGTTTCTCAAGAGGCAGGTCAGGTGGTCGGGTATTCCCATCTCTTTCAGAATTNGAGCTTTAAGCCAACTTTTTCACTCTCCTCTTTCACTTTCATCAAGAGATTCTTTAGTTCTTCTTCACTTTGTGCCATAAGGGTGGTGTCATCTGCATATGTGAGGTTATTGATATTTCTCCCAGCAATCTTGATTCCAGCTTGTGATTCTTCCAGCCCAGCGTTTCTCATGATGTATAGAAGTTAAATAAGCAGGGTGACAAGATACAGCCTTGACGTACTCCTTTTCCTATTTAGAACCAGTCTGTTGTTCCATGTCCAGTTCTAACTGTTGCTTCCTGACCTGCATACCGGTTTCTCAAGAGGCAGGTCAGGTGGTCGGGTATTCCCATCTCTTTCAGAATTTTCCACAGTTTATTGTGATCCACACAGTCAAAGGCTTTGGCATAGTCAATAAAGCAGAAATAGATGTTATTCTGGAACTTTCTTGCTTTTTCTTTTTATATGAAAAGTATGTATGAAGTATAATATGAATTATACTTCAGTAAAATTAAAAAATATCAACCTCATGTTTATCTGTTGATAAACTAAGACATGAGGGGCTTCCGTGACGGCTCAGTGGTCAAGAATCCACCCACCAATGCAGGAAGCTCGAGTTGATCCCTGATTCAGGAAGATCCCACATGCTGTGCAGCAACTCAGCCCATTGACCATTACAATTGCGCCTGTGCTCTAGAGCCTAGGAACCACAACTACTGAGCCCACGTGGCACAACTACTGAAGTCTGGTGCCCTCAAGCCTGTGCTCCGCAATGAAAGCAGCCACTGCAAGAAGCCTGCACAGTGCAATGAAGAGTAACCCCTGCTCGCTGAGAGACAAGCCAGTGCAGCAACAAAGGCCAGCACAGTCAAAACCAAATAAAATTTTTTAATTACTAAAAAAAACAAAGACATGAAATAAATAAAGGTTTCATACATAATAGGTTCTCAGTAAATGTTTATTGAGTGTGAACTTTGCAGCTGATGTGCTTGACTTCTCTGGCCTTTCCATGTTTTGGCTCCATGACACACCAACCTGAATTTCTGGTAGTTTAATCACTACCCTTTATTTGTCTGTCTAAATCTACCTCTTGTCACCTTCCTCATTCTACCTCTCATCCCAATTCCCATTTCTCAAAAACCTGGTTTCCTCTACCATAAATCTGTGACTATACGTATAAGCCTGCCCAGTATTTTCTTCTCTCTTATACTTAAATGAATCTCCTGAGACTAACATCCAGCTCAACTGTGGACAAAGCTGCAACCAAATTCCAGTATAGGTCAGTTGGTGCCTTTACTTGTGAATGCTCTGATTTTGGCAATGACCACCCACAGTGCTCCTTGTACTCTGGGCCCCCTAAGCCTGCCTACCTGCTGGAAGCTTCCATGCCCCAGCCACCTCCCCAGCAGAACAGAACAGTCACAGTCTCTGCCACTCCTATGGGATTAAAATTCTTCGCCTAAATGATATCTTGGGCAGACTCCATGGTTCCTAGTGTTTGTACAGAAAGTAAGAACTTACCACCTACAAAGGCCTGGGGTGAGGTTAGGTAAGGGCATGAACAATGGGAATAAAGCACGATAAAATGTGTTATAACACCTAGTGAGGAATGCTTCTGTTGGTTTCCTCTAGAACTCTCCTGTCCTATGTGAGACAACTTAAGCTGCACAGCAGAACAGCAGGTGGTTAACTACACTGCAGAACTCACCATCAGCAGTGGTGGGGTGCTATCTCCCTCTTAGAACTGTAATTGTCATTTCAGAATTTAGAGGTAAAAGTCGAAACCTCAACCGCAACAGGCACAACAATGCAGGCCACAGGGAGCGTAGAAAGAGAGGTCAATGATAAAGAAATCTTATGGAACAGACACTCATTTCAACAGCTCATATTATAGATTTGATTATTGGGGTGGTTGAGAGACTTTCCTTAGCATTCCAGTCAGTTCAAAGGTTTCTCTAAATAAAAGTAATATATGAAAACAATTCCTAAATATACATTGAGTTGAGGGGGCAGAGCAAGTTGCCTGAGGTTGCTTCAGAGACAGAACTCTAGAGATCTGTAGATATACATCTTGAAACCTGGCAGACATGTATGATCAGTACAGAGGATGAAGAAAGCTACTCAAAGCTGGGGAAAAGAACCACCTGAAAGATTAGAGGGAATAGTACTTGGACAACACAGGGTCAGGAATAGTGCCTGTTCCCACCAATCAGGTTCACAGTTCATGGGACATTAGGTAGAGACTCAGAAGGGTCTTGCATTAATAGTGGGGAATAACCATCCTACACTAAACCCATTCCTGGTCCCACACATAAAGTATGAAGTTCAGTTCAGTCACTCAGTTGTGTCTGACTCCTTGTGACCCCATGGACTGCAGCATGCCAGGATTCCCTGTCCATCACCTGCTCCTGGAGCTTACTCAAACTCATGTCCACAGAGTCAGTGATGCCATCCAACCATCTCATCCTCTGTTGTCCTCTGCTCATCCCGCCTTCAAACTTTCCCAGCATCGGGGTCTTTTCCAATGAGTCAGTTCTTCACATCAGATGGCCAAAATATTGGAGTTTCAGCTTCAGCATCAGTCCTTCCAATGAATATTCAGGACTGATTTCCTTTAGGATGGACTGGTTGCATCTCCTTGCAGTCCAAGGGACTCTCAAGAGTCTTCTTCAACACCACAGCTCAAAAGCATCAATTCTTTGGCGCTCAGCTTTCTTTATAGTCCAACTCTCACATCTATACATGACCACTGGGAAAACCTTGCTTTGACTAGATGGACCTTTGTTGGCAAAGTAATGTCTCTGCTTTTTACTATGCTGTCTAGGTTGGTCATAACTTTNACAAAGGCTTTGGTGTAGTCAATAACGCAGAAGTAGGTTTTTCTGGCACTCTCTTACATAAAGGTGATCCAACAGATGTTGGGAATTTGATCTCTGGTTTCTCTGCCTTTTCTAAAACCAGCTTGAACATCTGGAAGTTCACAGTCTACGTATTGTTGAAGCCTGGCTTGGAGAATTTTGAGCATTACTTTGCTAGTGTGTGAGATGAGTGCAATTGTGCGGTAGTTTGGGCAATCTTTGGCATTGCCTTTCTTTGGGATTGGAATGAAACATATATTTTCCAGTCCTGTGGCCACTGCTGAGTTTTCCAAATTTGCTGGCATATTGAGTGCACCACTTTCACAGCATCATCTTTTAGGACTTGAAATAGCTCAACTGGAATTCCACCACCTCCACTAGCTTTGTTCATAGTGATGTTTCCTAAGGCCCACTTGACTTCGCATTTCAGGATGTCTGTCTCTAGGTGAGTGATCACACCATCATGATTATCTGGGTCATGAAGATCTTTTTTGTACAGTTCTTTTGTGTATTCTTGCCACCTCTTCTTAAAATCTTCAGCTTCTGTTAGGTCCATACCATTTTTGTCCTCTATTGTGCCCACCTTTGCATAAAATGTTCCCTTGGTATCTCATTTTCTTAAAGAGATCTCTAGCCTTTCCCATTCTATTGTTTTCCTCTATTTCTTTGCACTGATCACTGAGGAAGGCTTTCTTATCTCTCCTTGCTATTTTTTGGAACTCTGTATTCAAGCGGGTATTTCTTTCCTTTTCTTCTTTGTCTTTAGCATCTCTTCTTTTCTCAGCTATTTGTAAGGCCTCCTCAGACAACCATTTTGCCTTTTTGCATTTCTTTTTCTTGGGGATGGTCTTAATCACAGCCTCTTGTACAATGTCACGAACCTACATCCATAGTTGTTCAGGCACTCTATCTATCAGATCTAGTCCCTTGAATCTATTTGTCACTTCCACTGTATAATCATAAGGGATTTGACTTAGGTCATACCTGAATGGCCTAGTGGTTTGTTCCCTAGTTTCTTCAATTTAAGTCCGAATTTGGCAAAAAGGAGTTCATGATCTGAGCCACAGTCAGCTCAGATGTATTAAGACACAAACTACAAGTATTAAGACAGAAAATCACCAAACTGCTTCCAAGTGACTTAACCGCACCACTCAAGGAAGCTCAATGAACACCAAGCACAGGAAACATGATCAAATTGCTCAAAAGTAGAGATAGAGACAATCTTAAGACAAACACACACACCACACACACAGATGACATACATATTACATTCAGAGGAACAATCTGACAGCGGATTTCTTGTCAGAAACAATGCAAAAGAAGAAAGTAGTGGCACGTGTTTAAAGCACATTGGAAAAGACAGTCAACCTGAAAGTTTATGTCCAATGAAAATATCTTTCAAAAATGAAGGTGAAACAAAGACATACAAAAGCTGAAAAAATTCATTATCAGCAGCCCCACACTATAGGGAATGTTAAATGAAGTCTTTTAGGTAGATTGAAATAATAAAGATCAACAAAAAGTATGAAGAGCACTGAAAAAGGGAACCACACAGGCAAATATATAATTTTTTCCTAATTAAATCTCTTAGAAGATAATCGAAAGTTTAAACAAAAATAACAATGTGTAAGTAAAAAGTCTGACAACAATAGGTATAGGGCTTCCTGGGTGGCGCTAGTGGTAAAGAGTCCACCTGCCAATGCAAGAGACACAGGGAGATGGGTTTGATCCCTGGGTCAGGAAGATCCCCCTAGGATAGGCAATGGCACCCCACTCCAGTATTCTTGCCTGGAAAATTCCATGGACAGAGGAGCCTGGTGGGCTACAGTCCATGAGGCCACAAAGGGTCAGACATGACTGAGTAACTGAGCATGACAACAATAAGATAAGGACAGGCGGGAAGAAGCAGAAGTATACTGTGCCAGGTATACATACCATACACGAAGTGACATAACGTGAAGGCAGGGCGTGATCAGGTAAAGAGGCACTCTATAAACCCTAAAGCTACCACTAAAATCAACAGTTACAGCTAATAAGCCAACCAAGGAGGTTACATGAAATCATAAAAAATACACAAGCCAAAAGAAGGCAGAAAAAAAAAGGAAATTAGAGAATGAAGAACTGATGTGACAGAAAGAAAGCAGATATCAAGATGACAGGCTTAAACCTAAAAATCACATTAGATGTAAACACTCTAAACATCCCAACTAGAGATCACAGATTATCAAACTGGATTAAAAAAAAAAAACCAAGATTCATACATATGCTGCCTATAAGAAATATACTTTTACTATAAAGTAGAATTTTTTTCCAGAAAACAAAAAATATCAAGTCTTTTGGGGTAGAGAGAATTAAAAATAACCCTCCTAAAGCTTCTTGTTAGTGTTCTTAGCCCTGTCTCATCTCTCACTTAACTCTTCTAAAGGCTCTGTCTTACTCTTCTCTAAAGCACCAACCAGATAGAAAAAAGAAAAACAGACAGAATCAAGGAATGGGAGCAGGCAAGCTGATCCCAGCAGACACTAATGGAGCACATGTGGGAATGCACAGAGGCTGATCTGCTTTTCTGTATGGCTGCTGCTGCTGCTGCTAAGTCGCTTCAGTCATGTCCGACTCTGGGCGACCCCATAGGTGGAAGCCCACCAGGCTCCCCCGACCCTGGGATTCTCCAGGCAAGAACACTGGAGTGGGTTGCCATTTCCTTCTCCAATGCATGCAAGTGAAAAGTGAAAGTGAAGTCGCTCAGTCATACCCAACTCTTAGCGACCCCATGGACTGCAGCCCACCAGGCTCCTCCACCCATGGGATTTTCCAGGCGAGAGTACTGGAGTCGGTTGCCATTGCCTTCTCCATTCTGTCTGGCAGGAAGCCTTAAAAAACTTCCACAGATCTCAACACCTTCTAGACCCATATCTGATACTCCTCCCCTTCCCATCCCTCCAGTCCTTTGTTCCAGGCTGTGAAGGTGACTCCAGGATTGCTTCAAGGGGAGAATCCTGCCTATTTCAGAATGGAGTTTTGTCCAAGCAGATCCAGGTTAGAATCCATGTCCTGCTCAGCACTTTCCTCTCCTCCATCCTTAACATTAAATCAATCACCAAATTCAGTTGGCTCTGTCTCCTAAATATATTTTGAACCTTTTCTTGGTTCCAGTCCTCAATCAGCTTTTGCTTGATTACTGCATTAGCTCCCTAGATGCATTCCCTGCCTCCATTCTGGCTTTCTGCCAATCTAGCCATTATATTGGCCCTAAGCGGGCTATAAATGAGAACGTTTTTCCTGTTTAAAAAGCCTCCACGTCTCCCTACTGTCCAAGAAAATAAGACAAAGTCCAAGCTTCTTACGCTAACACATTTTATAATCTGACTCCACCCTATGTTTCCAACTTCAGCTCCTATCTCTCTCAGGTGTAAACCCTAGGCTCCAGCCACAGTAAATTATTCAGAGGTTCTCGAACATGGTCATTGTTCTGCCATGATTTCTTGCACGCTCTTTCCTTTCACTGAATACCCTTCCTCCTTTTCTCTGACTGACTGATGGATTCAAGACTTTTAAAACCAGCTCATAAGCTTTTTTAAATTAAAAAACTCTTTATGAAGCCCTCCTTGAATATCTAATATGTATTTGACACTGCTAGACACCAAGGATAAAAAACGAATAATTAAGACGTAGACCAATTACTTAAGAAGATTATTGTTTCTTATGTAGCATATGTAACAGGAAGTACAAGCAACTAAATTTCAATACCATCATGGTAGACTGTTACCCCAGTGGCCTCCTATGAACCACGCCTCCTGGGGTGCATGCCCTTGTGCGGCTTCTCCTACTTGGGATCAGACATGTCACGTGCTTTGGCTAATGAAATGTGAGCTAACATGATTCAAGTAGAATCTTGATAAGCAGTCGTCCACTCAGGGCTTGTCTTTTTGAATCTCTCGGAAGCTAGCAGTCATGTTGCAAGGATGCTCAAGACCGTCCTGAAGGATGAGACACCACATGAAGAAAAAAGGACACACGGAAAGGATCTGAAGCACTGCAGCTAAATAGAGCTGCATGAGTGACCCCAATTAATACCAAGAAGAGCAGAGGGACCCAGTCAGTCAACCCATAGAATCATGTGGGTTGGTGGATGCACAAGTTCCAATGGAGCAAAGAGCAGGAAGTGATCCTCTTTGTACAGCCTGGGAAGAGAAAGAAGGGACCAAGGAAGATTTCACAGGGGAAGTGATTCCGGAGCTGTGTGTTGAAGGATAATCAGGAATTTTGCAGAGCAGAGGAAAAGGTATTAACGGTTGAGAAGTTAAAGGCAGAGATGCATGAAACAGAAAGGCACATTCGGGGGACGATGAGAAGTTCTACTCTGGTGGTGAGAGAAGCATGAAAGGGAAGACACGGACAGTGAGACTGAGGGGGCAGAGGCAGGGACGAGGCCAACGGGGCCTTGTCTGAAAGAGATGCTGAGGACCTTGGCCTTTACTTTGAAAGCAGTGAGGGGCCACTGAAAGATTTTAATTATGGAACTGACATGGTCAGATCTGTAATTTTAAAAAGTAATTCTGATTGGTATAAAAAATAAATTGAAGGTGAAAAAGATCTGAATGCAGGGAGGGATAGTCAAGGCAGGAATGGAAAGGAAATGGATTGTAGACATCTGAGAGGTAGACTGGCCAGGATTCAGTGAGTAATTGCAAGTGTTTTACTCATACAAACTGGGGTTACTTTTTCAAGGGTTTGTGTATCCCTTGGAACACACTCCTCTAGGACAGGGGAATCCCTATTGTTCCCTCAGTTCCTGGCATTGAATGGGTTCTCAGTGAACATTTGTTCATTAAATGAAGATGTTTTGTGGGTACGTTTGGAAAAATATTTGTCAAACAAGGTATCTTTTCTATACGACAAAAACATTTTTAATACAAGTCATTTCAATCCATTTGTAACATAGCTATTGCTTCATACAGAGCTTTGGCTGATTATGTCTTGTGAAAACTTTGGATTTTAATTTGTGAATGCAGACTGTTTTCAGTGAGCAGCATTGAGGATATTATGAATTTCTAAAGATGTAGGTAATCTTGCCATGAAGCTAATAAAGTACAGACCTGGGCAAAAAGAAACCTGTCAATATTCATGCATCTAGTACCTTATTTTCTTCCTAATATCAGGTTGCGTTGGCCAATCTATCAGTTTTAAGTACACATAAAAGACACATTTTTCATATTCACCAAGAACTGTATTGAACAACATATTCACTAACTAAAACTTTCTGGCCAACCCCAATATATGTTAATCAGCACCAAATAAAAAGAGTCTGACCTTGGGTGTATTTAAAATAAGTCAAAACCACCAAAGAACAATTATAAACAAAATAAAATCCCAAACCTTACCTCCAGTGTTTTATCCAACTTAGCAGCTAGCCTTCCAATTTCATATAAGAGCTGAGGGCCAATGGGAATCTCAGCTATGGGTCTTCCTGGGAGGTAAGTCAGCAGCCTCACCAAGTAGCTTTTGACTTCAGAGCCACTATCTAGATGGATGGAAGGATATATTCTGTCAACTATTCTTGGGAAAAAAAAAGATTAGAGGCTATTCTGCCTTTGCAATTATTATAGCAAGGAATAATACAGAACAAGAGAAAAAAAAACAAAAAGGTGCTAACACAGGACAAGCCAGCAGGATTTTATGAGGCAGGACTGAATGGATCAAGCCAGCAAGGAGAACAGATAGACTTCAGAACACTGGGGTCAGCCATTTACATCCTAACATAACTGTAGCCCCAAGTCTGCTGGCTTTAACTCTAAACGTAAATTATCTACTCTGGTAAATGAATGCTTAAAATACATTTTTAATACATTTACAGTGGGGGAAGTTGTGATAAAGAAATGACTTTCAGAATCACAGACTTCTTTAGGGACAAACTGCTGCTTGGAGATTTCTATTAGATACGTCTTAGCACTTAGAACTGAAAGGGACCAAGTTTCACGAGAGCTCATAGCCTTAAGAATTTAAGTCACGTATATCATAATTACAGAGCTGGGATCTAAACTTTCTGATTCTGTGTGCTTTCTACTATATCACAGCACCAAAATACACAGCTGATCTGATAAATAAAACTATTTAATTATTTTTCTAATTAAAAATAAAAGTTTCCCTAGTTTTCACATTTCCCCTTAGTTACTTATCCATCAGATCCTTTGCAGGCATAAGAGTTACACCAGATCCCAGCCCTAACCACAACCCCAGTTTCCACTTTGGTGATGGTAGCCTCTTCCAACTGCTGAAAAAAATAATCATCTTAACCCTTAGAATGACGGACCTGTTCCTGATATTTCTACTTGTAGCCAAAATGCAGTAATGTACATGGACGGGTGATGACCGGTGGTGGTCTCTTACCTACAGACACGAGAGAGGTTATGTTGTCTCCTTTAGTACGACACACAGAGGGTGTTGGAAATCCAGCTGCTCTCAGAAACATGATGATATGAGTCTGCACTTCAATCAGGTCTGGAGTTTTGCTAGATTCAGTGTTGCTTATTTTGAGGACACACTCATTTGAGCCATCTGTAGTGACTTTGGTTCTTGCAATGCATACATGGAAGTTTTGGTCATCATAGCTAGGAAGTGGCTGGATCTTGGAAACTTTTAACCCAAACACTGATTCCACTAATGCAGAGGCTTGTACCTCACTGAAAGAGGGCTTGGTGAGAGCCTGTGATTGCTGATCACCTCCACTTGACATTATTTCTAAGGAAACAAACAAACAAACAAACTGGAAAAGGGACTTACATTGAATATACTTACTTAAAAGAGTTTTCTTAAAACAGACCAGTAATGTTTCCCAATACTGATTTGGCACTTCTCTTGATTGTGAATTTTCACTCATAAAATTAAAAAAATCAAATGTGTAAATGAGATTTAAAAAGTAGATTACAAGCATAGTCCCTGCCTTAATTTCCAAGAGGCATGGTAGGCCAGCTGGTCCTGATGTCATCTACTTTATGTCTATTTCTCTAAGATTCCAGGCTTTTTAATTTGTTGTTTTAGTTATTATTATCTAGTGTTTGAGGATCCATATTTTAACATACCATAGATTGGTAAATGATATTTATTTTGACTACAAATAGCCCTAAATTACAAATAGCTTAAATCACTGTGACTTTTGGATATTCTGGAAGGAAAACTCAATTCTAAAACAAGTTTTAACAAGCTCAAAACCATAATGTAAAAAAAATATATATCCTCTAAATGTAAAATTAGGTAGTCAAGGGTGACATTTGGTAAGGACAGGCAACCGGTCAAGGACAAGAAACTTGAACTGGTTAGGACTTTATCAGACGTCTAATCTCATTACAATAAACCAATTAACAGAATACTTATATTATTAAGCTACTACATGTTACAATACACATGCAGAATTGTATCATTCTATATTCAGTATCCCATTTAATTTTCAGTACAAACTGGGAAGTAAATTTTCTCATACCTATTTACAGATTAGAAAGCCAAAACTTAGAAAAACTGAGTAACTTGCCCCAGCTTGCACAGGTAATAAACTGTAAAGCTCAAATTCAAATCAGGTTTGCCTGAGTCCACTGTTCATGCCTTTTCTCTTATAGTGACTGTGGTTTATTTAAATAATTTATTCTTCATATTTCTTTGTATAAACATGAAATTTTCCATTTTTTGAATTTAAAAACCTAAAAAAAAACCAACCACAAATAGATTAGAAAAAAAGCAGTAACTAAAAGTCCTTGTACCATAAATAATGTCTAAACTCACTTCACAAGCAAAATGTATGATTCCAGGCACAGAAAGCACACTGGGGAAGCACCTTGGTATCACCGGTTTCTCCACCCCTCCCAGCAATATCAACTTTATTTAAAGGAGGAATGTAGGTCCTAGGAGGATGTGTCTGGTCCAAAGTTTTCTTAAGTATGTCCTTTGGGTTTAACCCTTTATTACCATCACTTTGGGTTTAAAATGTAAATTTAAATACAGTGATCTTACTTTTCTGTGTTACAAGTATCATCATCTAGCTTATTGCATACACTTCAAAGGGTGGGCTGATGTGCAAAGCATTCCCGAGAAGCCCTGTGGGAGATAGGAAATGCAATTAGAGGACTCTGAAGTTAGCTCACTGTCACAGATATCCTAAACGATGAAAAACTTAAAAGGTGCTCAAAACAAGTTACAAGGCAGTAACTGATAAACTAATAAAATGCCAAAGAAAACCCTGAATTAAGTATAAACTTGATGAAGTGACTGAGTTTGCCTTGAACTGTGAAGAATAAATTTTCTGGGACTTCCCTGGTGGTCCAGTGGTTAAGAATCTGTCTTTCAGTGCAAGGGGTGTGGGTTCTATCCCTGGTGGGGGATCTATTCATAAGATCCTACGTGTTATGGAGGAACAAAGACCATGCACCATAGCTAGTGAGCCCACGCATGTCAGAACCCATGCACTGCAACTAAGACCCAAGGCAGCCAAATAAATAAATACTGAATTTGTTTTTCTACTGCTAAGCAGAACAGGGGCTTAAAAATGAAGATTGCTTACAGAAAGTAAAGGTGCATCTGAGTTTATGACCTATGAAATTAATATCTGCCAAAACTATGACAGAAATTCAGAGGAGAGAGAAATTACTACAGCCTAATGATATTCTTGAGAAGATGGATTTGAATTGAGCTATAAATATGAATTGGATAAACAGGATGGGGGAGACTGTTTTCTTCTCCTTGATAATGCCACTCTCTGCTGCATATATTTTGCATATTTCCTGAGCATGCGTGTGCGTGTGCGTGTGTGTGTATACTCACCATATATATATGGTGGTGGTGGTTTAGTCATTATGTCATGTCCAGTTCTTCAGCCCCATGGACTGTAGCCCACCAGGCTCCTCTGTCCATGGAATTTTTCAGGCAAGAATACTGGAATGAGTTGCCATTTTCTTCTCCAGGGAATCTTCCCAACCCAGGAATCAAACCTGGGTCTCCTGCATTGTAGGCAGATTCTTTACCCACTGAGCTACCAGGAAAGCCCATATGTATATGGAAGGCAATATTAGGCTTCTAAATATCCTTTAGGAACCAAATATTTAAGATCCTTGCAATTTCACTTCTCCCTTTTCCCAAAATAGTTTTATTCCAATCCTTCCTTCATAATTAAATAATTAACTAAATAATTCCTAAATAATTAACAACATCTTGGGGATGGGTTGCATTTGGGGCTACATGTGATGTCTGTTCAAAGGATGCAGTGTTATATAAAAAGAATCTCATGAACAGTTAGTGCTTGTTGATAGAAATCAGCACAGCTGTTGTTTCTGGCAAGAAGGTGGCATGAGGGAACTTTCTGGGAGGAAAACGTTCTATATCTTGACTAGGCTTTGGTTACATGGGTGTAAACATTTGTCAAAACTTAGCTTAAAACTTAAGTCAGCATAAGATCTGTGAATTTCACTGAATGTAAATTTTACTTTAAAAAAAAAGAAAAGCTTTGTGAGAGACTGGCTAGGACAGGTGGTGTGGATGAGGTCTTAGGACTTCTTTCGTGCGTTGCNTTTAACCCTTTATTACCATCACTTTGGGTTTAAAATGTAAATTTAAATACAGTGATCTTACTTTTCTGTGTTACAAGTATCATCATCTAGCTTATTGCATACACTTCAAAGGGTGGGCTGATGTGCAAAGCATTCCCGAGAAGCCCTGTGGGAGATAGGAAATGCAATTAGAGGACTCTGAAGTTAGCTCACTGTCACAGATATCCTAAACGATGAAAAACTTAAAAGGTGCTCAAAACAAGTTACAAGGCAGTAACTGATAAACTAATAAAATGCCAAAGAAAACCCTGAATTAAGTATAAACTTGATGAAGTGACTGAGTTTGCCTTGAACTGTGAAGAATAAATTTTCTGGGACTTCCCTGGTGGTCCAGTGGTTAAGAATCTGTCTTTCAGTGCAAGGGGTGTGGGTTCTATCCCTGGTGGGGGATCTATTCATAAGATCCTACGTGTTATGGAGGAACAAAGACCATGCACCATAGCTAGTGAGCCCACGCATGTCAGAACCCATGCACTGCAACTAAGACCCAAGGCAGCCAAATAAATAAATACTGAATTTGTTTTTCTACTGCTAAGCAGAACAGGGGCTTAAAAATGAAGATTGCTTACAGAAAGTAAAGGTGCATCTGAGTTTATGACCTATGAAATTAATATCTGCCAAAACTATGACAGAAATTCAGAGGAGAGAGAAATTACTACAGCCTAATGATATTCTTGAGAAGATGGATTTGAATTGAGCTATAAATATGAATTGGATAAACAGGATGGGGGAGACTGTTTTCTTCTCCTTGATAATGCCACTCTCTGCTGCATATATTTTGCATATTTCCTGAGCATGCGTGTGCGTGTGCGTGTGTGTGTATACTCACCATATATATATGGTGGTGGTGGTTTAGTCATTATGTCATGTCCAGTTCTTCAGCCCCATGGACTGTAGCCCACCAGGCTCCTCTGTCCATGGAATTTTTCAGGCAAGAATACTGGAATGAGTTGCCATTTTCTTCTCCAGGGAATCTTCCCAACCCAGGAATCAAACCTGGGTCTCCTGCATTGTAGGCAGATTCTTTACCCACTGAGCTACCAGGAAAGCCCATATGTATATGGAAGGCAATATTAGGCTTCTAAATATCCTTTAGGAACCAAATATTTAAGATCCTTGCAATTTCACTTCTCCCTTTTCCCAAAATAGTTTTATTCCAATCCTTCCTTCATAATTAAATAATTAACTAAATAATTCCTAAATAATTAACAACATCTTGGGGATGGGTTGCATTTGGGGCTACATGTGATGTCTGTTCAAAGGATGCAGTGTTATATAAAAAGAATCTCATGAACAGTTAGTGCTTGTTGATAGAAATCAGCACAGCTGTTGTTTCTGGCAAGAAGGTGGCATGAGGGAACTTTCTGGGAGGAAAACGTTCTATATCTTGACTAGGCTTTGGTTACATGGGTGTAAACATTTGTCAAAACTTAGCTTAAAACTTAAGTCAGCATAAGATCTGTGAATTTCACTGAATGTAAATTTTACTTTAAAAAAAAAGAAAAGCTTTGTGAGAGACTGGCTAGGACAGGTGGTGTGGATGAGGTCTTAGGACTTCTTTCGTGCGTTGCTGCTGCTGCTGCTGCTGCTGCTAAGTCGCTTCAGTCATGTCCGACCCTGTGCGACCCCACAGACGGCAGCCCACCAGGCTCCCCCATCCCTGGGATTCTCCAGGCAAGAACACTGGAGTGGGTTGCCATTTCCTTCTCCAATGCATGAAAATGAAAAGTGAAAGTGAAGTCGCTCAGTCATGTCCAACTCTTAGCGACCCCATGGACTGCAATCTACCAGGCTCCTCTGTCCATGGGATTTTCCAGGCAAGAATACTGGAGTGGGGTGCCATTGCCTTCTCCCACGTTAGAGCTCCCCAAATCAGACCGTATGCCTGTTAATGTCTAATCACTTCAGATCTATGACAGCCAAAGTCCAACTTAGTTCAGTGAGAGAAAGGAGATAAAATTCAGGGAGGTACACTAGGACTGTCCTATATGACCCCCTCTCTGAATCAGCTCCAAGGCTATAGCCTGATGACTCATGATAAGATTATAACCCCCAAACACCAGTCTCCTTCCCATCCCTCCTTCCGTGACCCTCTTAACCTAAGTGATTTCTCCTGCCTTTAAGCTTGCATAGCCCCTGTGCTGCTGGTAGATTTCCACCACCTGTTATAGTTATTGCATTCTTGCCAGTCACTCCCCATATCTACTTTCTGACTAGGGCATATGCTTTCAGAAGCAAATTAAGTCATTCGGATTTTGTTTACTAAAGACACTGTGACAAAGCCTGAATGGAGTTTAAAACAATCTCTGCACCTGAAACTTCTGGGAACCAGTATGTCCTGTCACACTGCATATGGGTTTAAAGCTTTACATAGGATTTTAACATTCTTTCTGCAGATTTATAAACAGGTGTCAGGCCCATATTCAGAATGTAATATGAACCAAAGCTTTACATTCAAGACAAAATCCCAGAGTAATTTTTCAACACCTAAAGCTTTAAAGATATCAGAATAATTTTGAATTCAATATGAATTAGAAATCCTTACAGTTGGAAGGACACTTAGAAGCAATTAGTGAAGGCCAATCTGCTTTCCAGTCTAGAAAATGTCCCTATAACATTCTCGAATGGGGTTTGTTAACCCTCTACTTAAAGCACTCTGTTTTCTACAGCACTTTGGCAGCTCTAGCCATCAAAGATAGCCTGTGTAACAAAAAGTTGTGCTGGCTAAATGTATTTTATCACATTTTAAAAATAGAATAAAATAGTTTCTATGCTGGGAGAGATAAGACATTTATACGTAACCTCTGAAACTTTGCACTATTCACATCTCCTCTAACAGGGAGTTGGACTAGACTATCCCTAAAAATTCCCTCTAGTACTAACATTGTTTCTAAAGCTCTTTCTTTTTGAGCTTAAATTTAGTTTTTTTTTCTTTGTATACAAATACTCCAAATATGAAACAAATGGCACAGATCAAGTCAGCACGTGTGCACCACCTGGGAAGCCCAAGTAAGTAAATACGGAGAAAGAAATGTGTTGATCAGAGATGGCTGTCTTAACCAAGTGTCTTTTGTATGGGTGGAGAGGGTGAGGAAGGGAACTCAAATCCTATAGGTAGTTGCACTGTCTTTCCTGCCAACAGTGTTTTACTTGGCTTCTGAGAAAGTGCTCAGGAAGCAAATGTTTTCCAACTCCAGGGCTTATGCCAGAATCTCAAAACCTTTGTCCTACAACTTGGGGGACTGGACCTTAAACCCTGCACTTCGTGTAAGGTATAACCTGATGAGAAAATAAATCATTCTTGATTCTTTCTTCTCCCTCACTCTCAAAGTTAAAGTCTAGTAAATTCTACCTTAGCATGTCTTCCAAATCTGCCCTTCTTGTCCTGTAATTCCTTCTGCTGTGTCCCTCCAAGGTTGGAGAGCAAGGATTATATCCAGTAAATCTCCGTATTCCCAGCCCAGAATCTAGCCTAGATTCTTACTATCAAGAGGAATTAATGACAGAAGGGTTACTTTCATTCCACAGGTTCATGAGGGCAGTTTACCCTCAAAGGGTTTCAGAAAACAGAAAGGTATGGAACTAGAGTCTGTAGTTTTTCAAAGACAACAGTGGGTGCCCTGAGTGTGTTCCTTCTGGGTGAGAAGAACAGGTGGTAGGAAAGAGGCGGCAAGGGGGTTGCTGACCCAAGAGACAGGAAAATAAGGGAGGAAGAGGGCACATTAGTCAGGTTCAGAGTGTTATTATGCTAGTGAGGTCCAGTGGAGCCCAAGAAATGGGGGACATCCACTAGACAGCTGGCCGGGAGTGCCAGGCGCCGCACAGGTTGGACCAGATGGCTTCTCAGGTGCCACACCCCAATTCTGGGATCTCAGCCCAGCCTTCTGGGTTGTAGGTGCGATCCAGCGAGGAAGGTGACTTGCGCATCACCTGAACAGAGAGTCGGAGGTGGATTAGGGGCTGGAGGCGCTGGAGGGGCCGGAGGCTCACGACTCCTGGCCCCAGGCTCTCAGCGAACCTCCTTGCTCTCCCGGCCGCCCCCTCCAGAGGGTTCTGGGGTTTGTCTCTGCTTTCCCCACCCAGCTCACCCGCAACGACCCGAGGTCCTGACGTGGATCCCGCTCTCGAGCAGCCGGGGTCCTGCGCTCCTGCTGGGAAGTCGCGCCCAACTTGTTGTGTCTGGGTCCGCCCCTCCTCCTAACGCGTGAGTTCTGACTTCTGATTGGCTCCTCGAGACTCCCCCGCCGCCAATAAGCGAAGACTCTTGGAAGGCGAGGCTCCGCCAGGCCGGTCGGAGCTATTCCCGCCTTGTCTCCGGGCTGCAAAAGGGGCTGCGAAAAGAGAAATTCAAAGATCAGGTTTTGGATGGATCTGCAATCCCGTCCCGCCTTCTCTCAGCGGTCACTCCAGTCAGAGCGCGGTTATCTCCTTACAAAACTGGACTTCTTCTTTCTGATTGGCTCTTAGAGATTCCGCCCCGCCCCTTGGTGGGTAACCATTTAGGAGGCTTTCAGCTCTTGAGTGGCATCTTGCAGTTCCTCCCAGTGGCCTGCTTCACTCGCGGTACTCTTTTTTGGGTAGAATTCGCGTCCTCAATTTTCTTCCTTCCCTCCCTTCTGTTGGAAACACGTATGCCAGAGGCTTCGCAAGCGTGACCGAGGTGGCCTCGAGCCCCTCTCAGTCCACTAGGACTGCAAGAGGACTGAGGACCTGGGAGTTTGGCCTGGCAGCGTTCTGCACAGGACCTAGCTCTCCCGAGATGCAGTCAGTAATGTTAGAACGTAAAATTGTCTGAGTTATAGGATAGACCCACACGTTCCTTGTACTGATGGGGAAACTTAAGAGGGCACAGAGCCTCAGCCAGACCCGGTCACCCAACTTCGAGTTTAAGCTTTTGTACGGTGCTGAGTTTTCTACTCTCGAGTCTTTAAATTCAATATAATAGATGTAAAGGAAGTGTGAAGGCCCCTCTAACAGGTCCCCTCAGGGAGCTGCGATGACCACAGTTCAGGTCTGGTGTGATAAGTGATTCATTTACACTGAGAAAATGAACTGGTAATTGGGTCAGAATCCTGAATTGGGAGTCGATTCTCTCTCTGCAAGGAAGCGCAGAAACCACATGACCATCAGAACGCTGCCTCCGGATGAAAGTGTTAGTTGTGTAGGATTCTTTGCGACCCCACTGACTGTAGCCCACCAGGCTCCTCTGTCCATAGAATTCTCCAGGCAAGAATACTGGAGTGAGTTTCCATTCCCTTCTCCAAGGATCTTCCGAAGCCTGGGATTGAAGCCAGGTCTCCGCATTGCAGACAGATTCTTTTCCTTTTAAAGCCACCATAGCAGCTCACCTTGGGAATCCTGGCATTAACAGCCAGGTTGGTTGCCTGATTACTTGTCAAGGGCATCAGGCTCAGGTAGCCAGTTTCATATACGTCTGCAGCGGAGGAGAACCTCTCTGATAGGACAGAGCACTCTCTATTGGAGGAGAATTCTAGACATCACTCATTACTGCAACTCAGTCTGTTTTAATCCGTGCGCATCTCGCTTTCTCACAATGCCCAACCCCCAACTCCCTCAGGATATAGCACAGTCGGTATGTTTAGTCACCTTGATTGATGTTTCCCAAACTTCCATCAACCACATATTGAGAGATCTCCTCTTTTCTGCCTTCAGATATGATTCTTGTCTGCTTCAGTTCTAATTTCCAAGTACTGGGGCTTTTTTAAGCCCCAGGCTGGAATTTTTACTAAGCCGCTTTCCTTTAGGGTGTTAAAGATTTGATTTCGATTATCTGTAGCCAGACTTTGACTCCATTGGTCCTCTTAGGCATCTCTGTATGCTCTTTCCGCAGGCAAATCCTGAATTCTCTCCACCCTCTCACTATTCCACTCTATTAGTCCAGTTTTTTTTTTTCTTTTAATTGAAGGATAATTGCTTTACATATTGGCTTGATTTCTGCCTTACACTGGTATGAATTAGCCATAGGTATACCTATTGCCCCCTCCCTCTTGAACCTTCCTTCACCCTTTCCCACCCCTCTAGGCTGTTACAGAGCCTCTCTCCATTCATCTCACCGTCTCCTTCCTCCCCACCACCCTTGTCCATCTCTGTCTGCATCTGCACTGCTGCCCTGTGGAGAGGTTTATCAGTATCATCTTTCTAGATTCCATATGTATGAGTTGATAGACAATATTTTTCACTTTCTGACTTACTTCACTCTGTATCATAGGCTCTAGGTTCACCCACCTCATTAGAACTGACTCAAGTGCATTCCTTTATTGGCTGAGTAGTACTCCAGTGTGTATATACGGGCCACAGCTTCTTTATCCACTCATCTGCCAATGGACATCTAGGTTGCTTCCATATCCTAGCTGCTGTAAACAGTGCTGTCATGTTTGTTGTTTCTACTTTTCTTGGGATTAAGAGATGGGAATGAAGATCAGATCTGGAAGGTGTGGTGAGAATTGGAGACTGGACTCTAGATCCACAATTACTTCCTCCAGCAAGCATCTTTCCACTCACTGAAACTTTTTCAGAAATACATTTTGTCACTTGCCCTCTTCACTTTAAACAAGATTTCCTTGTCTTTAATAATAATATTCTTACACATATATCTTTTGTCCTTTATGAGTCTTTAAGATACACTGCTCAGTCATACACTGGGTATAAGAGAATGAACATTTCTAAGGCTCTTAATACGTGTTTTTTCCAATAATGCCAAAATTGGATACCATGATAATGAATAAAGCTCCAAAACGATAGACAAGAAATGTGATTATCACTGTTGTATTAACAATTTTTTTCCCTGTTCCACCTGGCCACTAGGACACTTAGGTAGTAGCTCTCAAAAAATTCAGTGAAAAAAACTGGAGTGAAACAAAATTAACAATGTGCAGGGTGAGATTATAGATATGATTTTATATTACAAGATATCCTATAAAACATAATAGCCCACTAATTTCATGACACAACTATATACCAACATTGTCTAAAATGCTAAAAACCTAGTGCCATCATGTGAACACAATATTCACAGACAACACAATTGTCAGTATACAAGTTTTGTGGGGATTAGATACACATCTGCTTCTGCAATATATGTTCCATTTTTGAAGTATATAAAACACAAGCTTTATAATCTGGTATTTTGGAAAACTTATGAGCTAAACTCACATCAAATCAAAACAAGCTGAAGCTAAATTATAATAAAAAAAACTGGCATCAAGTGGAAACCATAAATTAACAAAGTGCAACACTGGTGTTGCACTAGGCCTTCTTGAACTCTGGGTATTCAAACTACACCATGTGCCTGTTTTGGTACTGAGCAAACAAATTTCTTAGGATATTGGAGTCCTTAGAAAACTCCTATTGTACCAGTTTTAATTTATGAATATCAAGTTTTAATAAACTTTACTCATTTAGGTTGCTGTTGAGGAAAAGGGTAGTATTTTTAGATCAATGAGCAGCTGACCATATTTACAAAACGTTAATTGTAGAGACTCATGGTCCTGGTTCCCTGCTCCAGATGACTCACTTCATGGGTGCTTCATCAGTGCTGATGAATAGCCATTGGAAGGAGGAAGTGACATCATCAGCTAGTTCTAAAGCATGGAGGCTCATACAAACATAGCACTTCCATCTTGCATCTATCAAGAAAAGGCCCTTTCCTCCAGTAATACACAACTTTGTAGCATGAGATGAATTCAGTCCTAAATGTTCACTTTAACATAAATTAACATTAAAAAAAGATCTATAGTATGAAGGTCGTGTTCAGAGCAATTTGTGGAGGGTCTAACTTATTCATTAAATCTGTATTTTATATATAGTTGTACTAAAGCACTTTAAGAGGCATAGACAAATTAGGGAGAACTAGAATCAGTAGGTATAAGCTACAAGGAGGTGAGTTCAGCTTGAAATAAAATTTAATCATCAAAACTCAGTCAGTGGGCTACTAAGTGCAGTAGACAGTCTCCCATCTCTTGAATGTTCAAGAAAGGACTGCCCAGTTACATGAGGTTATTTGTACAAAGGATCCTGCTTTGGGTGAGAGGTATCTTTTCAACTCTAAAATGTGATTTTATGAATCGAAGTACCTATTAGAATGACCTCTTAATCAACTTCAACTTACTTGTTTCCTCAAGGCGATCCCTACTGCAAGCTGTATCTTGGCTTTCCTTCTCATTTACCAGTCATACTGGGAATAAGTCATGTCTGAACAGCTAGATAACACGTTTGAAGAGAAATTTCTGGATGGCATCCTATCTCTTAAGTTATGGTATTTTATTTTCAATTACCACAAAGCATTTTATAACAAGAGTCAAATATGTGATAATACAATTTTCTTTATTAAAAATAATTTACAGCATCAGTAACATATACACAATTGTCATCAATTGAACTTTGCCTCCAATATATTTCTATACAATACTTAACATTACTGAACTTAAAACTGTTATACTGTTTTGTTGGCTTTAAATAATAGACAATGATTTATAGTTACTTAAGTGAGATATATGGTTTCATAATGACATACTATGTGTAAAACTGATAAACATCGGCACTATCACACTCCAGAAAAAAGTCACTAAAGAAGACTAAGTCCACCTCCTTCCCCTCTCTTTTAGTATTCCAAATCAAACTAAGATAGGGTCGACATCCAGTATCTTAGCACTTTCTCCTAAACCTAAAGGCAAAAGAACGATGTCTTTTAATTCAACTATAGAAAAGTGTTAGTCAAATAATCTCTCCTCATCCCGTCACTTAACACTGAGCAGGTGAATGCACACAACACTTCTTCCCTAGTTGTAACAACTAGAATTTTGATTTAGGTCTCAGCTGTGCTTTTTGTCCTTTAGTACCCCTGGAAAATTCCATGGATGGAGGAGCCTGGTAGGCTGCAGTCCATGGGGTCGCCAAGAGTCAGACACGACTGAGTAACTTCACTTTCACTTTTCACTTTCATGCACTGGAGAAGGAAATGGCAACCCATTCCGGTGTTCTTGCCTGGAGAATCCCAGGGACGGGGGAGCCTGGTGGGCTGCTGTCTATGGGGTCTCACAGAGTCGGACACGACTGAAGTGACTTAGCAGTAGCAGCAGCAGTACCAATGAAGTTTGATTCCCAGTGAAAAACTGAGCACTTTGCTAAAGGGATTCTAATACCTCTCATTTAAATGTCCGCTTGGAGATACAATAGGAAATAACAACTATTATCTCGAAAACCTTTTAGGTATGTTAATGGCAGTTCAGTGACTGGATGACATTTCCAACAATTAGTAAAACCAAAGGCATGAAATATTGCAATGGTATGTAGCATAATGTTTCTTAAAATATGACAAAAATGCTGTTGTTGATAATGACCTTTGAAATTTTACTTTTAAGTTCATAGCACTAATTTGCTTCTTTCATGGACCTATTATATTTCTTCCCACAATATTTGTGCATTTAAAAAAAATACAATATTATCCAGATATAGTCAATAAAGGAGATATGTAAAACAATAAAAACCAACAGGTGCCACATTTTTGCAAACACAATTTGGCTGGAGGAAGAATTACAGGTGCACTCAGGTCATACATCCACAACTCTCTTCCCCAGTTGACAGCCACTGCTTATCAAGTTTTTTGGTTCACTGTATATAAACGAGAGATTTTAAGAGAACCTTGATTTTTTTTTTTCCTGAAATACAAGATCTGCTTGTACTTTTACTGGACTAGGTAGACTGGAAACGTAAATGCTTAATTCATAGCTGGCTAGCTTTATTATCTCTTCATTTCCTGGATCTGCTGTTTATGGTGATGCCCAGGGCTCTGACCACAGGCTACACATTGTATTACAGAATGGCTTAGAAATAATACAGATGTTTTCCCCACACACAATCTGGATTATCATCTTCTCAAAAGCCTATAACTGATATTTTAACTTTCAACTTGTAAATTCTCCAACCTTAATTCATGTCTTCATGTAAATTAAAAACACATGCACTGTCAAATACACAGCATAATAAAATATCAAGAACACAATATGACTTGAAAGTACCAAAGAAAATACTTATAAAAATTTTAAATAAAAGGGAAATCATTTTACCAACCTCTAGTCCATCTAATTGTCTAAACACAGAATATTTTCAAAAGATTGTATGACTGATTATGTGCAAAGTTCTCAGTGGACTTTACCCACTGGTTTGGTAGTTTCAGCATTTTAGCTTAAAACAATTTATTTTGTGCAATGTAAGCTAATTCTGAATTGCAGTAACTTAACAAGGTCATATGATGATCTCCATGTGGGGGGGGCGGGAATTACTACAATTAACCTTCTGCCTGCTAACTTTAACTTCTTAATTTTTTAAAAAAGGTATAGGACTTTCGGAATTAATCATCCAACCTTTTCTTAAAAGTCACCAAACTTTTTGTTAACAGAACATTTGATGTGGTAAACAAACATGCATATAGAGAAAATATGGTATTCAGACAGCAATAATTTAAGTGTTTTATCCTAACGGTCAGCAAAAGCATATATAATTAATATTATCATGCATCCCAGGTGAAATAATGATTCAAAATGACAGGAAATTGATTTATATAATTAAGAAGAAAACAACATTTAAAAAATGTTTAGGGTTGAGCAACCATATAATTTAGGGTGGAAAATTTAAAAATCTAGAGGAAATCATGTTAGTGTTCAATGATTAAATAAAGTTCTCCTTAGCAACTGTAGATGAGTGTGGAATTTTGGTTAATGATACTTAAAATATTAGGTTATAGAAGTTACAGTATCACATACAGTGAGCAAAGTAATCAAATCCAATTAATATAATGCCATCTGAGACTTGCCAGGGTCGCAGGAGCAAATTACTGAAAAAATAAGGGCTGCATATGTGGTACATATTTTCACTGCTAATACATGGTGCTACACAATCAACTGTATTCTGTAACAGTCCATCTTCAGATGTGGAGGAAACCTCGGCTGGAATGGACAGAATGATTGTGTCTGTGGCAAGTTCTATCCTTTGACTGAGACTTAGGATAACCCTGGCTTATATTACAAACTAAGAATGCCACTACGTCCAGCTCAATTCTGGAAAGGAATGAACATATCTGAAAGTCCATTTATAAATCGGATTTCACCTTCCACAATTTTAGAATTATCTGGCTTCTTAAATTTCAATCCCCTACTCTTAAACCAACAAACAGTAGTATACAGTTTTATAGGTGCAAAACTAAACAAGAGACTTCAGGAAGGTTATTCATATAAGAATCTTCAACACAAGTTCAAATTCTGCCTTTATTTACAAAATGGTCTGATAAAATATCCCCCCTTACTTATAGGCCTCTTCCACAACACACTTCACACATTGATTTTAGCAATGTTATTAGCACCATTCGTATATTATTTAAAATCAAGATTTCATTTCAGTCACTACGTTGATTCACAATCATTTACATCCATGGATGAGAGAAGTGGGCATACTGGGACTATCTGCAGCTCCATGGTAAGGATTCCTGGGTCCAGCACAAAAGGCTTTGTTTGCAGTCACCAGTTATGAAAGGTATTCATGGTGAGTAGATACTATGAGAATTTTCGTGCCACAAAGTTTAATAATCCTCCATGTTTGTACAATGTTATCTCCACATCATTTTCAAATGAAGCAATCACGCTGAACACTTTTCCAGTGCTTGTCTTTAAACAAACAAAAACATCTCACATGAGTGGTAAAATCTTGTAATGTTACTTAGTGGTTAAGACTATTTGTCTTCAGATTCAGTGACTATACTTATCACATATTCTGTCTGAGAAACATTTCTCTTCCTTGAGAAAACAACACAGATACCTAATTATAGGCCTCATAGCTAAGTAGGAAAACAAATATTTCATCCCTAATTCTAAAGAACAAGTACTGTTATCATTTAAAGTATTAAATCATTCAGATTTTGACTTACTAGTTAGGGATGTTATACTAATTACTCATGTTCATTTTGTTAAAAATCAAACATTCACTGCATATAATATCTGCTACTTGTTTTCTTTTTTTCTTAGTTGTAAAGTCTGTGTTACTCTAACTGTGAAAACCCAGCTCTGGCTTCTAATGAAGTGGTGTGCATGCCTGGACTAAACATTATATTACCACAGAGAGCTGATAACAAGGAAGAGGAAGTTGGATACTTTTCCTCAGAGACCAACTATATTAACATAGGTTCAAGTACAAACAAAGCCTTCTTAAACTGCAATTTGTTTACTAGCTGACATTAATATGTAATTTACAGACATTGTTTATTACTCAGTTTACAACCATCTAGTTAAACATATAGTACTGTACATGATCATATATTTGAGAAATTTAGGTATACCTTTATATTTAATGTAACTCCAGGAGACAGTTCTTCAGGAAATGTTAAAGAAAATGTTTCTCTGCCAGAGAGGCCCAAGGAATCTGCACTTTGTCCTGGAAGGAACTGAAGCGGAGCTATGCCAATTCCAATCAAATGATCTTTGTGAATTTTTTCATAACTTTCAGCCAAAACAGCTTTCACACCCTGTAACAAACATGTATTTTATTTCTTCCATTCTACCATGCAATTTTAAAGGGGAAAAAACCCCTACTTTTGGCTTTTCTGTAAAAGCTTCAAACCGACTACCCCATATGAAGGTCAATGTTGTATCAAAGTATTTAAAGACACCTTTTACAGATTATTTTCCTGTATCTCTAAGTAGCTCCTTAACTCTAACTGCCCCTCTGCCACTCCAGGATTAAGTACCACCAGTGCCTACCATATACTAAGTGTTCTCTATAACTGGGGGCAGTTGCTTGAAACTCAAAAAGGGCTCAAGAGGATTTCTGTTTAATTATGGTAGATCTAACATATGTGTTTATCAACACTCCCTCTTAAACTATCATTAAAATAAGGGAATAAAGAAGTATAAGCCCACAGCAACAAAGAGAACAGGATGTGCAAATTCTGTAAATATTTAGAAAACAGAGATAGGTGACTGACTTAGCAGAGGATGTTCAAACTACAGACTGACAAACTGAAATTAGAGTGATACCCAATCTAAGATTTGAGTCACTCTGCAATAAAGAACCTAGAAATGGCTTGAGACTCAGAGGCATAAGGTTCTCAGAATACTGGGATACTAGTGAAAAGTCTATAAAAAGAAGATCTCCAGCTCAGTCCCCACTCAGAAAGAGTGGAGGTTATTCTCTGGAGGAAATAAGCTGAAGACTTGTGTATCTCCACACAAGTAGATGCACTTTTTCCATTATTATCCTCCTAAGGATGGACGCGAGTCTGAGTGAACCCTGGGAGATGGTGATGGACAGGGAGGCCTGGCATGCTGCGATTCAGGGGGTCGCAAAGAGTCGGACACGACTGAGCGACTGAACTGAACTGAAGGAGCCGTTTTTTGTTTTAAGACATTTCTCTTCTTAACACATCTTTCTCCAAATTGCCCACCTCCCAAAATTTAATGTCACAAAGATACTGTGGATCTGTTTATGTATATATACGTGTGTGTACTTTACACATACAGAGTTTAAGGTTTTGTTTCACCCCTTGGGAGTGCACCACCCTGTAGAGCAGGGATGCTCTCGACTGAGGAGGAACACTAGGCTCACAGAAAGGCCAGGTGAGAATATTATCAGACATGGGGGGCAGGAGTAAGTCTGTTTCTTCAGTGGGTCTCCTTCCATGAAGAAACTGCATGGCCTCAAGAGAAAATATTTACAGATACTGATATACAGGGCTCTCTCAATGAAAAAGGTAGCTTATAATTAGTAAGGCCCACTAACAAAACCCAGCCCACAATCCCAGCCTGTAATCATTTTTTTAACATCTAACTGAATAGACAGCCAAGGATCAACAACTATAGGAGGAAAGCCTGAAATAGTAAAAAAAAAAAAAAAAAAAAAAAAGGCGGGGGGGAGGGGCTAAAAAACTTCAGAAAAAGAGAACTTATAATTAATATTTATAATACAGGAGATACCATCTTTTTACTGAGTTTTGCCAATAGTGGTTTTTTGTTGTTCTTTTTCTTACAAATTGAGGTTTTGTGGCAACTCTATGTCAATCAAGTCTACAGGTTCCATTTTTCCAAGAGCATCTGCTCACTTGTCTTTGTCACGTTTTGATAATTCTTATAATACTACAAATATTTTCATCATTATTTTATTTGTTGTAGTGATCTGTGATAAGCGATCTTTGATGTTACCATACGACTTGCTGAAGGCTCAGATGCTGGTCAGCTAAAGTATTTTTAAATTAAAGAATGCACAGTTTTTCTGATTCAGTGCTGTCCCGCTTAACAGCCCACAGCATCATGTAAGCACGTATGCACCGGGAAACAGAAACACTTGCGCAACTTGCTTTACTGTGGTCACTGCTCTACTGCAATGGTTAAGAACCAAAACTGGACTAGGTCTGAATTATGTTGGTACTTAAAATTATTATCTCACAAAGACGAAAGAATTAGGCTTATTCCTGCAACTCCTTAAGAGTATCTACATTTTAAGGAGGGAGAGGTTAAAGATTAAAAACAAATGACATTTGTATGATTACAATAGCTATGAAGGCTGTATCTTGACCAGCCTTTTTCACAAATACAACTATAAAGAGAAACACAGATAAGGAATGGCAGAAAGCACCATAACACACGACTATTCTCCCCAGCAGACCCCCTATTTGCTCAACAAAGAAATGGTCTCAAGAGAGGTCTTTTAGCTGATACAGGGACCATCATCCTCTTTTTGAAGACAAAAGTAAATCTTGGCTCACTACCTCTAAGTCTGTTAACCCTTCATGGAGCAAATCAGAGAAAATTAAACAAAAAAGGGGCAAATAAAACTACCGAGTATAATAATAATTATTATAAAGCAGTAATCTCAGACAGAGTCTCCTTTCCCTCTATTGTATTTATTTTCACAAATAAGACTGATGTAGGTTTAATCAAATTCAGAGTACTGAAATGCAACTAGGGACTTCCCTGGTGGTTCAGTGATTAAGAATCCACCTGCTAATGCAGGGGACACAGTTCAATCCTCGGTCTGGGGAGATTCCACATGCCAGGGGGCAGTGCTGAGCCTACGCTCTCGAGTCCCCATGCTGCAACTACTCAAGCCCTAGAGTCTGCTCTGCAAAAAGAAAAGCCACCGCAATGAGAAGCCCACACATAGAAACTAGAGTACCCCCAGCTGCCACAACCAGAGAAAACCCATGCACAACAACTAAGATCCAGTGCAGCTAAAAATAAATAATAAAATACATAAATAAAATCTAAAAATTTTTAAAGCAACTAGTACAATGCACATAAGATCACCTAAAAAAAAAAACCCTATAAATAAGATCCAAGTAGACATAAAAAGTCTAAATAAACAAAATAAACTTTGATAGAATGTTACTGACAAAAAGGAATATTTAAAACTCTTTGAACTTTAAGATAAAATTTGAGAAGCAATACCAGCAAGTATGGTCCTTTGGCAGCCCAATCTCTTGAATTTCCTGAACCATATTTCTTCCCTGCTAAAATAATCAGTGGGATACCTTCTTTCTGGTATAGCTCTGCAGCCTCAAATACATCCAGCTGTAGATTAAAACAAACATAAAAATTTTAATACAAATTTTAATCTAGTTAGCAACTGCTTAAACACTCTGTATATATCCTTACCGTCTGTCCTGATGGAAAATGAATTGTTTTGGGAGCTGGTTTTCCAATAAACTTATTAAAAAGCTTGATATTTGCAAAAGTGCCTCTTGTCATTACAGCATCGTTACCTCTTCGGGCTCCGTAAGAGTTGAATTCACGAGGGGTAAGGCTGCAAGAGTGTTAGTTTTTATTTCAGATGGAAAATAATCACATCATTTAACTGTAAAACATTTAAAAAAAAAACTTTTTTAAATAAAGATGTCACATTTTAACTGGACATGTTTCAGTTTCTCTAAAAGATATGGACTTAAAAATACTACTTTGATACAAATAAACAAAACCTCTAAAACTTCTTAGTATCAACTAGCCAGTAAATATTCAAATCTCCCTGGCTTTCCTCTTTAGCTGTTGGTTTGCTCAAATCAGATCCAGGTATGTTTTATAAATTCATTCAGTTTTCTCAAGTCTTTTTTATAATCTGTATGTTCCTTCTCCCTCTTTGTCCCCTTATATACTTTATGTAAACAAATTAGGTCATTTGTAGTACAGCTTCCTATATCTAGACTGCACTGATTACATCGCCACACTATCATTTTATATGTTTTCATATGTATTTCTTGTTAGCCAGATGTCACATCTGGTGACCTGCTAAGAGTCAGGGTTTTTATTTTTGCAACGATGCTTTACAGATCTTACTTCCATTACTTCCATGGTACCCACTTTTCTTTCTGAAATGCTACCAGTGACTGATCATCATCATTTAGACTGCATTAGGGACTGCAAAATAATGATGTATTTCTATTACTCCTTCATTTTTTAAGCTGGAAAACCTCTATAAAGACAAACTTTCCTTCATCAATGATTTGGTTATATTGAAATACATTCCATACAGAAAAGCCTTTATTGTTAAATAATGAGATGGTTCCTCATCATCTTCCAAAGGTAACTTGGTGGTTTTAATTTTTTTCTTCTAGTGTCATTATGAACTCATGGATTTAAACATATTCATTATGTTTCAATCCACTCCAGTTATTCTTTATTGATGCTCAACATGTCCCATCTTTGAGCAGTGACAGATTTCAAGTTGGGTCCTGAGACCTTTTGACAGAAAGCCTGGTAGTTTTTGATAGCTCTTGCTCTTTCTTGGTTTAAGACACAGAATCATCTTGTACATTTTCCAGTGCCAAATCTGGAATCAACCATTTCTCCAAGAAGAACTGGTTGTTTGTAAGAATTGGTATTTAGACAGCATAATCTGTGTGCTGTGGGTGTTCTTTGCTACTGGATTGGTCGCTATGTAAATGAACTTTTAAGGACAAGAGAAAACTAGGCACAAGCATCTCAGCAACCAACAAGCAACTTCCATCTATCTTTAATTTGCTCTTTTATGTTACGACAATAACTGTTCTTCTAATTTAAATATCTTACCTCAGGATGTGCATTTAAACATTGGTGGTGAGGGGTTTGAGTGTCTTTTAAAAATAAAAATTCAAACTGACGACTACTGTATTAACTATGCTAAGAAATCCGTATCAGAAATTACAAAAAATATAAAAATTGTGTATTTGAGAGACTTTTTTGGGGGGTGGGGGGAGATGGAATCTGTATCACAATTATGACCAAGATGGAAATTACAACCTATTAAAAACTATTTGGGAGAAAGAAAACTTTTATTTCTCACCATATAAAAAGCCATATGTAAAACAATCTGATTTGTTTTCACTAAATCACACCAAACAAGAGTTGCTATTAGCAATTTCTACCAAAAAGTGTTTTAATTCACACCAAACTACAATTAACTAGAAATTCAAACACTGATTTCACAGTAGAACTAATGAGATTATAAGAGCTATGCAGTATTACATGTCAAACCAAGCTGTCAAATGTAGCACTGATTTTTATTAAGATATTTTCAATGAAAATTGTCATTTGTATAGCTCAAGCATCAAAAAGCTAATCAGGCAGTGGTACTGCAAGAATTTTGGTACCTTTAACAAAATTTTATTTCTGGTGTCAAAATAATTCTTTGAAGACGGAGCAACTCTTGTTATTAACAATGTAGAAATGAAACAAAACCTTTCTAGTTTGGGATTTATACATCCTATGTAAATTATTTTTACATTCATATTTATTATTCCTGTGAAGTTTTTCAGCTTAAGATGGTCAAGTCTAGCCTATGCATGTATATTTTTATAATCCCCAATACACATTTAAACTGTGCAGTCCAACAATGGAAGATGGTTAGAACCATCAGGCTTTATTTGGTAGATGAAACCAATTAGACTTTTCAACAAAGTAGCACGGAAAAAGAAAAATCTTGTTTCCAATCATTTGTTTACTTGAGGACTGGGGCTCAATTTAAGATAGGAACTTCAATTTCTAAAGTTACAAGCAAAAGCAAGTACAACAGGTATCCCAGTTACTGCTTAGGTCAAATACACTGATAATCAGACACCCATGATAGCATGTAATTTTCTGGATAAAGGAACATGACCCAGTAAAAGTCTCTTAATAAGGAAGATAAAACAAAAACAGTCTATAACCATATACACATACCCTCTGTTTGTCAAATACTTAGCAGCAGCACTACTCCTAGCGATGCTTCCAGCAGGTGATATATGATCTGTTGTGATAGAGTCTCCCAGGTATAATAAGACATGGGCATTTTCAATAGGCTGGAGTGCAACTGGCTCTTTGGTCTAAAAGGTAAAAAAATGTTGAAGCCTATTAACTCTTCATGAGGTTTTTTTTCAATTTCCTAACAAATTTTTAAAGATTAAATAGTAAAGCAGTACTTACAAGCTTATCAAAAAATGAAGGACATCTGATATAAGTAGATTTTAAATCCCACGGAAACAAAACTGAATCTGGTGCTTCTAAAGAATTCCACCGCTTATTTCCCATCTGTGAATATGGTTTTCGTTGATAAACCAAAAGAAATATAAAATGGAGTCAGAAAATGAGGGTTATGAAAACGATCAAAAAAATTAAAACAGTACTTAAGCTAGAACAAAAAAAAGAAACAGGCCTCATCCATTTGCAAAGAAAGCCAAGATGGTGCATTCTATAAAATTATGATATCTTTGGACAGAATGAATAAAATCTGCTCATCAAATGCCAGCAAATCAGATTTTGAGGAATACCCAAAGAAATAAATTTTAATACAAAGTGAATGTCAAAGACTTCACAGAACTCCAGAAAATCCAAAGAATTTAGAAAGATCTAAACATGTTGCTAAAGAGATTAAGTGTGTTTTGGGGTATACTTTCAATCTTTAAGAATATTATCATGGAGAAAAACTTGCTTTTTTCAAAATATTTGTCCTATATCGCTGTATTATTAGTCCTGCCTTCAAACTATATTCACAACTTCACTATTCACCACCTCCATTTGGTACCCGAAATATTCCATGCCATTACCATTTTTTATTTTGGACTACTATATACAACAGGTTCTCCTGATTCTATCCTTCTCATCACCCAACCCTCCTGCCCCAAGATATTTTCAATTTCAAGACAGCAATCTTTTTTGATTATGACACACCTGTTCCACACTTTCCAATGACTCCCCATCTCTCTTCAATCAGAGTAAAAGACTAAATTTTAATAATGGCCTATAATTCCCCATGTAATCTGGACATCATTTCTTATCACCATCTTTCCTATTTCCTATGTTCTAGTCACACTGCCTTCACTACAGTTCCCTCCCTAAGGCCTTTTACACTGGTCCCCTTCTCTACCTGCTTAGTCCCATTCTTTGTTTAGATATATGACTAACTGTTTACCTCTTAAAAACTTTGCTCCAATACCATGTTTTCAACTATCCTATATAAAACTGCAATCTACTTTCTGAATTTTATACAACTGGTTCTCTTTACCCTGCTCTTTAATTTTCTACAGCACTGATTACTTTCTAACATACTGTATAATTTACCTAATTATTCTGTCTACAGTTTACTACCTGCCTCTCCCCTTCAGAACTTTGTGTTTTCTTCACTGAAATACTGCAAACAGCTAGAAGAGTGCCTGGCACATAGTAGGGGTTCAATGAATATTTGTAACTGACTAAATATCATTTTTGCTCTCATATTTATATTCTAAGTCCTTTTTAAAAAGTATGAACATATGTATTTGCTTGTAGATACACAAAACATCTCTGAAACAATGCTTAAGAAACTGACATAAATTTGTTGCCTTTGAGGAGGTAACCCAGATAGCTAAGGAATGGGTGGGAGGGAGTTTTCATTGTCTGTTCTTATTTCTTTTGAATTATGTGAATGGGAACAATAAACAAGGGCAGTTTCTATGAAGTGTGTCCATGTTCAGGATGCCAAATATAAATGCTTGCTATACATTTCTAATAAGTAAATAAAATCAATTCTGATACTCTAAGTCTCTTAGATACTGGAGATTTCAGATACAAAATGACCATCATTCATTAAAAACTGTGTATTCAAAATAATATAATTTTAATTTTGATCCTATTCAGAAAGATGCATAAACACACACTGCCACTTCACTATGGAGAAGGCAATAGCAACCCACTCCAGTACTCTTGCCTGGAGAATCCCAGGGACAGAGAAGTATGGAGGGCTACAGTCCATGGGGTCACTAAGAGTCAGATATGACTGAGCGATTTCACTTTCACTTTTCATTTTCATGCACTGGAGAAGGAAATGGCAACCCACTCCAGTATTCTTGCGTGGAGAATCCCAGGGACAGAAGAGCCGGTTGGGCTGCGTCTATGCGGTCGTATAGAGTCAGACATGACTGATGTGATTTAGGAGCAGCAGCAGCAGCCACTTCACTAAACTATGTAAGAAACAAGTGAGTCTTACCTCTATCTTCTCTTTTAATGCTTTAAACATGGATAATACAACATGTTCTTCCTCTATCTGATGAACTTCTTCTCGACTAGGCCAAATATCATGCAGGTAAATGTTCTTTCCAGTAGGGTCAGTACCTGGTTAAAATTTTTTAATGTGAAATTCAGTATAAAAAGTAATTACATCAAAATGTTCACATCTTTTCAGACATATAGAAACCAAGTATATTATTCAACAGAGTGCTTCAGGTATAAGCAGCTAAAAATATTGATTACTTGTACATTTTATATTCTTCATATTAATAATGCATGCATTGTGATAAGATTTCTTGAAATAGTTCAAAGAATGAATGGTCTAGGAAACATTTCAAAAATATAACTTTTGGGGAAAAAAGTATGTGCAGGGTATATATGCATACATACAAAGGAAAACATACCTAAAGGCTCTGTCTGGAAATCTATATTCACTGTGCCTGCTATGGCATAAGCTACCACTAAGGGTGGAGAGGCAAGATAATTGGCACGAACACAATCACAAAGACGACCTTCAAAATTTTTATTTCCAGATAAAACCCCACAAGTAACCAAATCACCCTAAAAAAAAACACACACATAAATATATTCAAGAGATGGTACAAATTTGGATACTCACATATAAGCAATCTCAAAATATTATATTTCTGAGGAAAAGATAACCAAAAGTATATTTCTAATTATTAGGCACAGAACTATCAATCCTGTAAATAAACTAGGAAGGAATTATTTCAAGGATCTAAAAATGATTTCAAAGAATCATTTTATGATTGATAGGTTACTTTTCTCAAGAGATGTAAAGACTATAGAAATATAAATACATCAATACGTATATGCGATCATTTAATAGTGAAATATAGTTAAGGAAAACCATTTGGATGTCCTAGTGATCCACACAGTTTACCTGTTTTACTGCATTTAAAACTGCTTCTGATAAGGGTGCTGTATTTCCCACACATGTTGAACATCCATAGCCAATGATTTCAAATCTGCATTTCAAAAAATAAAATGTGATTGGACAGAAAAATCACAACATTTTCTGGTAAAGAAAGGGTCAGTCTTATCTTTCATTTCCATCACTGTAATAAGATTGTTGAAGAGAATATTAACAAAACATGAACCTTCATCAACATGTTCATTTCAGAGTTCCTGAATAATCAAATCAGACTCACAGGCATGCTGTCTGTACTGAATGAGAACTTCTGAAGAGATGATACTTAGGACTCACCCTAAGTTAGATTTGGTTAACTAAATCTGACACAGAACTTATCACACTACACAAGAAAATTCCTCAAATATTACCTGCTAGGAATATAACATGACCATTCAAAAAATGGATATTATACTTCCCTACAAAGAGGTTTAACTGTCAAATATCAAGAGAACCTGGCTGCAAAAATTTGACCAAAGGACCCAAAGAGGCACTGTAACTGGGTACTCTGATAGGAGTAATCTTCTAATTCTCAACCAACCCAAGGAAAGTCCCTGACAAAAATTCAACGACGATATTAGGTTGGTGCAAAAGTAACTGCAGTTTCAGACTGTGAATTTTAAATCATTACAACTAGGCTTAAACACATCTGTACAAAAATCAAAATAGGAACAATTATACCAATACATTTTTGCCTATGAGAAATAAGTTGGCTTATTCCTGCAGCGTAAAAATCCACGTTTCAGGATTTGACAAATTGGAAGCATTTTCCCTGTAAAAAGTTGTCAAGATGTTTGAAGAAGTGGCAGTCAGTTGGCAAGAGGTCAGGTGAATATGGCTGATGAGGCAAAACTTCATAGCCCTATTGGCTCAACTTTTGAAGCATGTGGCAGGATGTTGTTGTGGAGAATTGGGCCTCTTCTGTTGACCAATGCCAGCTGCAGGCGCTGCAGTTTTCAGTACATCTTACTGATTTGTGGTGCATACTTCTCTGATGTAATGGTTTCACCAAGATTCAGCAAGCTGTAGTGGATCAGATTGGGCAGCAGACCACTAGTGACCATGATCTCTTTTTTTAATGCAAGTTTGGCTTTGGAAAGTGCTTTGGAGCTTCTTCTTGGTCCAACCACTGAGCTGGGTGTCACTGGCTATCGTATAAAATCCACTTTTCGTTACATGTCGTAATCCAATTGAGAAATGGTTCGCTATTGTGTAGAATAAGAGAAGATGACCTTCAAAATGACATTTTTGATTTGCAGTCAGCTCAAGAGGCACCCACTTAGCCTAGCCTTTTCACCTTTCCAACTTGCTTAAAATGCTCAATGACTGTACAATGGTCGACGTTGATTTTTTGGGCAACTTGTCGTGTAGTTTTAAGAGGATCAGCTCCAATGACTTGCACTCAGTTGGTCACTGTCAACTATTGTTCCTCATCTTCAAGGTTCTCGTTTCCTTTACAAAACTTCTTGAACCATCACCGCACTGTATGTTCATTAGCAGTTACTGGGCCAAATGCATTGTTGATATTGCGAGTTGTCTCCACTGCTCTAAAATCCATTTTGAATTTGAATAAGAAAATCGTTTGATTTTGCTTTTTGTCTAACATCATTTCCACAGTCCAAAATAAATATAAACAGCAAGTATAAGTCATTAGAAAAAAAATGAAGCAAGAAATGTGTGTTAAATGATGTATAACATAACCATATTTATTTAAGAATGTATTCTAATATCGAATGGCAAATTTCAACAATGCAAAAATTGCAACTACATTTGCACCAATAACTGAAAAACTGTAGGTATAATTCTCAAAATTACTTCCAGCTACTCTTTTAAACAAAGAAAAAAAAAAACTAAAACCTATCAGTTTTGCAAAAGAATTGATTTATGTAAGACAATATGTTTCTTAATAAACAGTGAAAATATTGCTCGCATCAATTATTTTTTTGAAGTGCTTAAGAAATATAAGGAAAGTTATTTTCTCCAATGTTCAGGGACAACTTAACCTATGCTTAATGGATCAAATAATCTCACAAAACCACAATTAAGACAATTTACTCATTAATAATGCAACCTATCAGATTTCACTCAGTTCTGAAAACTGATCGACATGACTTACAGAAATCATGCAGGACTGTTACCATCCCTTATACTGTCATTATTACTCGGCTTTACTTGTCTGTCTTGTGTTTCCATCTTTAAACTAGAGATCACATCTACTTCTTTGTAGCCAACACACTGCCTTGTTGACTAAATACACCCAGTAAATGACTGCTGCATGATACAGCCTCAAGGATTTTCGGGCAATGGCAAGGCAACAAGTAGAACCCCAAGTGTTTTTTCCGATCTTCTTTTTGCATATAAAAAGCCCTAATAAGTAGCTTCAATCACTGCTGAATACCAATATTAAAAAGTGGTAACCATCACTTACCCAAGCTTACTAAGATACGGTAGTACTCCACTTGAACTGAGGTAATGTGTAACCATCCCACTGCCTGGAGATAAACTTGTTCTTATATAAGGTTTAACCTGTAGACCAGCTTCAACAGCTTTTTTAGCCAAAAGACCTGCAACAGTAAATAAACAATAATTTATTATGGCAAAGTTTCTCTCCCTCTTTCGCTCATATTAAAGTACGAAGTAAGAAAGGGTTCGTTTTACAGGTAACCTCCAATATAGGTTAGGGTGAAAGTCTGAAATTCACAAAATTACTGTCATTATCCTGTCCATTTATTCTACTGATTTATTTCAGTTAAACAAAAGTTGTGGTAGATATACTAGTGCCTTTATGTTATACATTGTTAAGATATGGTTGGATATCAATGCATCATACACACAAATGGAAGAATATATAATAATATCATGTACACATGATATTAATGTGTACTATGATTTAATGGTTCATACCATTAAATGAACCATTTTAAATGCTATAATCATAATGAAATGGCAATTTCACATTTATTATACTTGATTTTACAAAATTTGTTAACTGTTCTATGTACATAGTTGATTCCATTTATATTCCTTGACAATGATCTTTTACTTCCTTTATATCTCAGTAGAATCTAGCACGCTGCTATGGTAAATATCTAATTGATTATCAAGAGATTTACTAATTAAATACACTTCTAAATTGATAGAAATAGCAGATATAACCTAAAACTCAGATACATAAGTTACAATTTTGAAAATTTTACTTCTTTTTAATAAAAATAAAATTAACACCATAAATCAAGCATAGGCTCTTTTAGACCTAATTAAAACCTCAGAAAGGCTCTCAAAATCAAACACAGAGAACTTCCCTGGCAGTCCAGTGGTTAAGAATCCAGCTGCCAATGTGAAGACATGGGATTGATCCCTGGTCCTGGAAGATTCCACATGCTGCAGGGCAACTAAGCCTGTGCACCACAACTGCTCAGCCTGCGCTCTAGAGACCACACTCCACAAGGGAAGCCGCGGCAGTGAGAAGCCTGAGCATTGCAACCAGAGCAGTCCCTGCTCACTACAACTCGATAAAGTCTACACGCAGCAATGAAGACCCAGCACAGCCAAAAGGATAAATAAAAATTATTAAAAAAGAAAAGCATCTTCAGGAAAAAAAAAAAATCAAGACACCTATACTTATGCATAATCTAAGAAACAGAATATGAACATAACAGAAAACTGTATGGATAGAAACCACAACATACCTGCAGCAAGCATGACGGATGGATTGCAATTATTGGTGCAACTGATGACGGCAGCAATGACCACAGATCCGTGGGCCAGCTGATAGTCACTTCCTTCATAATGAATAGAGACGGCATCATTTTGCTTTTCAGCTGCAATTTGGAAGCCTTTAAATCCAACCTACACAAATTTGCACATAAATATAAACTAAATATTCTTGGTATGTATAGAAAATAAAGATGGGTAGAAAACACAGCAGATCCTTGACATCTGATAAGTTCTGACTATTTGGGAGTGATGCTGTAAGTCCATGACCTCAGTAGTTATTATTCAGTTGAAGCATGAATTTGAATAATCATGATACGAGTCTGGTGGTATTCCTAAGCTTTTATCTACTGAGTCGAGCCAGCTTACTCAGGACCCAGATTTTATTTGGCTTTGCTGTTCTTTATTGATTCTAATTAACAGGAATTCTCCAAAGATGGTAAACATTTTTTCTTTGTTTGAAAATGGCCTTGAAGATTTGCTTCAAAAGATCCTTATGTCTACAGGTGTGTAGAACAGATGAGGCAAGATGGTAATTGTTTAAGGGAGGTACATGGGAATTCATTACACTACTTTATTCCTGTAAAGTTAAACATTTTCCACCAAAAAAAAAGGGAAAAAAATAAAGAAATTACAAAAGGCTCTGAAAATAAAGCCAGCTATTAGTTCTCAAAATAGACAAAGTGACAAGATTAAAGCCGTGATTCTTAAGACAGAAAGTACAAACCCCAAAAGTCAAAGAGGTCATCTGGTATTCAGTTACTTTACCAGATTTAAAGACACCCATTACAACAATATGTAGTTTTTTCCTAGTCTGGGAAATCACAGAAAGTCTAGACCACTGCTGCCCAACAGAACTTTCTGTGATGATATAAATAAATATTGAATTGTTATGCTGTCCAATACAAGAGCCATGGCTACATGAAGCTATTCAACTTAAAATGAGGCTATAGTGACTAAAAAACTCAGTTTCTGATTAACTGAAATTTTTATTTAAATATACCCAATCAACCTCTGGTCCTCACAGTGAATCTGGGAACAACCTCATAAGATGTCTGAATGACTTAAATTTTGGACAGAAGAAGAGCGAGCTGCTGGTGTGTGCCATATATAAAAATATAGCAGTAGATTGAGTTCATACACCATCCTGCTAGTTCCTTACTACTTACTTAGCACAAAGTGTACTGACAAATAAGGTAATCTACCTTTTCATTTAAGCAAGCTTGGAAATCACTTTTCATATCTGTCAAAGCAACTCTATCCTGAGGTCTTTTTGGACCACTGACAGATGGAACTATTGAATTCAGATTAATCTTGATCACCTAGGAAATGAGAGAGAAGAGGGAGAAAAGGAATTAGGATTCCTAAGTACAGATTCCAACTTGAGTACTACTTTCTGATACAGAAAGAGTATATTCATATTTGTTTTAATGTAATCTGTTTTAATGATGACATACACTCCCAAGAAATACATTAAAACCTAATTTATGAAACATAAAAATTTGCTGAAAGACTAGTAGATCAGTATGCAAACTACTACAACACCAACTGTATAGTCTACATAAAATTTTTTGTTTCTCAAATGTTTCCCACCCCCACCCCCAAAGATAACACTGTCTTCACAGATGCCTGATCATAAAATAGATGCTTGGGCCAGCTGTCACTTTCTTGCTTCTGATCTCCAAATTCATCCTTTGTCTACTCTGTGATAACATGGGTGGCCTGGTAAACATTTTTCTGCTCTCAGCTTGCATGTTAAGTCTAGGTCTACAGAGGGTTCTGGGGAGGACAGAGCAGAAAAAGGGGTTTGCTAATCCTGGTTCTAGTGTGTCTAGCTAGCCAGGCCCCTGCAGACCATGTTTTTATTCCTTGTTTTTTTATTTTTTAAGTCATATTTTATAAAAATCGCACCTCCCAGCTAGGTTTCCGTTTAATTTCTTCTGGTATTTCTACCATTTTCCAATATAAATTTTATTTGGTATAATAAATTCAAATTATATTTCTCTTCACTATGGCTTTTATCATTATTTAACAGCCCTGTTTATTCTGGCTCATAACAACCAAAACATCTGCTTTTTTTACACCATTGTTTCACCGACCCAGGTGATCCTAGTCTGTGTCTTTAGTACGTGAATTTCTTTTGAAATGAACATTCTGATGAATTTTAATTCTATTTCTTATAATATTTTCAAGTTTTTTAATAGGCAAATTTATCCCATTTCACTATACCACCAAAAATTTCCCTTTAATTATGTCTCTAAAAAAATGTGGACAAAGCACTAGATTCAATGAACAGAGCAGAAAGGGACCAGAAAATGATCAAAGAAGTTCAAAGATTTACCCAAATGTCCCACAAATTCAATTCTGATGGGTTCTATCCAGCATTCGATATAACTATATATATTCACTAATTCACCTAACATGTTATTGAACATCCGCTATGTGCCAGGCATTTTTTTAGGAGCTAGGGATAGAGTGCCAAACAAAACAGGTGAAGTTCCTGTCCTCATGGAGCCTGTTTGTATTCTGGCAAGGGAAAGACAGGCAAATAATTATATAATTTAATAGATACAAGCTATGAAGCAGGGATACAAGCTATGAAGAAATTAATGCTAAGAGAGAAAATGGATTTCCCAACAAAAAAGAGCTTAAAATAGTTAACCATACCAATGATAACACCAACCTGATTTAGATCCCTGACACACTTTTAGAAAGTGATTTTTATTAAAACTTTCCTGCAAGTAAAATTCTACCTACCTCAATAGAAATTTCCAACAGAAAAACATTTGCTTAGACTATAAAGATATCTTTAACATTAAAGGCCACATAACTATCTTCTTGTTAAATAATAATAGTTATCATTTATTGAGTACTTACTATGTTCTTAAAACTGTTATAATGAATTTGCATTTAACCTCTTAAAAATCCTATGAGGTAGATACTATCTTCATATTTCAGAGATGAGGAAACTGAGGCAAAGAAGCTAAAACAAGTACCCAGGGTTGCATAGCTGGTAAGTCTTAAGAGATGGGATTCAAACCCAGGAAGACGGGCTCCAGAATTTACAGTCTTAACTACTATTCAGTGGGTTTATTTTGTAGATACCTGGGAATATTCAGGTTCTCCTGAATTATCTTGCTCATTTCGAAACAATTTCACAGCTTTAAGGTATGCTTCCATTGACTCGAGTTTGGCTTTGTCAAAACCTAAAAAGACGATTAAAACAACAAAAATCCTGTCAGGAATTTCTGAATCTATGGGAATAAGGATTCTGAATTTCAATGATGAGTAAGAAACAAATGTTACTTAAACTAAGCACTAAGAATAGATTTCTTTACAAATTGATAATATTACAATATTGATACTATAAATTGATAATAATAGCAAAAATTTTACTCTTCATGAAAACTCTACTTTATAAAATACATACCAGAACCCCCTTTTAAAAGTTACTCAATCACTTTGGTGGTCCAGTAGCTAAAACTCCATGCTCCCAATGCAGGGGGCCCAGGTTTGATCCCTGGTCAGGGAACTAGATCCTGCACACTGCAACTCAAGATCCTGCATGCTGTAACTAAGATCCAGCACAACCAAACAAATAAATATTTTTTAAAAAGAGCTACTCATCACAGACAAGATAAAAAAATACTGAGCCAGTTATAGAATACTCACAAAAATTTTCAAGAGAAAAACCAGTAATGAAATTGAACCTAATAAATTACTATCCACCATGAAAGATGAAATTCATTACTTTCCCTAAACAACAAACAACATTAGTGTATCAGTGAAAATGAGATAAAGTAAATGAAAGAATAGTTTTAGAGACCAGAGAGATTTAACAAGATCTTCCAAAAATTAAAATATTTAGATGTTGAGAATAAAAGCTTCCAATTAAACATTTTGGTAGTTATCTGTAAGCCTGATGAAAAGTAACTGTGGTAGATTATATTTGCCAATTATTACCACAACAATTTATATCCCAAGATATATGTTCTCTTACAATATGACAGAGGCAGAAAATATGTTAATTCCCCACATACAGGCAATGTGATTTCTAGCTGGCTAATGCACCCTCTTTCTTTCTCCCAACCTTCCTCTCTCGGGTTACTAACCCTTGAAAAGCTACCATGAGAGAAAGCCCAGATTACATGCAGAAACCACTTATAGGTGTTCTGGCTGACAGTCCCAGCCAAGTTCCCAGCTGACAGCTAGCATTCACTGCCAGACATGCAAGTGAACAAGCCTTGAGGATTCCTGGCCCTGGCTTTTTAAGTCTTACAGCTGAGGCTCTAGACATCATGAAGCAGAGACAAGCCATCCTGGCTGTGTGCCCTGTCTGAATTACTGATCCACTGAAACTATGTAGCAATAAATGATTATTGCTGTTTTAAGCCACTAGTTTTAGGACAATTTGTTACTCAGTGATAGTCATTACTACATTAACTCATATTAATGTGAAGAATGAGGCATTTCTCTCTTGAACCACTCAACAACCCTAAGAACAGTTTAGAGAAAACTCTGCATACTATGAGGACCATTCCCTCCAAGGTTTCAAATGACCAACCATCCATTTTGCCATTTGATTCAAAACTTAAAATAATCCGCCCCCAAACTGAATACCAGAACATATCTTCCCACTATACTTATTATTAGAGATTAGTATCAATAGTTTAGTAATGATCTCTTGAAAAATACAGAGACTGACTTTTAAAGATCAGGGGTCTTATAAAACCAACACATTCCCGTTTTATACGTATTTTCTATATTAAATGGTCAATAGAAGAGTGGTCAAAGTTCTCAGTCAATTAGGCTACAGTAAGAATTTGGAACCTGTAACTCTATGCTGTTTTTCACAAAATTAAGTGCTGCTTATTCTTCAGAGAGAGCACTGGTTCTCAGATAATCTTGTCTTGTGACTCCTCTCTTCCTGGATGTAGAAGACAACAATGGTGACTGTGGGAAAGCATGACTTCCATTAAACTGCAAAGTCTGATCACTAACAGGATGAAGACATCCATTATTATGGGGAAAAAGTGAAGCAAAGAGCAGCAGTTTGAATAATTTCTCTAAATTTTTGTAATGGGTCACAGTGGACTAGAGTTTGAGGTCACAACACTCTTTAAGCACATCTGATGCAGTTTATTTCAAACTTGCTATTTCAATATAAGATCTTATCATGAATATTAAATAACATGTACAAAGTAGTAATTTATTGTAAAATATTTTCTAGTGATCTTACATCTTACCTGTATGTTCTAAATGTTTTAATGTCACATTGTCAACAGGGAAAAAGCTGAGGATAGCACCATATTCTGGACACATGTTTGCTATTGTAGTTCGATCTACTATAGATAATTGTGAAACTCCACTTCCAAAAAACTCGACAAACTTTCCAGCCACTCCTACTTGCCTGAGATGCTATATAAAGAGACAGACAGAAACACATACAAAATTAGCATGGATTCTCTGAAAACCATAAAATCTAATTTTTAACCCATTACTAGGGACAGTGAAGGATAGAGGTCCTCGGTTATTTTCATGAAACATCAACTCACTCTGGTTTTCCAGCTAAAAGCAAATAGTCAATAGAAGAGTGGTCCAAAGTTACTAGTAGGATTAAAAAGCACTTGAAAATTCAAAATGTCTCAGATATCAGGGTACACTACAGACTCTACTATGTATCTGCTAACTGGCAGTCTTCTTTTTTCTTAGTTTCTAGCCAATGAAGGCGTCTTAGATTTAGTGAAATACTAATATATTGATGAAACCGTGTATTTAAATTTAAAAAATTATATATTGCTATAAAGATTCTTCAAATTCCAAATACTGGTCAAAATATTGACAGCATCATTAATTACAGGTAAATTTCATTTTGATAGAATTTAACATGTGGCTTCAAACTTAATTCTTTCTAAAATTATTTTTCTTATTACCAAGTAACCAAAACAGCTACCTACCTTTTCTGAATTGTAAAATGGTTGCAGAATGGCAGAGAGTGTGTGCCCAGGACAATGACTAAGTATGAAACAACATTCAATCTATGAATAATATTAAGCTCTAACATTTTAGAAGTGCTAAGGATCATTTAATCCTAACTTTTTTATAGATGCAGAAACTCAACCCTAAAAGAAAGATGTTTATTTTCACTGTTATTTTTGATGATAAGAGCAATATAGATTAGAAATACCAAGTCAAATGCTGCTTTCACCAAATTAATGAGGTACCACAATATACATTTTGAAAAACAATGATTAATTCTATAAAGATATGACTAGAACAGGACCTTAAAAAAGGGACAAAATATTCAAAAGGGTATGCATACATATAGATTTAACTTTCATTATCAGTAAGCAAAAATGTCTAAAGTAGATGTATAACACTGTTAAGAAAAAATATAGCCAGAGGAATCTAAAAAGCAGCATTAGTTTTCAGGATATGCAAAGGAAAAGAATTGATTTTCCTAAAAACATAATGGGCTATTCCTTTCCTCTAGGAATAATCCTTCAATTCTCAATTTAACTTCTTGATCTTTTGTTACCATATACTGAATCAATCATTTCTGCAAGATGTCAATTTTTTTTCTAATTAGGGAAGAAGGATCAATATTAAATGGTGAGAAGGAGGCAATACCGTTTTCTTTCCCTGCGGAGTATTCTAAAAGCCTTCAGCCCAGAAATCACACCCAAAATGCTGAGACTCCTGGATCCAAATATGAATTCTATTTGGAACATTTGCCAGGTTCCTTCATTTAATGAAATGAGACTTTATCATAACAATAAAGTTAGTGAAAATGAAATTTAGGGTGGAGACTTACAAATTATTGTCTTTAGGAAACCCTAGATTACATATATTAAACACATGCAGCCAACATTTTAAAAATTCAGAAAAAAGTTTCTACAGTTTCTTTTTATATTGAAATACAGTTGATTTATGTGTTAGTTTCAGGTGTATGGCAAAGTGACTTTATAAAAATGTTAAAACAGTCAACAGAAAAATTTGACACTACCACACTTTTCCTAGTTTTTAGTACTAATATAGTAATAGTTTCCAGAAGACAAATGATTCAATTAAATATTAAAGGAGATGCAACTAGACATTTCCTAAGTGTGATTTTTTTAAATTCAAGTAGGCAACAAGTATTTACTGAGGCAATAAGGCATAATGGTTAAGAGCATGGACTTAAGAACCTGACTGCCTGGATTAGAATTCTTGTTCTATACTTAATATTCAACCCTATGACCCTCTGGTTAAGTCACTAAAACTTACTGTGTCTCAGAATTAAAATGAGGATACCAACAGTCCCAATCTCATAGGCTTGTAATGAAGAATAAATGAGTTAACACTTCAAGGGAACAATGACACAACAAACTGCTTTGCACTTACCAGTATGAAGTATTACTATGCTGACAACTACAATGACAAAGCTAATACCACCACCAGAGTGCTGAGGATAAGGTGATAAACTGAAATACCTGCTCTCATGGGGCTCTTCTACTTACAAAACAAAATCATGTCTACCGAGTTACACAACTAGTAAGATTTTAAGCTTACCTTCGTAATGGCAAGAACAACATCTATGGATGTAACAAAAGGATTCGATGAACCAGTTAATTCACATCCAACCACCTCTGGTAAAGTAAGAGAAACTGGCAGGCCAAGCATAACTGCTTCTGTTTCAATGCCTCCAACCCCTAATGTAATAAACACAGGTATATGAGTATGGTGCATTAAAAAATTTTTTCAACATCTAAATCTCTAGTCTCACGAGTTTGTCTTAACACAGTACCTTACACAGAACTGCTATAATGCTATCATTGTAGATATGAAATTCAAGTCTTCTCAAAAGAATGACTTCACTCACAAGGTTGATACTTTTACCGTTATTTTAAATTCAGAAAACACTTAGTATCTCCAATGCTAGATACTGTACTATGCTCAAGATACAGATATGAATAGAACCCAGCCCCCATCAACCTCAAGAAGCTAAAAGGCAACAATTAAAAACCCGTAAAAGAGTAAACGCACTCTGAAAGAGGGAACAGCTGGCACAAAGCCATGAGGTGTAAGAGCACAGCCTACTCAGAGAAATAAACAAGCCTTTAAGATGTGTTTGGGTAAATGGCTTAGGGGCACCATGTTGCCAAGGGCCCTACTAAAAATGTGAAGAAATTTGGATTTATAAAGAAGGCCAGGAAAAGCCACTTGAAGGACTTTAAACAAAGGAGTAGCCACATTGCCTTCACAGACATCATCATCATTAGAAAAGTCAGAGTGTGTCGCTCAGTCCTGTCCAGCTCTTTGCAACCCCTTGGACTGTAGCCCACGAGGCTCCTCTGGCCATGGGATTCTCTAGGCAAGGATACTGGAGTGGCTTGCCATTCCTTTCTCCAGGGGATCTTTCCGACCACTATCACTAATCACACCACAAACGGCAGTGCTGTGCTGATCACCGTGCACTTTTCTTTTCATAAATTCTCTCTTATGCCACACTGTCCACAAACACTTGAATTTAAATTTAATTTTTGTTGTTAACTATTCTAGGTGAAAAAACAGCCTCAAATAGGCTATAAAGACCCTGCTATTTACATTCTTTTATAATGTTCCTGACATCTTCTCTCAAAAGAATTACATGTATTTAGTCATTTACTTACCCCACCCCAGAATCCCCAAACCATTCACCATGGTTATATGAGAATCTGTGCCAACAACACTGTCTGGGAAGAGGAGGTCCTTCTCTTCAAAAACCACTCTCGACAAATACTCTAAGTTTACTTGATGAGCCATTCCGGTTCCAGGAGGGATTACAGCCACATTCTTAAAAACTCTTGAACTCCACTATATTTTATTCAAATTTAAGAAATCAACTGTTAACATATATCTGAATTCGGTTCACAATTAACATATAAATAAATATTGAAATGGAAAGTATTTTACCAATGTTCATTATGGTCAAAGTTTACAATACATAAAAACAAATATGCAGATACTAAATCTACATGTACTCATTTTGCAGATTATTCAAACAAAATAAAGTCAAAGAATAATGTTCTAACAGTCCAGATTCATTTTGCAGATTATTCAAACAAAATAAAGTCAAAGAATAATGTTCTAACAGTCCAGATAAACAGCAGCTTTCAACTATGTTCCAAGGATTCTCAAGGACAGAAAAAGGTGAAGGCTCAAGTAGAAGACTCTGCAGGCTCACCTGAACTAGAGCCACTGTTTTTAATATTTTATTATATACTAGGGTTTCTGATTAAGATTTTATTTGAAGGAAAAAAGGGTTCTACTGCTAATATTTAAATTTTTCTGGTCTAAAGATATAAAAAAATTGTACCTTTTAATATTTTATAAACTTTATTAAAACAATTTCCCCCAAATCATTTATACCTTGAAAAATTGAAGCCTCTCTCGATTTCTGCCAAATTCTACTTCTTGATTTTTTAATACTGTTTCAGGTCTAAAAAGAAAAAAAGCTGGCATTAAATCTATTTATTATAGAAAAGAGCTGTCTTGTTTCTAAGTCTTCATTCTTATATACTTACATACAAACACATTTCTAAAATTCTAGGAATAGTAATTTACTAGACTTTTCAGAATCAGTTATTTTCTTTTCAACAATGAAGTTCTGTTTTAAATAAGACCAGAAAGCTATTGCAAGAGCTTACTATTTAAGCCACGTCCACACCAGTGTCCCCAGCTGTACTTAATACGCATCACTGTGAGATTTAGCTAACACATTAAAAGTAGCATGGTAAGCTTTGTCGGATTTTCTAGTGCAAGGAAAAAGCAGAGTAGTTACCTTAATGAATATACAATAAGCGTGTATGTTTCCACCCACTTGATGCTTAACGCCACTTTAAGAGATGATTGTTGATTATCACTATGCAGCAGTGACAAACAACATCATTTTTTAAGTTTAAAGAGTTTTGGGCAAAAATCTTGCACTCATCCCACCACAAATGGAAGGTTCTACATGTAAAAGTTGCAATTTAGTTTACATGGATTATATTTTATATAAATTATTTAAACTAAGAGATAAAGACAATTCACTGCCAAGCAGTAAACATACTGTCATTTTTAGGAAGCTATTTTTATCTAATGGATATTAAAAAAAAAAAGATTTCTAACAGCTTTAAGTTGTTTATCTCATCTGCCAGCTGGTGATTTAAGTGTTGACTAGAATACCAATATAACCTAAATTATACATGTCCTCTAGGGTCCAGATAATTAGAGTTGTTTAATTGTCAACTTTTTTAAAAACAAAGATTAATAATTCATTGTTGAGTGATCATCTGAAAGCATAGCAGATCTTAATGAGATTTTTCTTAGGACCTCAGGGAACAAAGCTTCCTAGAGCCATTCCAATTATTTTACCTTTCCATAGTACATGAAAGCTACAACGTACTATACAAACATTTATTAGCTCATAACCTGACTCCAAATTAAGCAGTGATTTCAAGTGCCAGATGTATGCTCTGAACTCTCTACCCCTCCATTTTTTGTCTATAATACTTCATTGATGCATTAAAGCATGTGAAGAGTTACTATTTTCATACAGCGAGAAATAGTATCTAGTCTTAGTATTTTGCAATTTAGAGTTAAAATTAGACAGAAATGTTATACCAGATTGGATTTTTAGAAATAAAAACATACCACTTTAGGTCTTCATACCATTTATAAAAAGAAAACCAAGAAAAATCAATGGTTTTTTGAATCAATAAATTTTCCTTTTCAGAAAATTAATTTCTAAACAAGAGACATCAATCTCAAAAGTTCAACAAGTCCCTAAAAACACAGAACTGACATAGCAAAGGACCCACAGATTATACTCAATTATTAGGAAAAGCATCTGAGGTAACTTATAACCCAAGGTTTTATAACAATACCGAGCACAAAACTGAGAGCCACCTAGAACTTGAAAGATCCAGTTTAGGGACAAATGACTTAAATGTTACTCTCTGGCAACTATGATGAAATATGCATTCATAATATCCTTAACCTGTACCTTAAATTTGCTAAATTTTTTAAACCTGAAAAAGTCTACGTTATTTTTAACTAACCTTTAAAAGATTTGACAGTATAATAACAATGGGACAGACAACATAACTCTTGAAGACTTTGGAAACTTTATAGTATATGAAAACATATCACAGAGCTTTTGTTACTTTGAAAAAATTACATAGTAGGAAATTTAACCAACTCTTAAGAATAGGATTCTTTTCCAGGCTGGTTTACTACTTTCCATGGTACCATTTAGGAAACTGCTTATCTAAAACAGCTCAGTAAGTCTGTGACATGTGATAATGAGAATATTCTTAACACAGAGGTCCCAACGCAATAAGAAAGAATAAGAAATCTCCTAGAAGGAAAATAAAGCTAAAAATATAAGTAGGGATTTCTACAAAAGAAATGTGAATGAATCATGAGCATGTGAATGAATGGTATAAATTCACTAAAATAAAAAACTCAGTTTAAGATATATCTCTGCCTACATTAGTTACAAAAATTAAATATATTTATAGAAAATTCTTAAAGTTTTCTTCTGAAGAAACAGAAATAGATTACTGTATTTGGAGACTACCATTTTAATTATCTTTGCTTCTTTCAGTACAACAGGAAGCACAATAAATATGAAGGCAATGTAACTGAGATCAGGAGGAGAAGGAAAACTGAAAAATAACTTGGAACTAACATATATTTTTAAAAACATGTCATACTCAGGCACTGGTTGCAAATGAAAAGGACATAGGATGGGTGTGTTTTCAATCTGTGAAGAAAATTTTCCTGAGTTTCGGCCTAGTTCTCCAGAATCACACGATCCTCGGCAGGTAGTCTGGCCTCTGCAAGGAAGCTTCTTAGGCTGCACTCTAAGTGGAGAGAGCTTTCCTGCTTTCTGTAGGTCACCACCTCCAGGATTTGGAGCATTCTGTATTGCACTATCATTCAAAAAAAAAGAGACAAAATAAAACCATTTAAAAGTGACAGAAATTTAGCTCTTCAAAGAACACACACCAGCAATGCTATCTGGAAGTAACAACTGAATGTTATTCAAAGGTTAAAGTATCATTTAAATCAGATTTCAAAAGCAAATCTCAGATTACAAACAGAAGGAGGAGAGTTAATTTATGACGATTAAAAAAATAATTCTAAGTGCCCATTAAAATCATTTTCCTACAGTAACTTTTGGCAAGTAGCAAAATTGATCTTTTCCCCCATCTAACAACTTAAAAGAATCTGGGAGCCAGAGTTTAACGTACAGCAAAAGCTTTAATAAACTGTCTTATTCCATTACTCCAGGGAAACTTAATAAGCTGGTGCGTGAAAACATAATCATGTCTTCTCTAGTTTGATTTTGATCAAAAGGATCATTTAAATGTAAGAAAATTTATTTCAGTGGAAGGAAAATACAACTGTAGTAAGCTCAGTGTTTCCAATCACCAATTTAATATAATTAAAGACATCCATGGCTCATATCTTTAGAGTCTCTCTGGAAGGGATATTAAAAAGCAAAAAGGAAATGAAGGCTTTATTCAGATACTCACTCTTTGAAAGACAGGTTCTAGGCTTGTACATTTCTATAAAAATGGCAGCAAAATACACAAATAGGAAAATCACTTTAAACTCAGACTTAGTTAAATATAAATTTCACCAATCCATCAATTTTCACCAGGTTTTCTTTTTGTATATTAGTCAGTTCTAAATGTTGCAAACTTTACTCTGGCACAAATTATCTCTATTCCTTTTCTTCTATACCACATACTCCTAGTGGACTGGCTGGCTGTCAACTTGCATGTCTGTTTTTATAAATATCCGTATTAAAGTACCATTTGTTGAAGTCAATTTGCAAGGAATGGTCAACCGTGAGATCTGTTGGACAGGCAGGATGGACTTTCTTAGGGTCACCTCCAAGAGTTTTCACTGCCTCCCTCATAGCAGCAAAATCCACCATTGCCGGTATTCCACTAAAAAATAAGGAACAATTAACTTCTAAGTCTTCTTTTATATACCTCAAGTGACCAATATGCATTTATTCATTTTTAAATTTAAAAAGTATCCCTTTTTAGTTTGCATTCATGTTTGATAACATATCCAAAGTTATATGTAGCTAAGTTTAATGAGAATATTAAATATTATCTGAGAACTTGAGTGCTAAAAGGTAATGTGCCAAAGATAACACAACAGATGATTCTTAGAGGCAAAGATAACTTCAAGGAAACTGCTGATAAGAGTCCTTTTTCTTGTCTTAAACTTTAAGATATCCCATCCCTTCTCCCCAGCTCCAGCCCCTTCACTCCCAGTGCCTTGTCTCCAAAGTTATTCACTAAACATAGGAATCTACAGATAGATCTGTATCTGCATACATATCTCCAGCCAACTATATAACAAGCATTTACCAAATGACTTTGAGGTGCTAGACACCAATGGTATAAGGCTAAATAAATAAGGGAGAGTAACTGTTCTCAAGGAATTTGTAGGAAAGATACAGTAGCAATTACAGAAGAGTATTTTAAGTACTACAGTAGCAGCATACACAGGGTACACAGAGAAGTTACATACTAACCAGATATAGGTGAGTGGGTAAACAAAATGTTATTTGTCTAGCTAACTTCTACGCCTCCTTCAAAACTCAGCTAATGGTTAAGTCTTCCAATAAATAATTCTTAGACACCCAAATTAGGCAAAGTCTTTCAAGCTATGGTAAAGACTTCAGATTTTATTCTAAGTGTGATGGAAGCCTACTGGAGAATGGAGGAATGATATGACCTTTATCAACATTTTTTAACCAAGTCACTTCATCTACTGCGAAAAGATAAACTATCCATTCCAAGTGTGGAAGCAGGGACTATTCAGAGACTATTCAGAGACTATTATAGTCATAGTCCAGGTAAGTGAGAATAGGGTTAGAATCAGAACAACAGAGGTGTAGATGGTAAAAAGCATTTGGATTCAGAACATGTGTTCTTCAAAGGTAAAGCTCACAGAACCTGTTGATAGATTGGATTACGTATGAAAGAAAGAGCGGAAGGAAGGTTAACTTCTAGATTTTTGCTCTAAAGAGCATCATTCACTATGATAGAAAAAACTTGAAAAGGAATAAGTGAGGGGACTGGGCAATGATGTTTAGGATATATTAAGTCTGAGAAGCCTATTGGCTAGGACAAGTAGCCTATTGCAATGGCAAGTAGGCAGTTAGGTAGAAGCAGTTTTTAAAATAAATGGCTATAGGAAAATAAGGGTTTAATTTTTTGAAAAAACTTTTAATTTAGCATTGGAATATAGCCGATTAACAATGGAGAGAACAATGAGCAGAGTTCCATGTGCTATACAGTAAGTCTTTACTGATTATCCATTTCAAACACGCAGTGTGCACATGTCCATCCCAAACTCTCTCTCTCTTCCCCTCAGCAACTGTAAGTTTGTTCTCTAAGTCTGTTGAGTCTGTTTCTAAGTTCATTTGCATCATTTCTTCTTAGATTCCAATTCTAAGGGATGTTATACAATATTTCTCCTGCTCTGTCTGACTTACTTCACAAGTGAGACACATTGCTTTAGTTTCAGTTCAGTTTAGTTCAGTGGCTCAGTCGTGTCCAACTCTTTGCGACCCCATGAATTGCAACACGCCAGGTCTCCCTGTCCATCACCAACTCCTGGCGTTTACCCAAACTCATGTGCATTGAGTCAGTGATGCCATTCAGTCATCTCATCTTCTGTTGTCCCCTTCTCCTCCTGCCCCCAATCCCTCCCAGCATCAANTAGTCAAAGGCTTTGGCATAATCAATAAAGCAGAAATAGACGTTTTTCTGGAACTCTCTTGCTTTTTCGATGATCCAAGGTATGTTGACAATTTGATCTCTGGTTCCTCTGCCTTTTCTAAAACCAGCTTGAACATCTGGAAGTTCATGGTTCACGTACTGCTGAAGCTTTAGTTTAGAGAAGGGAAATTTTTTAATTTATAAATGAATCTTCACAATTAAGAGACATCTGGGAATATGATTCTAGAAAGAAAACACTCTGAAAATTATCATGAAAAATAAACCTACTACTCACGTAAAATCTTGAAGAAGAACACGGGCAGGGAAAAAGGGCACTTCAACATTGCTCTGTTTGGTTTTCCAGTCTAAAATGTTCATAACATCTTCCTTTTTCATTAAAAAGTCATCACAATTTCGCACAGCAGCTTCCAAGAGGACCCGTATTGAGTAAGGCAGAACATCTGATTCAAGAGAAAATATTACTATTAATAAGGGAATAATCTTAACTACATATTGTAAAATTATAGTAGCATAACGTCAGGTAAAGACAGATGTATTGTTTCTCAATTTAAAAAATTTTAGTCAATAAGGATTTGCTGTAGAATACAGGGAACTATATTTAATATCATATAATAAACTACAATGGAATATAATCTGAAACATATATATAACTGAATCACTCTGTATACCTGAAACCAACAAAATACTGGAAATCAACTATATTTCAATATTAAAAAAGTTTTTAGTCCAGTAAACAGGATGTGAAACACCATTCTTGTTAATATGAGGCTTTCTATAAATTTGACTTTCCTATATGTAAGCTGAGGCCCTGAAAAACCAGAGATAAAGCCTTCACCTATATTTTAATAAAATAACTGAAAATTTAATTATTTAAAGAAAACCTTTACATAAGAGCTGCACTAACTTGGGCATATAAGGTTGACAAATACTTAATTCAGGAAAGACACAGAAAAACTGAAAAGCATAGATAATTAGAATAAATACAATAATGAAAACATTCCTATTATGTTAAAAAATGGTTAAATAGTTTGTAATAAATTTAAAAGAATTTTTATCAAAAACAGTTAAGGTTTAAAAATAAATCAGGGTGCTTAGGTGAGCAAAATTAATTTCATGAAAATTGTCATTTAACTCTTGATTACTAGTTTAAGAATACTAGAGAGAAATAAATTTCAATATTTAAAAATTTTTTGATCATATTAAACTCTCACAACAGATTTTGTCACTTCAAAGTATTTCCTTAGTACTGAAAGGAAAGACTGAATCAGTATGAAATTAAGGAATTATGCTAAGCCACAGTAACCTACCCAGTAGATTACCATGCAGCTGTTTAAAGGAATGATAATCTGTAAACGCTAAGAAGTGATCTCCAGACTATATCATTAAGCGAAAATTAATGCAAAACCATGTTTATAATATATATACCTTTAGAGTAACAGTAAAAATGCAAGTATAAGAATATGATTGCATTGAATATAAAATTAAAAATTATATATTTAAGTGTATTATATATAATTTAAAATATTATATATTAAAAATGTAACAATGTACACCCCCCCCAAGAAAGAAAAATGAAAAGATAAACTAAAAAAACTCAGTATGTATTCCACACAGTATTCTGGTTGCATCTACCTAGCGGGACATATACTAGGGGCAAAAAGATCCACAAAGAAAATATTATATTCAGTCATTAGTATTGGTATCTGCAATTCTGAAACTCTCATATATATGAGAAGAAAGTAAAAAGTTACTTTCTTTTTACCATTGTTACTATGGTTGGGAACCAAGATCTAAGAGTAATGACACAAGTGTAAAATCAGAGTAGCTAAGTTAAAAAAAAAAAAAAGAAAAAACCTTACATTTTAATTTGTATCATCAGTACAAATTCATGATTTTTTCTTTAAAAAGAACATGTACTGCTTACCTCTGATCAATGAAAATGCTTAAAACGATGACAATCCAATAGTAATGAACCGCTAGCAACTCAGCCTGCTGTTTCTAAATACTATTTCCCATTTAAAAAAAAAAAGAGTTCTTTGCAAAAATGATTGGTTCCATATTTGGGAAAGGACATGCACAAAATGAGCCTGGAACATTTGGTATCAGAAACCAAAGAAGTTATCAAAAACTAATAGGGACACTAATGGGTCAATCTGACCAATAAAATGAGTAATGACTGTAACACATTAAAATATATCAAACATATAAATAGCCCTTAGTTCATAATGACTCTTTTGCTACAGAGCATACTCTGCAAACTGACAAAGAGGGGAAAATAAATTGTCATTCCCATTATTCTTGATTTCAAGTAACAAAATAGTTAAGAAGACAAAGTTTCTTGTAACAGAAGAATTACAGCTAATAAATGTATAAGGGCAGTGATATAATTAGAAAAATCACCAATGTGAAGCATCTAACGAAATAATAGATCTATACAAGGATCATAAGTGGATGATAAAATCATGAGGTAATATATGAATGGGGAACTTACAATGGATGGATCAAGCTGAGAACAATTATACTCAACTCAGCATCACCAATAGTAGGACATTATAGATGTTAAATGCCTCTTGATTTAACAAGAAATACAAGCCCCCAATTATGAAATATTCTTTGCAAAAAATAATACAAACATAAATAAACCTGAATCTAATCAAACATCCAGTTACCAAGAAACATGGGAGATAGTACAACAATAAAATGAAACCAGAAGAAGCAATCAAATCTACAATGTAGTACATTCTATAGAACAAAGAACCTGTTTTTTTCAACATAAAAATGGCATGGAAATAGGAGAAAGGATGAATATTTTTATTAATAAAAGAGATTAAGAAACACAAAGACCAAGTGCTATGTGTGGACCCTATTTGGATACTGTGTGAATAAACCAACATTTGTATATTTCTCATATAAATATATAAGAATATATTTATACAGTTATATACGAATATATCTATACCAGGGAATTCACATTAAACCAGAAAAATGTGAATATGGACTGGGCTTTAGAGGATAATAAAGAATTACTGTTAACTTTGTTAGTTACAAGTCCTTTTGTACATCAGAGATATATACTGAAGTCCGTTTACAGATTTTTTAAATGGTGGAATATTAGAAACAAAAGATTGACAGATGTTGACAACTGACTGACAAACACATGGTGGGTTATTATGCTGTTTTCTCCCTACTTTAACGCTTGAAAATCTTAACACACATACATAAAGCATAATAAAGTTGTAAGTAAAGAGAATAAAGGACTACATAATCAGAAATACTAAATTCAAAGCCACTCTTTGCTATCTGCAATAGGTATGACTTTTGGAAAGTGACTCAAATTGATGCATTTTCTCATTTAAAATGGGGATGCCAGCTACATAGCAGATGTGAAGAATACCTTACTTCATCATCTATCTAGTACAGGTAAAATCCTCAAACAAACATATGACAAATAGTAAGTACTTAACAAATATTCATTTCCATTTTTCCTCAATCAAAAATAACGAACCCCCCCCCACCCCACCCCCAAACCAAGAGGAATTACAGAGGGG